>OZ020516.1:37173415-37675547 GCA_963971425.1 Bryoerythrophyllum caledonicum | reverse complement strand
GAGCATTTGCGGGTCACGGAGTCACAACAACAAATCCTTCACAGTATCCTTCAAGCCCCAATAGAATTGGCTCATAAGTGTTGCTTCATCCTAGTTGATGTCGCACGCAAGTTCTCTAAAATCTTAGGCGTAAGCCGATGCTGAAAGTGTCCCTTGCTGTACGGACCGAATCTTTGTTGTTGCCCAATGAGCCTTGTCATGCTCTCCAAATGCTTTCGCAAAGGTCTCCAAAAAAGTGTCAAAGTTGTTCAAGATGGGTGAACCTTTCTTAAACAAAAGAGCAGACCATGATAAAGCTTGTCCCGTAAGCAACGTTCCAATTAATCCAGCTCGTGACTCTTCTCTTGGGTAGTGCTCCGACTGTAAGACAATTATCAATTGAATTTAATTGACAAACCCTCGAAACTTAGAGTGCCTGTCGTCGAATTTCTTAGGCAGGCTTATACGAGGCTCCTTCCGTTGTGGTGGTGGATCTTGTTGAATCACAGGCAGAGCTCCTCCCTCTAGGTTGGTGGGAGATTGATGTTGTTGAAAGCCACCAATGACTCCTTTAACCCCTAAAGGACCACGACCACTTTCGCTCTAAAACCAGTCCAAAACTACCACTGCCAAAAAGAGACAAGAAAATCACATTTGAAAGTGAATTTTGGATTTTCAACCATAATATCTTAAAATAGACTTCTATATCAACATGCCACCAATTTTGGTTGCAATCCACCGCACGGATTGATAGATTTTAGTGTTTAAAGTCAAAACAATGGTTCATTTTCTTCCCTGCGTTGAGTAGATCAAGAGACTTTGACTTCACTTTGTATCAAATTTTTGCATTGTACAAGGTCTAAATCTTTTACCATTGTCTTAAGCATGATGTTATTTCCCAATACACAAATTTTTAGAGGTAAAAAAGGGGTGTAGCATATTCAAAACAAGTGTGCAAGGAGTAGAAGATCAAAAATTGCCATTTCACGTTTTATTTTTTTGTGAACTACGTATGTATTCAAATGATAACCCAAACAATTAATAAGAAGGTTTTCACTACATATTGTTGTTGAAAAAATAAAAAGTGAAAAATATAAAGATCTATAGGTTTTATGTAGGAAAGATGAAGTTTTTTTCCCCCGTTGCCCGACAATGTGTGAAAATGTTTGACTTGGAATAAAATGCCTTTTTACACTAAAGACAAGATTTTTTTTGAAAATTTCCAAAAAAGGAAATATTCTTGATATGTGTTAAAAATCTCAATGTCAATAGAAACTTTTGTCAAAAAATTTGGAGGTGCCCGGTGTCCCCACTTTTGGCTTTAAGTGGTACTAACTTTCAAACCACAAATCCAAAAAATAAAATAAAAGCATATCCACATAGCTCTTATTAGAGGGAATCTAGAATAATAATTTCAGAGAAAAAGGATTTTTTTTCGAATTTTAGGAACCTGCCCAAAATCATAAATCCCCCCGAAGGAGACTTTGGTCTTTTAGTGGTTAATTGTTGTGGTTAGGACCGATAACGTGTTGATAGCATTGAGGATAGCTTCTAACTTAGCCTTGGCTGATTCTTGCATAATAAAGTCCTGAGTCCTATCCATACTAAAATACGAGAATAATCAGAAATAAAATCTTGGCTTAGTGGAGGATAAATTGGAACCTATAGGGAGAAGGGTTGCCTGCTGCTCTCACAAGAAGAACAAGACTCAAATGTTGTGACAAAATGAGGTATCAGATTAGAAGGGATGAACCGCAACCTCTAAAATCGTTAGCACACCTTCAAAAAAAGAAGGGGTAAGCCGCAACCTCTAGAAGGGTCCTAACTTTGATACTTAAGTGGCGTCAGTCTCAACAAACTGTTAGGGACACAAGATACAAGAATACTTGACAAGAACTAGAACCCTGAAGAACTAGTAGAGGAAAAACCGAAATAAACTTGAACTGATATGAACTTGGAACAACAAGAGGGGTGATCAATGGCTCCAGGAGATGCATTATTGAGACTAAAAGCTCTTCAGCCTCCACCCTTATATATAATTTAATTTGAAGTAAAAGGGTCTCCAAAGTAAAAGGCTAATCTAAAGTAAAAGGAACTAGAAAGTTCTAGAGGTCATGTCCCTAACAAGGACTTGGTGATTGATGGTTGGCCATGCTAAGGTCATTTATGAGCTGGCATAGGCCATGGACTAGAGGCCGGGCTTTTTTTTTTTTGGCGACACTCTCACAGATTCACTTTGTTGCCAAACATGGGTTGGATAAAATTTTGGAAGGAAGACATGTCACTGGCCAAAAGGGAATTTGGGGAACGAAAAAAAAAGCGTTGACTAGAGGATCCAAGATCCAGTTTATATTGGAACCTCATGTAGCTTATGTAGTACACTCATAATGTTCATTAGTGTTATGGCACCAATAGTGTAACTACCCCTATGACTTGACTTTCACCAAATGCCAATTTGTTTACATTTAGTGTTTAATGTCAAAAAAATCAGCCTAACGAAATTGCTCATAACTTTTGCATCACAGAAAATTTGAAGATGTACCTTATACCGATGGAATCTCCTTGAAAAAACACACATGATGGTCACCTCAATCGATAGAATTGGTGCGAAATTGATAAAGATATGCCTCCTCAAACTTTCAACCAAAACTCAAGAAATCTGCCCGGAAATATTCGCTATAACTTTTTATTTAAGACGAATTTGAAGATGGGTAAGGTGCCATTGGAAGCGTCTTTTCAAATCAGTTGAGATAGGCACAGAAAAATCTCAAATTGGACAAAAATTGCCTCCGAAATCATCATTTGGCATGTGGCAAGATTTGGGTGACTTGCAATGAATTGTTACATAACCAACACTAAATGTCAATATGTTAAAATGTAACAAGGGCAAAAGTTACAGAAATTGGCAATTAGTGTTTAAGTTGACATTTAATGTAATTACATTAGTAGGGTAATTGACATTTAGCGTTTAAGTTCGTAAATAGTGTTGCGAACACTAATGAACATTATTGGTGTAGTGATTTGCCCACCAACCCTCTCCAGTAGCGTACATTTTTAAGAATGTACCCTCCTCATTGGCTGATTCTTGAGCCGAGGTACTGGTGGGAAAGCAATAGAATTGTCAACACCTTGGAGAGTCCATCTTTGTCGATGTAACTTAACTTAACTGGAGTTGGTTTGTGTACACACCATCCTCACTAGGCAGACGCACATGGGTGCCGTCTAGAAGCATCAGCTCCCAGATGCGGGAGCGTCGGGCCGGGGTTGGGCTGGTTCGACCCAGTTCAGGTGGACCGCTCAACTCGAAGTGGAAGCAGGCTCCACAGCCTGGTTGGGTAATTTTTGGGGTTGTTCTATCCCATTTTTTTCCCCAATTTTACCATTCGGGTTCTCCAATTTTCTATTACTCTATTTGAGTTTCGCGCTTGTGGTCGACCTTAAACATGCATAATGAACTAGAATTGTTCTATCAAATATTAAGTTAATGAAGAGTACGTAATTAATGCATTACTATTTTTAATTTTTAATTTCTTAATCTAAGTTGGCCCAAGGCATTTTCACACCTTGCATTACTATTTTTCAAACTCCTTGTTTTACTGCAATGACTAAGGAAGAAAACAAAAACTAGTATTTCTACCAATAACTGTAGGATCTCAATTAAGACTTATTAAGTGAGGTTCTGTTGAAATTTTAGAAAATTTGATCGCACAGATTGAAAGATTATATTGTTTGAAGTAGAGAAAACCATTCATTTCTTCCTTGCATTGAGTGGAACATACAAAGATGACCAAACCTTGAAATTGCCATTTCATGACACTTGGTCCCTTAGGGGTTAAACATTCACTTATTCAAATTCACGTACTCTGATTAACTTAAATAAGAGTTATTTTAGTAATAATTTTTCTAAACCTAATAATTTCTCTACATCACTGCATATTATACAAGTGGTGGGTATGAATCCCAATGATGAGAAAATTGTGAACAAAAGAAGTACATCCAAAATGCCCCTCTCAATATTAATAGAGGTTGTGAAATAGTATTTTACATCCTTGATATCTAAGCATGTACAGTAGGGTGACATTCAAATTGGCGTTTGGGCAATTCCAGGGACGGTGTCCCACACTGCTGCCAACTTTGACGCCCTCCACAGGGCTGAAAAATTGTTCTTTTACCCTAAAATTTTGGGAACAGCATCACCTCTATGTTAAAAACATGCATACCAAATTTCAAGTCCAGAGGACTTATAAAACAAAAGATATTAAAAATTAACCACCATGGGGTAGCTGTGAGAAAAGTTTCTCAACCGCCAACTTTGACACCATCCCAAGGATTGAGGAAATTTTTTTTGCCCATGAAATTTTTGGATTGAGAACAACTTTATGTTGATTACATGTGTGGAAATTTTCAAGTCCAAAAAATGCACAAAAAAAATCACATCCTAAATCTACCAACATGTGTAATTGTGAGAAAAAAAGGGAAAAACCATTTTACTACTTCCAACTTTGACACCCTCCCTAGGATTGAGGGTTTGTTATTTCAACATGAAATTTTTGACACATGGTAACCTTTATGTTGATAACATGTGGGAAAATTTTCAAGGCCAAAAAATGTATTCAAAAGAAGATATTCAAAATCTACTAACATGGGGGTTAGTTGTGAGAAAAGTTTCACAGCTGCCCACTTTGACACCCTCCCAAGAACTCAAAAAAATTGATTTGTCCATGAAATTTTGGGTATGAAGTCACCTTCACGTCAAATACAAGTGTGGAAAATTTCAAAATCCAAAAGATTTACACAAAAAAACATATACCAAGTCTACCAACATGTATTGTTGTGACAAACAAAGGGGAAAGTTTACCACTACTTCCAACTTCAACACCCTTCCTAGGATTGAGTTTTTGTTGATACATAATGAAATTTTGGCCACAAGATCATCTCTATATTGATAACATATGAGATAGATTTCAAAGCTAAAAGATGTATATACAAAAAAAAATTATTCCATATCTCCTAATGTTTGTAACAATGAGAAACTATATTGAAGGGGCATATTGAGAATGTCAAATTATCTTTGACACCTCGTACTCTTCATTGATTTTATTCATGTGACTAAGCTACCAAACATAAATGCATCTTGAAAAGATCAATGAAATCTACATGTAGAATTGCAGAGTTGTTTTGTGTAGAAGAATCCACTTGTCATAAGGTTTGGTGTGCATTATGCACGTATGACGAGTTTTCTCCTCCAAATATCTGTTGAGCACTATGTAAAGGAAATGTTGTGTGTATTTTGTCATGTGATTTGTAATAGAGTGAATGTTGAGATGGTATTGAGAGTGAATGTTGAGATGGTATTGAGAGTGAATGTTGAGATGGTATTGAGTGGACATATTAGATATGGGCTGCGTGTTGTTGACTGATTGAGTAGACAATCACATATGGGCTGATCCATTGAGTGGGCATATCACATATGGGCTGATTTATTGAGTGGATATATATATTTTTTTGGTTGAGTGTTGTTGACTAGTTTACTGAGTGTTGACGAATCACATGTGGCATGAGTATGTCCAAGAGTATTTTTTGGTTCACTCAATTGATGCACATGCCATGGTTATCATCTAATGCACATGCCATGGTTATCACCTAATGCACATGCCAATGTGAGTGTTATGTTGTTGATTGATTTATTTAGTGCACATGCCATAAGCTCAGTCCTTTGTGTTTACTGAATTATATAATCCAATTGCCATAGGTTGAGTGTTATATTGATTACTTATTGAAGAGCATTTAGTATTGTATCAACATCATAAAAAATAGTCTATAATGGCAATTTCAGATGAAATCCGTGCTCGCATTATAGGTTTGAGTGAGGGAGGAAATACAGGAGTTCAAATTGCAGCCATTACTGGAGTTTCTGTTAGAACAGTTCAGAGGTTACTAAAAACGTTTAAAGAAGATGGAACTTATAAGCGCAAACCTTGCGGTGGAAGACACGCTAAAAAACTTAGTGAGAGAGATGTGAATAATATTGTGCGTTATGCAAAAACTCATCGTCGTTCCTCGGTCTCAGATATTACTAATATGTGCCATACTCAAGTGTGTAGTCGTACTATTCAAAGGGTATTACATAAAAGTGATATTTTTAGTCGAATTGCAGTCAAAAAACCTTTCTTGACATCCCATCACATGTCTCAACGGTTAGCTTTTGCTCAGAAGTACCATGGATGGAGTCCAAAAGAGTGGGAGCGTATTGTTTAGACAGATGAATCTACTTTTGTGATTGGAAAAAGTTTTCGGCAAATTCATGTTTGGAGAAGTGCATATGAGCGTTATTCATCAAGTTGTATAGTTCCTACTTTTAAAAGTGGACGGACATCTTTGATGATTTGGAGTGCATTTGCTGGAGGACAAAAGCCACAACTTATCTTTATGCCAAAAACTCAACGTTCTGCTAAAGATTTAGTTGAAGTGGTCTACGATGGCGAATTGATTCATTTCTTGAATAGACTTCCAGAAGGAGTGCTAATGGAAGATGGTGCACGTGTTCATCGTAGCAAAACATGTGAAGAATGGAGACAAACCCACCAACTCGAAAAGCTCAATTGGCCTGCAAACTCTCCCGATCTCAATCCAATCGAGAATGTCTGGAGGATGCTAAAAGATGTTGTGCAACATGGCAAGGAATGCCCTAGAAACTTAGAAGTGATGAAGGTAGTTCTTGAAAAAGAGTGGAATTTGGTTAGTGGTACAAAGCTCCTTCAACTATGTCATTCTATGCCCTCAAGGTTACAAGCGGTGATTGATGCTAATGGAGGACATACACGTTGGTAGATATGGAATAATTTTTTTTTGTATATACATCTTTTAGCTTTGAAATCTATCTCATATGTTATCAATATAGAGATGATCTTGTGGCCAAAATTTCATTATGTATCAACAAAAACTCAATCCTAGGAAGGGTGTTGAAGTTGGAAGTAGTGGTAAACTTTCCCCTTTGTTTGTCACAACAATACATGTTGGTAGACTTGGTATATGTTTTTTGTGTAAATCTTTTGGATTTTGAAATTTTCCACACTTGTATTTGACGTGAAGGAGACTTCATACCCAAAATTTCATGGACAAATCAATTTTTTTGAATTCTTGGGAGGGTGTCAAAGTGGGCAGCTATGAAACTTTTCTCACAACTAACCCCCATGTTAGTAGATTTTGAATATCTTCTTTTGAATACATTTTTTGGCCTTGAAAATTTTCCCACATGTTATCAACATAAAGGTTACCATGTGTCAAAAATTTCATGTTGAAATAACAAACCCTCAATCCTAGGGAGGGTGTCAAAGTTGGAAGTAGTAAAATGGTTTTTCCCTTTTTTTCTCACAATTACACATGTTGGTAGATTTGGGATGTGATTTTTTTTGGTGCATTTTTTGGACTTGAAAATTTCCACACATGTAATCAACATAAAGGTGTTCTCACTCCAAAAATTTCATGGGCAAAAAAAATTTCCTCAATCCTTGGGATGGTGTCAAAGTTGGCGGTTGAGAAACTTTTCTCACAGCTACCCCATGGTGGTTAATTTTTAATATCTTTTGTTTTATAAGTCCTCTGGACTTGAAATTTGGTATGCATGTTTTTAACATAGAGGTGATGCTGTTCCCAAAATTTTAGGGTAAAAGAACAATTTTTCAGCCCTGTGGAGGGCGTCAAAGTTGGCAGCAGTGTGGGACACCATCCCTGGAATTGCCCAAACACCAATTTGAATGTCACCCTACTGTACAACTATTTTTAATGGATATTCACTAAAGCATAGTCTAAATTATGATATTCTCATGTGTGCTCTGGAAAAAAACTAGAAAAGAAGTTGTACAAAATATCGTGTAGAATATAATTTTTGCCTTGCACAAGAGCAACCTCGAGAGGAGAAAAGCATGTAGAGAAAGAGTTTTTTTCTAAAAAATGAATAATAAATAAGGGGGCGACAACCGAAAGTAAAATTAGCCTGTTGTTACTTAAGGAAGGAGGCGACAATCGAAAGTGAAAAAACCACAACGAAAAGTAAAAAAAAATTGGTCCACTGGCTCATCCATATGCGTGCATGGCTGATAATTTGGGCCCCGTCGGGTGGGACCCGCCACTGCCCACACGGTAGTTGATGGCCCCCTGTACGGGGCCATGTGGGTCAGCCTACTGAGTGTGGACCAACCTTGCACCATCATCCACCTTTGATGTAGCCTTTTCTACTATTTCTCTTCCTTTTTATTGAAAAGTGGATGACATCTTGGATGCACATAGGACATTTGTACCAGTTGCCCAAGATGATTTACCTCCATTGGCACTACACTAAAGATTTCATTTAGTGTAGTGAACACTAAATACGAGCTTGTATATTAATTTTGAACTAGGCAATTAGTGTAGTGACAAAATAGTACACTACATGTCAACTACTAATTTGGACAAAATTTAAGTGATTATGGCCACTTGAAAGTTGCAAATGAGAAGAAGCATGGGCTGGACAATATGAAATCATAGTTAGGCTGTTGATTGGAGGTATCATTCATGACACTTTTGCAAAATGAAACTTTTAAAATAAAAAGAAACATTTGAAATAAGAACATTGGAAAAATAGAATTTTAGATTTGCAAGGGATATGAATTTGCAACTTAATAAGTAAAGAAACATTTGCAGTACAAGATTGGAAAAAAAAAATTTAACATGGTAGGAAAAGGAAATTCCAAGTTTATTATTAGAAAGAAACACAAGCATACATGAATTTGCCGTGGGCAAATTTGGCACTTCTAATCTTTCAAAGTATGGACGGGGTTTTGTAATAATCTCTTGAAGTTGTGGAAGTAATTGGTTAGTATTCTATGTGCCATCTAATCCTAATGCTAAACCACATTCAATTATAGATTTAGGAGCATTGGACATGAGATCACAATCAACTTTGTTGTTAACATCTTCAACCCCATCCGCCGCTAATTCAAGAAAGAACCGCTTACCTGGATTCGTTAGCTTACCAAACCATTGACCATAGCTGTGCGGGTTATTTTGCCAAGCATTATTTGGAATAAGCTCAGATTTCTTTGTCTCCCATCGCCTAGTCCATGCATCCTTGATTTTTGACATAACAAAAATATTTGCCGGTTGGCAAAGGTGAATGGCACACGCGGGTAAATATTTGAATATGGTTTTTTTTTAGCTAACACGGCCGCTAATCTAGGGGTCATACTGTGCTCCAAACGATTACCAACCCACACAAACTTTATACCGTTGTGAATATCCGCTCAATATGCGCATGGTTCCTCAAAATATAAAGAAAAGATGGATTGGTTCATCCATCCTTTTGGGCCCATACGGTAACATACTTCGGGGATAAAATCATCTAATCCCTAAATAGGGTATTACTATTGTTATTACTAAAAATGAGCAACGGCGCTTCTATTGTGGCTCTACGCCCTCCCGTCATAATCCTCACAACCATGGTCATTGATTCCCCCGGTAATTACATCGCCATACTTAACCATGACATCCCCATAAAAATCCAAAGTCCTTTCATTGCCTATATTAATTGTGAAATGAGTCTCATCTAAGTTTTTAATGAGGTTTTCATCAAAACCACATGATTAAATCCCCGGTTGCAACAATCCTAAATGGTATGCGGTGTTTCTCTCAATTTTTATTTCTTTCTCTGTACTACAAGTTATTCAGCCCTTTTGCAATAATAAAACAATGTTGTTGGCATCCATAAAATGTCGGATCCATGAGTACGTGATATTTCCAGTGAGGAATTTGTCATCCTTAGGGTCTCTAGATTGTGCGTGATAGGAGGGGTATAAATCTAAAAGTATAGAGAAAGTGAGTTCAATGAGAAGGGAAGGGGAGAATTTTACCTCCAAGCTCTTATAAATTTCAAACAAGTGGAGTAGCCTTGGGTAAATATATTGAATCTAGTCTAATTGTTTTGGCCCCCGTTCGCTGGCAGTCTTGATGAAAACGCATTCCCTTGTGCCCATTGTGCTGCAAGTCAACGTTATTGCTGGAGCAATTGCAAGGGCTTCAGTCGGCAAAGAGTTTCTTGCATAGCCCACCAACGAGTGGCTTGAACAAGATTAGTTGTACGTTGCGCACAAAAATGCTCAGTGAAGGCCTGGACTTTGCAGTTGGATAGCCCACGACTGCTACAGACGGCTTTGTCTTCTACCATCCAAGCAACTATAGTCTACGACGTGATGGGTATGGATGGTGGCAACTTGCTGAACGGCACGTGGTCAGTGGTCAAAGGGGACGGACTCCATCTACAAGGATGATATATGGTTTTAATGTCAGGGGTTTCCACTCGACTTTGCAACAACGATGAAATTGGTGGATGAATTTCATACATTGAGGTTGGATTGACGTAGGCGCTTGGGCTGATGAAGTTTGGGCTGACAGGTGCCAAAAGTGACGCAGGCACTCGGAGACGGGTTCATGACACAAGACTTTAGAGTACAACACAGGCACAATACAACGCAACACGAGTTGAGGGGTCGACACAATACTGGCTCAAGAAAGGACGACCTTGTCCTATATTATATGGACTGGTCCACGGCCCCGACCCAAGAGTATAAGCCAACCCCTTCCCCCCGTCTAGCAAAGCCCAAACTTGAGTCCAAAAAAAAAATCCAGCAAAAACTAGAATCGCGTGATATGGGGCTGAGGGCCAAAAACTAGGTGGGGCTAGGAAGAGCAGAGCATGGTGGGGCTGTGGGCACAAAAATTTGGAATTGTAATCAAGTGGAACTGGAAGCGGGAATGCAAGAATGGGAATGGGAAGATATGGGAATGTGGAACTGAATGTGGGATAGCAAGAATGGGAATGGGAAGATAAGGGAATGTAGAATAGAAAGTGGGAATGCAAGGATGGGAATCGGAAGATAAGGGAATGTGGAACTGAAAGTGGGAATGCAAGAATGGAAATGGAAAGATAAGTGAATGTGGAATTGAAAGGGCAACGCGGATGATTAATGGCATGGCAACCGGTAGGTGTTTGATTGGGGGCTAATTGTCCACTTCTTACAAATAGTGTCCTAGAATAGGCGGTTGATTGGGCACTAACCAAAATTTGCCACTTATTTGCAAATAGTGTACTAATGTAGGTGGTTGATTGGGAGTATTGTTAATAGCATTGACTGCTTACACTAATTATTAACTAATTTACAAATAGTGTACTAAGGTAAATACACTATTGTGCCACTACACTAAATGAGATCTTTAGTGTGGTGAACAAGGTGGGAATATTCGGCAAAGCATATGTCACGTTCATGACTTTTCCCAAGTCATTTGTTTTAAATTTTTTGCAATCAAGGCCTGGGAAAAGGTATGGTATGTGATTCTCATACGAAGTCTTGTGCTGAGCCTTTTACTGGTGAGTGCAAGCGTGCCATGGGATTTTTACAATATTTATGGGGATTTGAGGTTGTACTGCATGCGCACATTTGTGTATGTATATCACTTACTTGATGTTGGTAATGGCACTCAATCAGTTGTGTGTATCAATCTCTATTAACCCCGAAAGGTCCAAGAGTTCCCTCCCGGGACTCTTGGGCCTTTAGGGGTTTATAAATGAAAAAGACAAGGTGAAAATATGGAAATAAAGAGAGGATAAGGAATTTCATCCTCCATTTTTGTGCACCACTGAAATGCATAGCAATCAATGCTCTTGAGCCCTACTCAATGCAAGCTAAAGCTCCCCTACTGTACCCTAAGTTCTCAAAGAGTTGACCAATAGTTCCCCACACCTTTCCCAAGCCGAAGTCCATGTGGTCCCAGTTACTAACACGAGACTATAAAGTAAGGTATGACATGGAGGGTGACACTCTTTCACTTTTAGGCCTCTAATGAGTTTCAAGTACCTTAGGGCGGCTTCACACCACGCCGAGTCGAGAGTCCGTCTGTCGAAATTTCTACTCAAACTATGGCAAGAGTCGAAACTTTTGGATTAAAAAAACATTAAAATATATATATTGAAGCCTTTGGGCGGTTGTGGTGTGAAGCCCCAAAGCCCAAGTCCAAAGTCCAAGCCCCATATCATTAGGCCAAAAAAAATCAGTCCAAACAAATCAGCCAATAAAAATCAGCCAAAAATTTGGCTTCTTTCATCTAATGGTCCAGATCTTGTCAGATTTTGATTATTTTATTGAAAAAACCGACGGACTCTTAGAGGAAGTTTGGGTCGACTAAAAACGGCGACCCAAGATTTGCTCGAGAGTCTGTCGCCTTGGCGCCAAAACTCTCCAAAAGTACTGCCATGTAGGCACATTGGAAGACGACGGCCTTCGGTGTGAAGGCCCAGAGGCCGGAATTTGGCCATTAAGCAATCTCATCGGTGGAAACCGACGGACTCTCGACTCGGGTGTTAGGTGTGAAGCGGCCCTTACTTCCTTCAAACCACTAAAACCATGAAGCATCCTCCACATGACCACTAGTTTCTCATCAAGTGACCCTCGGAGATGCTTTGAACACCTGTAATGTTTCAATCCATAATCAAGGACAGGCTCATCGGATCAGGAACTTAGGAGTCAGACACAGCGTGCATGTACAGGAGGCCCCACCCAGAAATAGTTTCCTCCACGTTAGCTTAAAATAATATTTGTAAGTTAACTTCTGATAAGAGATGCTTGAGAAGCAAGAAGACAGACATGCATTATGAAGGTGCATGTGCTGATCTCTCCAGATGTTGTAAAATCAACATAATCGCGGGATGGTGTAAGGCAGCAATAATCAGTTTGGACGGCTTGGCTTCTGTTGCAAGAAATTGTGATCCAAAGCAAAGCTTAGGAAGTATTGACAGTTTGTGAGTGACACATGTCTGTCTGCATGTTGTAATATTTGTATTGATTTGTTAACATTCAGTAAGTGCAAGGTAATAGGACCAATTGGGCGTTAGGAGAGATGTGTTTCAATCTAGTGGGAGACAGTCAAATAATTGAATCTGGTGGAGGTTAGAGGGTGTAAGGAATGGGAATGAAAGACATTTAATTAAATATGCATGGTATGGAGATAGAATGAAGGGGGAAGTGGTAGAAAAAGACAACAAAACTATAAAATCTAATGGTGATGAGAGTAAGAGATGGGAATGAAAGACATTTAATTAAATGATCAAGGTATGGAGGTAAAGGGAAGGGGGAAGTGATAGTGGAGGACAAGCAAATAATCAAATCTAATGGGGAGGGGGAGGGAGTACGACCTCCAAAGTCATACCTCTAAGTGTGACCGGAGCTGGCACACCTGTCTGTTCTGGTACCTTTTTTGCAATCAACTTCGTTTTGATTTGTTTCAAAAAAAAAACAAAAAAACAAAAAAAAACAAAAAAAAAAACAAAGTCATACCTCTAATATAGAGTTTTTTCCCCACATATTGGCAAAGACATAATCGTTGACATTGTTCGGGAATGTCAAGATCTTGTCCGGCCTAAAAATAATAGCCAACTGTCATTAATGGCTCCCCCAATCCTTGGGAGAGAGGAATGGCCTTGGCAAGGCCCAAGCCAAGTTTTGCAAGCGTTAAGCAAGAGACTACCTTCTAGCCGGGGACGTGAGGGCGGAGATGTTATGGTAGGGATGTCCCCGCCTTTGCCCGGGGATGTCTCTGCCCCTGTGTGTCCGGGCGGGGAGGTCCTCCAGGCAAGGGCGGAGATGTCACTGCCTGGACGGAAAGCGGCGGGGACGTCTCCGCCCCTGTTCGGGGACATCTTTGCTCGAACATGGACGTCCATGCCCCAGTCCCAACGTGGCATGACACGTAACAATGTGACGTGTTTTTTTACAGTCAAATTTCTTACTTGGAAAAATTTATTGGGCGTACTTCTGGCAATTCGTCCGGATTGTCCGCCTGTCCGGTCCGATTTGCCCGTCGGTTCTTCTTGTCTAATGACCCTATTCCACCCATTTTGACAACTCGGCTAATGAGGCCCTTATTCCTTAATGGATGAATTCCATTTCCTTTTGGAGAGAAAGATGATCCACTAGTGGACCCCTATCCTTTTCATTAGATGAAGTTTTCAAGAGGCCACTTCTCACCTTCAAATGAAGTAATATTTGGGAAAAGGACAAGCACTAATATATCCAATTAAGGTGGATTTTGATAGTCTAATTTACACTTTAGGGGGTCAATGGTGGATCTCTTAGAGTTCTTTGCTTCCTACATTCTTATATTATGGATAATTTTAATATTACTAGCATATAAATAGGGGTTTAGAAGTGGAAATGCTCTTCAGTATATATGTCCTTTTGACATGCAACAAGGTATGTTCAATGAAGAAACTATTCATTCCTATACGTAATAGGATATTGGTGAAGCCAAAACCTCAGTGATATTTGGCATGTCATGAAGCATGTATGACATGCTTCATAACATGCCTCATGGTTGGTTGGTTCATGATTGCTAATGAAATCGTGCAAATGGGGGTGTGGGTAAGGCACCCAATTACTCCTTTAAATCTTAATACCCAATGGATCCATGTTTTGGAACTTGTTAGAGTGATTGAGGGGATTAAAGGGAATTGAGGACTTGAGGAAATTGAGGGTAGTGAGGATTTTGGGGGACCTGAAAGGTAGTTGGGGCTTAGGGGGGCTTGAAGTGGGTACTTAAGGGACTTCAGGGAAGTGGGGACCTGGGGATGTGAGGGAAGTAGGGACTTGAGGGACTTGAGGAAAGTAGGGGCTTGGGGGACTTAGGGGGGCTTGAAGGTAGTGGGGCTTAAGGAACTTCAGGGAAGTGGGACGTGGGGGATGTGAGGGAATTAGAGACTTAAGGGACTTGAGGGGCTTAAAGAAAATAGGGACTTGGAGAACTTGAGGGAAGTGGGAACTTGAAGATATTTGGGGACTTGGAGGGATTTGGGGGAAGTAGGGACGGTGTGTTGCTCTAAGCTACCCATGAATATTTGAGATACCAATGTTTGTATAATTTGTAGACAACCCCTAAAGGCCCAAGTGTCCCTTGAGGGGACGATTATGATTTTAGGCAGGCTCCTAAAATTCGAAAAAAATCTTTTTTGGGGAAACTTTTATACTAGATTTTCCTTGATAAGAGCTCCATGGAGATATTTTTATTATTATTTTTGGATTCATGGTTTGAAAGTTAGTATCACTCAAAGTTAGAAATGGGGACTCCGGGCACCTCCAAAATTTTGTTAGAAGTCTCTATCAACATTGATATTTTCCATACATGTAGAGAATATGACCTTCTTTGAAAATGTCAAAAAAATTCTTATCTTTAGTGTAAAAAAACATTTTTAACTCAAATCAAACATTTTTACACATTTTGGGCAATCAAGGAAAAAACTTCATCTTTTCTACATAAAACCTAGAGATCTTCATATTTTTCACTTTTTATTTTTTCTACAACAATATGTGGTGTAAACCTTCTTATTGACCGTTTAGATTATCAATCTAAAACATATTAAATTCTCAAAAGAATTAATCGTGAATTGACAACTTTTGAACCTCCACTCCTTGCATACTTGTTTTGAATATGCTACATCCCTTCTCTACCTCTAAAAATTGGTGTGTAGGGAACTAACATCATGCTTAACACAATGGTAAAAGATTTAGACCTTGTGTAGTGCAAAAATTTAATACCAAGTGAAGTCAAAGTCTGTTGATCCACTGGGCACACGGAAGAAAATGAACCATTTTCGTGACTTCAAACACTATAATCTTTCAATTCGTGTTGTCAAAGTGTATGAAATTTTGTGAGTATGTTACTTAGTAAGTCTTAATGGAGATCCTACGGCCAATAGGATCAATATAAGATTTTATTTCCTTCCTTACTCATTGCACTAGAATCAACAATTTTGAAGTGTCTTTGGCCTTAACCCCTAAAAGCCCAAGTGTACCAATCTTGTACGTTTTGGATTTTGGGCATGTAACTTTGAGTTGAAAAAATACTCCGATTCTTATGAAAATTTTATATTGCATTGTCCTTTAAGAAATCTATATGGGGAATTTTTCAAATATGATTTTGGACTTTTGGTTCAAAAGTTATTAGCCTTCAAAGGTCAAAATGGGGACTCTGGACTATAGGGGCAGCCATGTCAACCAATGCAATTTGAGGAGAAAAAAGGGGCAGAATTTTGGGATAAAAAGGGCAAGGAAAGGAATCCAGACTTCTATGCACGAAGTCCAAGTAGAAAAAACATTGAAAATTATTATAAGAGTTGTTGAAATAATTTTTAAAAAAACAACAAACAATCAGCCGTTAGCTGGCTTGCCAGCATCCCGCGCCAGAAGCGAGCCCGCCAAAAAAAAAAAAAAAAAGCGGGCCCTATCCAGCTGCGCCAGAAGCGGCCCTGTCTAGCTGCGGGGGCGGTCAACAACGGGACAAATTGGCCACCCAATTTCAAGCACTGCCCTTTCCCATAATGCTTTATTTATTCCATATATTCATGAAAATTATGGATGTTACTATTTTTAGTCGTTTCTTTTTCTAAAATTAGATTTTTTTTTTGAAAGTTTCCACCATTGGGATTCTCAAATGCAACAACTTGTATGATACAAACAATTTCATATCACTTACGTAGTAATTGTCAACATTTTGTACCCCCTTTCACTAAAGTGTATATTTCTACATCTATTACCCCTCAAATTGACCTCAAATTTTTCACACAAATAGCTAACAACATATAAGTCATATTAGTAAAAGATTTGATCACATTTCAATGTAAAAATTAGAAGATATACCTAGTCAAAGTAGGCTGACCTTGCCGGGCAAGGGGGGAAAAATACTTTTCTTTGCACTTCAAACGCTATAATCTTCACATCCGTGTGGTGGATTGCAACCAAATTTGTACTGCAAGTTCATATACGTGTCTATTTTAAGATTGTACGGTTAAAAGTCTAAAATTAGACTTTAATGTTAAATTTCGTTGCCACTTGTTGATAATGGCAGTTTTGGAGTGTTTCATGAGGGAAAATGCCTGGGCTTTTAGGGGTTAAAGGGTTAATTTATACAATCTATATTCAATTTGTACAGTTTACATAAAACGGCCTCGGAGTCGACTGTATGTGTGACCATTCAAACGCTAAAAATAATACTTACAACTCAACTTACATACAAAGAATATTCATCACTATATTTTCTTTAAGCTGAATGATGAAATCCACCCATCATTAATTTAATGCATTTATATCTTGAAGTAAACACCAGAAATTTTCCAACCAACAAAATCGCACACACGTTAAGCGAGTTTTTATTTTATTTTATTCAACCGATAATCTCAGAGTATCATATCGAGAAACGTCTGTCGGAATGTTCTGAACTTTTGGAGGCCATAGTAGACCTTGAATTAGTCACAAAGTCACTAAACGCCAGGCAACGAGCATGTCCTCAGCAACATTCTTGTTGTTAAGACCAATAATCTCCAGCGTACTTGATGACTTTTCAAACAAGCCCATGCGCCAACAGTGTCCCAGCTTGATTGCTACACACCTTTGCGCGGTTTCCTATTTCTTCACATGGAACTTCGTCTAACACTCTGCGCAATCGAGATCAAAACTTCCTGAAATCTGTGTGAGACTTGACTGTGTCTTTGGTCAGCAAACCTTCAACATTTCCTTACAGAAAAATCTTTTCCATTTCAGCTGTTACGGTGATATCTAGTCATGATATCATTATGTACCAGCTGACAAGGAGTCTGGGAGGATCAGATCATCCCCTCTTTTTTGTACTCGGCTTTGAAACGATCAGGTTTAACCAAGTACCGAATGTTATGGTAGCTTGGATCAATGCAGAATATGGTTGTGTAGTCTGTGATGATGTTTGGAAGTTTGCAGGAGTGACTGGTTCATCCGACACTAGAATTTCTACTCTGCTGCTTCAACTGGATGCGATGAGCATTGAAGTAGCAGTAGACATTGCTATGCGTACTGCTCTACAATACAGATATGTTTGTTTGATGATTGGACTGAAATCTGTTCACTATTCTAAACCGAGGCGTGAATACTGTTCCCTTCATTAAATTGATGAAGACACGCTTGGAACGGATTCAGTTACGAACATAAATTCCAACCAGAATATCTCTCCTTGATTCAGCAAAAAAGTCTCTGATTAAGTTACAACCATGTACATGTATTGATTACACACACTAGTACGGTGTGGTAACCTCGACCATGATATGATTCCCTCTGTAACCATAACGCTGAGCTTCTGAGACATGAAGACAGATGAAGTTGTAACTGCTCAGTTCTGTAGAGAATAAATGTCCGAAGGCTGAGAGTTCCCGAATGAATGATCTACAGTATTTGAGAAGAAACATGATCCGTAACAGTACTATTTCGAGTAGCATGCATTGGATTATTAAAAATGAGAGACGGGAGGCTTTTTTCCACAAACTGAAAACTTTATTAATCAACTTGAGAGAACATACCTCGCTTGGATGAATCCGAGGTGCTAACATTCATTTTCATCTGGTCAGCAGTCAAGTGTGTAGTGAATGGTATGAACTTGAAGTAGTTCAGACTGACTCACAGATCCGTGACTCTACTTAGGTTACTACTTCAAGTGCGTCGGAGATCTTGAGACAACAGATCGAGTCATCGAACTAATTGCAGCCGAGCTCATACCACAATCAAAGCACAAGTCTCGCCACTTTGCCTGGCTTTGAATAACCCCTGTACCTTCTGCTTCCTACTACTTAGAAAGCTATGATCGTCGCTAAGAACTAGTGTGATACTGACGTCCAAATTCTAGACAATCAGGAATTGACAGATATTTACGAGTGAGCACGCGGCCCCAGAATGAACACATTCCGGCCTGCAGATTAAACATACTGAAACTCAAATTGCTGATCTAACACCGCCATCAACAGCCAGACCTGGAGTCGTCGGGGCACTCTTGTACAGCAGTCACACAGCCTGCACAGTCAACAATCTGCACACGTACGTCCCAAACCACAATTCGATATTCAGTTCAAGCGACATGAACTTGAAAGACTGCATGATTCTCAAGAAAGAACTACACTTGGTATGACTGACGCGTAATATGCTTAACAATAGCAGATGCAATGCACATATATATCCCTGACCTCTAGCTCACCAAAGAGCTTACTTCGGACGACAATGGTACGATTGCAGTTGTGTACATTCTACCAACAACTAAACTATCTGAACACAAAAGTATTAAGCCTGAGCACTTAGGCAAAACACCACGAGCTAGGTGCATCTCCTCTGGACACCCCTGAAGTTGTGTCTTCGGAGAAAACTAGCTTTCACTGACAGGGAGGATAACGACGTACGATCGCGTGAAAGCAATGGAAACGAGTGACCTAGCCACACAGACACGAGAGAATACGTTCGACTTACAGGCGCAGCTCTCGTATGGCCAGTACGACCCGGCCACTCCTATGCAGCTCGCGAACACGGCACTCCGCATGCAGCTCGGGTGAGCTGCGCAACCACCTCTTCTTCCTCATCTTCACAAACCTGGCTCCTCCAACAGCAAGAACCTACCCGGCAGCACCGCTTCCGAGCGCTGCTCATACCTCGTGTGGAACATACACACTCCACAAAGTGTTCAATGTATCTTTCAAGGGGCCTATAAATAGTCTCCCCCCCAAAAACATGTGTCAAACATATGGCCCCTGACAGCGCGTCTAGATGCTAACCTCGGGAAAAAGACATATTTAGAGAGCACCGACACGACGCGCGCTGGCTTTACAGCTCCGTCGCGCTAGCTTCTAAAAGCTGGAAACCACGCCAAAACAAAAGAAACCGGGAGCATTTACCACTCGCTCCAGAAACCGACGGAAAGGTTACCCAACCAGTCTGACTATCGTCGTGAGATCCCGCGCTCTCCGTCGCCAATCGTCAACTCCACAACTACACACTTCTTCTGTCTCGGAGGCAGTTCCTCACCCGCTACTGTACCATGACAAATATATCGCAACCTCCGGACGTCCGACACGAGCCATATCCGCGCGCAGTCCCCGAGGAGTACGGCACAGTGCCTTCCATTCCCCCTGGACCGCAAAGGCCTCACTTCATTTGTTACGCCAATCTGTGACATCACATGACTACAGTGGAGACGAGCAACTCCGGCCCGCCATCATCATCATGCATGGCAGCTCGTCGTCGTGCCCACCTCCTTCATCCCCGCATCAATGCTGCGCTTATCGTATCCGTAACGCCATCACTAGTCCCACCATCGCTCCATGACCCGGGCCCCCTAGCTCTTGCTACAGTAGCAGTGGTGCTGCTCTTTCTCTCCATCATGCCACCATTTCTCCTCCCCCTATTCTCATCCCCTTCCTTGACTGATTCCATCTCATTCCTCTATCTTCTCGATGGCTGTGTTACTCGTTGTTCTCATCTCCTCGATGGATGATTCTCCGGCAGATTGGACCTCAACTTGATGCTATGCAGGGTGTACTTCACTGGTCAGATGAAGAGCCGATTCGTGGCGGCTACTTGACGAACCGTGGCGAGTTACTGTAACCGTCCAACAGTTACTTTGACTTGCGCTTCGACTTCTGATTTACCAAAGGAGGACGTCTAAACATGTCTCTACTTGAAAAACTTAACGAGCTCACGAGGCCTAGGACTCTACGAATGTATGCAGAATATCATCTACACAACGGATACATTTCATCACAACCCCACACTTCACAGAAATCACTATTCTTTGCCAATGCCTACATTGATTTTGGTGGCGCCAATTTCGGTCAGGGTTGTCACAAGGGACGGACATGGCCTAAATCCGGCGGACTAGGTGGACGGGCGAGTGGACGGACCAGTCAGTCCCAAAGAAATAACGGACGTAGCGGGGAGCGGAAAAAATGACCGAGTTCAAATTATTTTTATGATTTACCAAAAGTAAGAATGATATGATGACAAGGAAATAATAAATCCACATGTGCAAGAGGGCGCGAACATCTAGGGGTGCATCTATGTAGGGGGGCGCAAGTCCAAAGGGAGGACCTTTTGGGGGGGTGCACGTCGGCTGCTAGGGGGGCTCGCGCGTCTATGAGGGGGAGCGCGCACGCCTGGAGGGAGTGCAAATGCGTCTAAGAAGGGGGTGCGTGCGTGCTCTCTCATGCTTTTTATGGTTGGCTCTCTTGATTTTCTTGGATATTGGGGTTCTTGTTCTCCTTGTTTTTGCACGGTTAGAGAAGGTGGGTCATTTTTCTCAAAACGTCCAATTTTTCCAATTAGTGTAGGAAGTTCCGTTGTCGTAACGGACCAAATATTACTGTTCACGGAAGAATCTGTTCGATGAGGGCTGGCTAAACTACAAATGGCTGCCAATTTTTGGGCCCCATAACTTTCTCAAAAAATATCCAAACGGGGCATGTGAGATGTTTTCCGGCATCTACATTTTTGTAGATGCCGGAAAACATCTCATACGCCCGGTTTGGATATTTTTTGAGAAAGTTATGGGGCCCAAAAATTGGCAGCCATTTGTAGTTTAGTCAGCCCTAATTGGACACATTCTTTTGTGAACAATAATATTCCGTTGATTATGACAATTACAGTAGGAACTCAAACTATTTAGGTTCGCTCAAATTTATTGAAATATGTTTCAGCATCGTGTTTTCTTGAAGTTTTTGTCCTTCGTTGTCTTCTTTTGAGTGGCTTGAAATTGCATTCTTTCTTTAGGAACTTGATGAATTTTGATCTATTTTTGGTAACTTTTACCTCGCCCCCATGTTCCCTCCATGAAGACGTTAACGGGTATTAGTGGGTGCGAACGGGTATTGGAAGGGCACAAATGGGTCTTGGGGGGGAAGGAGGCAAACGAGTTTCAAGGGGGGTGTGAACAGATATCAAGGAGTGCGCGAGCGAGTCCATTGGGTGCGCACAAGTCGTGGATGGTGAATAATAAATCTAAATTCACATGTAAATTCCGATTTGGCCTTCATAAATAATGAGCTTTTAAAGGATGGGATATGTGTATTAAGACTTCTTTGGTGAATTAAATACAAATGGGAAAATGTGTTCAAAGGGTTAAGGTTGACTTCACCACATACTACACCAATGTATACTATAAATTTTATGATAATTAAAAAATTTGTGTAGGTGATATAATTCAAAATGAAAGAAGAACTTTGGTTCTCAACAGTAAGGGCCGAAGTAAATAAAGTGTATGTTTGTTCCACCACTAAAACCATGTCCACCTGGCATAGATTTAGTAGTATAGAACTAAGGTAGAGGCACCCAATTCCGATCGGCCATCCAATTCCGATCAGTAGAGTATGCATGGCATGGTGCATGAAATTGAAAAATGCATGAAATGGTGCATGAATCGATCCAAAACCAATAACTCAAATCTGAAAACTCCACTCATTATTGGCACTGGGTCATGATGTGTGCAATTTTGGATTGCTCCACCTCAATTGAGCTCTCATTGGTGGCCTTGCCTCAAAAGTTGAACAAGGCTGATCGACATTGAGTACCTCCATGAGTTGGTTATCCATGGCATGACTTCTCTCTTTTTATTCACTCTCACTTATTGGCATTAGGCAAAGGAGGGCACCAAATCTCACCTACTCTAGAGTTTGATTATGGGCTCCGGTGGTTTTTGGGCTTTTAAATTCTATATCAATTGCAAATCTTTGAGATCAAATTTGAAAACATATTTGTTGAGTTTCATTTCTAATTCTGCATCTTTCTACATAAATGTTTTTGACATACAATGTCATTTGAGTCCCCAACTGGCTTAGGTGATCGGAATTGGGTGCCTCTACCTTACTCCCCCTTCTCGAGGGTAGACACTATATAACCAATGACCATTAACCAGTAATTGGTAACCAATGACCATGACCAAAATCGGTTAAAGTCACAAGGCACCATTCCAAGGAATGATTTGTAGAGTTTGAATGTCTGTGTGTGCGTTTTTTTTTTTGTGTAAATTTATTTTAATTTTGGGTATTTAAGAGGTATCATGTAAGTCTGGGAGAGGTTGGTTGTTTTTGAGGTTACTTTTGTGTAGAAGTATGGAATTTGCGTGTTGGATAGCGATGGTATTAATTTTAGTGAAAGTCTTTTAACCCCTAGAGGACCACAACCACTTTTGCTCTAAAACCAGTCCAAAACTGCCACTGCCAAAAAGAGACAAGAAAATCACATTTTAAAGTGAATTTCGGGTTTTCAACCGTAAGATCTTAAAATAGACTTCTATATAAACATGTCGTATAATTTTGGTTGCAATCACCACACAGATTGATAGATTTTAGTGTTTAAAGTCAAAACAATGGTTCATTTTCTTCCTTGTGTTGAGTAGATTAGTAGACTTTGACTTCACTTTGTATCAAATTTTTGCATTGTACAAGGTCCAAATCTTTTACCATTGTCTTAAGCATGATGTTATTTCCCAACTCACCAATTTTTAGAGGTAAAAAGGGGTGTAGCATATTCAAAACAAGTGTGCAAGGAGTGGAGGTTCAAAAATTGTCATTTCACGTTTTATTTTTTTGTGAACTACGTATGTGTTCAAATGATAATCCAAACGGTCAATAAGAAGGTTTCACCACATATTGTTGTTGAAAAAATAAAAAGTGAAAAATATGAAGATCTATAGGTTTTATGTAGAAAAGATGAAGTTTTTTTCCCCCGTTGCCCGACAATGTGTGAAAATGTTTGACTTGGAATAAAATGCCTTTCTACACTAAAGACAAGATTTTTTTTTGAAAATTTCCACAAAAGGAAATATTCTTTATATGTGTGAAAAATCTCAATGTCAATAGAAACTTTTGTCAAATTTTTTGGAGGTGCCCGGTGTCCCCACTTTTGGCTTTAAGTGGTACTAACTTTCAAACCACAAATCCAAAAAATAAAATAAAAATATGTCCACGAAGCTCTTATCAGATGCAATCTAGAACAGAAAATTCAAAGAAAAAGGATTTTTTTTCGAATTTTAGGAACCTGCCCAAAATCAGAATTCCCCCCGAATGAGACTCTGGTCCTTTAGGGGTTAATTGGGTTTATGGGGATATTAAATGTTTTTTTGAGACTTTGCATAGAGGGAATAAAGGTTGTAGCTCTAGCTCTAGCGGTAATGGCAACAAGGGGGTCAACTCTCCATCCAAGAGCACCAATGTCATTAATAAGTGGTTCATATTTACTTATTTTGTTTTTGGTTGCTTATGAAGAAAATTCGTCATTACAGTATTTGAATCCGATAAATTGGATAGTAAGGTTCATATTGATATAGTCCAGTGGGGGGCTTTATATGGTAATCCTTTGACGCATAGTAGTCTGGTTTAAATATGGCATTATAATGGCATCTTTGGGTTCCACATGTGCATGGAAGTAGCATTTGAGGGACCATGTTTTCTTGTGCATTGTTGTTGAACGTTACAGCGTTGATAAGAATAAAGCATCGAGATTTATAGAGGATATGATTAGTTTTTGGATTTCCCAGACGGCTTAATTGTACCTTTTGACAATTAGGGAGTGTATGTGATGGTTTTGGCATTTGAGGAGTACGTGTAGCCATGTGTTTGGGTCCGTGGAGGTGCATAATGGGCATGTTATAGATGGTAATCTTTCTATTCCAAAGAAGAGTTGTTTGCGGGCATTTCCCATATTTTGTCCAGTATGGAATTTGATGAGGTATGTTTTTTGTGAGTTTGTAATTGTGGGATTTTTCCAAAAATTTGTACGAGTTCGTTATAAATGTTGTTGGTATCAGTCCATTTGTCTATGTTAGGAATAACTTCCGAGATTACATCTAGGTTGTTAATTATCTCTTGTTTTTTAAGATATTTGTCCAGAAATCTTATGGGGCCTTTGTCTGGGGTGTCTTCCATAGAAGACCAATTTTCTCTTTGGAAATAGTATGGAGTAGCGTGGGCATGTTTGTATAAGTGTTTAGCATTTCTATGGGATTTATCTAATCTTTCTTAGCTAATTTATCCGCTTGTTTGTTTCCTTCTATATTGACATGTGCTCTAACTTTATGGAGGGTTGTAATTTGTGTGCGGTTTTGTAGCATTTGGACCATAGATGTAAGTATGGCTTCCTCGAGGTGACTATTGTGGAGGGTAGGGTGTGTTATTTGTGTGTTTAATAGATATAAGACGTTTATGCAATCTGTAAAGATGTGTGCGAGTTCCTTAGCATATTGTGTGGTGATACTTTTAGGGTTTTGTAAAGGACCATCATCTCTCCTCTGAGGATATTTTGAAGTCCATGGAGTCTTTTGGATATTTTTATTTCTTTCGTAAAATTATATATACCATATCCTGCTTTTTCACTATGCCAATGTCCAGGGCTAGCTTCTGCAAGTTCTTAGAAGGAACCGTATGTATAGCAACCATATGCAGGTTAGAATTTCAAGGGGCTAGTATCATGATATGTGGAGAGGGGGTGGGATAGTGAGGTGGATTGGTGTTGTCTGTACATATTTAAGCTCGGACCATTTTTTGTTGCAATTCAGAGGGGTATGGGAAGGTGTGGGTGGGGTTGTTTTTGTGTATACTCGGTGTATGTTGAGTTTATTTGTTATGTTAGTAAGCGTGGTAAGTTTTTCCATGCTATCAACATTATTATTTTGGTGGTGTATATGTATTATTTGTATGGTGGATGGCTCAAGTCTAAGTTTGCTTTTTAGTTCGGGTGGAATAGTGGGTTCTTCGTATGGTACCAAGTCTGCTTCAAATAATGCAATGATGTAGGAGTCTGGGAATGGTCCTAAGTGAGGTTAAAAGTTTTGGTACCACTTATTATCTGGTGTAATAATGAGAGTAGAAGTATTTATTGGATCATTTTTGGCTGCTAGTCTTGCGCAATGTATTCCTTGTTGTATTTCTTCTATATTATCGGGGTGCGCAATACCATTTCCAATCCATTTGTGGTCAAAGGCGTTCCCTAATGAACCAAAGATCTTGTCTCTTTCAAATGGTGAGTGGAACATAGTGAGTTGCATGGAGCGTGTGACGGAAGATGAGAAGTATGAGTGTTGGATGTTGAAGGACAAGTTAGTGAGTTTAGAATGGGCATGGATAATGTTTATTGTGCGAGTTTGAGGGGGTTTGTTTTTGGGTATGTTTATGGTTTATGATAATGAGATTTATGGGATATGTGGATGGGTATTTTTAGAATGTGTGTAGGAAGGGGAGGATGGGATAGGTGCGGTGGATTAATGGGGGTGAATTAGTGGGGTGTTGTTTCTGCGGTGGGTGTTATTGTAGGTGGTAGCATTTTTGTCTATTAAGGGTGTAGGGATTTGGGTGTGCAAGACATGGTGAGGCCCATGTATTAGGGCCTCGGGGTAGCAAAATAGTTGTTGGGCAATATTAAGAGCACTTTTTATTAGTTTGGATGGTGTAGTATGAAATGTCTTGAAGTCATTGTGGTTCATAATGTCTGTTCTATTTGGTAATGTAATTTGGTTTAAGTTGGTAGTATGTGCTGAAAAAGTTTTTGTAAAAGTTTTTGAAAGAGGTGTTGGTTAATTCGTGTGTCGTTTTGGGTTTCTTGTAACCGCATTTGTTCCAAAGGTGAGGGTTCTAAGAGGAAGTCTGTGAATGTGCTTTTCAGGAAAAATTTGCTTCATTTTTTAGTAGAAAAAATGTCCGCGTGAGGTAAATTTTTGCTTCATTTTTTAGTAGAAAAAATGTCCGCGTGATTTGTGATCTAGTGCAATCAGCTAGTGTACGTAGATTAATCTCGGCTCAAACCGGACATCCTTTGTATACGTAGATTGTGTAGTAGTTCTTCCATTCTATACAATCTTTGCCACCCACATTTATTTTTGTTATAGCCTACTAAGCAAAGCATGTTATTATGATGTCTTTAGAAGTCAAGTAATGTGCCACTCTCTCTCTCTCTTCACATATGATCTCCTAAACAACCTTCACTTGTTGCATTCGAAACATAGTTGTAAGAGTCCTAGAAGAATGGGGGACATCTTCAAGTGCCGTGAGAGCCTCGTGTAGGATGTCTTCATTGGAAGTGAGGTCCAAGATAATCCGACCAAATCCGCGTGCGTGGACCGAGCGACATGAGATGCTAATCTTGTCCAATTGGTGAGAGTCAGACTCGGAGTTTGATGAAAGATCAACCTTCCTTTCAAAGACTTCTTTGCCTTTCAAATGAGGTTTCCCTGTGCAAAATTTGTCAGCTCCAGGCATTTTGCAAGGGCCTCATGAAGGACCTTTGAGTTTTGAGAACGATGAGAAGTTGCTAAGCAACTCAAAGTATAAGTTCTTCTTTCTCCGTTTCAGGACCTAAGTTTACACACTTCAAATATTAATAGTATGCAACAACTTGCATGAAAGCATGGACCATATCATTAATGGTTGCCACGTATTGATCGCTGCCCCTTTTCTTGGACTCTTGCAACCTTTTGTTGTGCACATTTTCTACATGATTGCATGATGGCATTTCAGCCAACTCCCATTCCAAAAGAGCATGTGGAATACAAATTGAGGTAAACACCATACAAAAAATGTATTGATGTTCCACAAAGGAGGTTCATAGGGTGCTATGAAACGCACTCTGCAAAGATGAAACTCAAAGGTAGTCTTCAACTACCGTTCTAAATGGGGTGCCTAGATGAGTGCTCAGAGAAAACTCCAAGGTCCACTCTCTTCACAGGTTTAAGAGGGCAACACCCTCAAAAGGGGGATTTGATTAGCACTCCTTTTGTCATTGTTGGGTCGTGTTATGAGCAAAGTGGTTTTAAATACACATCCAAATGAAATGGAGTCATGAAGAAATTACTTACAAGTTCTATGAAACCACTCCACTGCATGTATAAAAAATGCCTCAATGCAAGCCATAAGTCAAGACAAACAACCCATTTATGTGTTGCCGCTCCTAATGACAACCACCATGATCTAACAGCTAGGTACTTAAGGTAGGGGCACCCAATTCCAATAAGAAGAGTATGCATGGCATGGTGCATGAAAATGGCAAATGCTTGAAATGGTGCATGAAGTGACCCAAAACCTATAACTCAAAATCTGAAAACACCAGTCATTATCGGCATTGGGTCATAATGTGTGCAATTTTGGATTGCTCCACCTCAATTGAGCTCTCATTGGTGGCCTTGCCTCAAAAGTTGAACAAGGCTGATCGACATTGAGTACCTCCATGAGTTGGTTATCCATGGCATGACTTCTCTCTTTTTATTCACTCTCACTTATTGGCATTAGGCAAAGGAGGGCACCAAATCTCACCTACTCTAGAGTTTGATTATGGGCTCCGGTGGTTTTTGGGCTTTTAAATTCTATATCAATTGCAAATCTTTGAGATCAAATTTGAAAACATATTTGTTGAGTTTCATTTCTAATTCTGCATCTTTCTACATAAATGTTTTTGACATACAATGTCATTTGAGTCCCAAACTGGCTTAAGTGATCAGAATTGGGTGCCTCTACCTTAGTATGTCTCCTCAAGTGTTTTTGCATTTTGTATCGCTTACAAAGTTGTCGGTGTTGATTTTGGAGGTTTGCTCTAATCTCTGCCTTTGTGTGTTTCTCAAAAGATTGTGTCTAGTGAAAAGACAAGTCTGTTCTCGGTTATCAGTAATATCGTAATTTTACAGTATGTCAAGTATTTTTTTAGTATCTTGTAAAGCTCTCTAAACCTAATTTTGAAGTAATGAAAGTAGTTTGAGGTTTTGAGCAACACATGGTATGTCCACCAACAGTTGTGTACGGCATACAAGATTACATGGAAAATTTAGGTGAAATAGCTTATACCTTGGATTTTATGAACCTTGAAAAATAGTCCATTTTCTTTTCATTACAAGGGAATTGGAGTTGCTAATAAAATGTTTTTTACTAGAATATTCATTAGCATTATCCTTTGAATGTTTATTCAAATTTTTACTAAACTATTAAAGCTAAATCTTTTAGAAGAAGTGTATTTGTACAAATTTGAAATTGTGACAAGGTATGGTGGTATACAAATTTACTTGTACCACTCAAACCGTTGAACGGTTTTATGGAATTTTTGTGTCTGTGAGATGGTATAGAAGTTTGGAAGGACATTTCAAACTCAAAAACGTGAAATCAAATGTACGTTGCATTTGTGAAGCCTCAGAATGGTCGTGAATCTGTGAAACACTCTCTAAGACTTCTTTTTAATACCTCCTTTGGATATTATTCAACATAAGTATAGAAGTGTAGATATTTGTCATCCTCCCCAAGGCAGGGCTCTTTGATGAAGGGTTTATGTCCTAGCGTGAGACCCTATCCAACCTCATTCCATGTCCCGCCTCAATTTCTTGTCCCCAACGTGATACCGTGTCCCGGCGCAATATCATGTTCCGGTATGATACCTTGTCCAAAACAAAACCATGTCCTATTTCCAACACAGTTTGAGATTTCATCAAACTGATTTCGTCTGATAGATTCCGGCCCGGATACTTTACAAGATTAGATTTTAGGGCTTGAAATTCTAAGTTTGAGGGTGTAAACTCTAGGTATAAGCTTGCATTTCCTCTGAACTCCTTGTTTCCTTTAGATACGCACAAATTGTGTCACGATGATTAGCAATTTTTTTGCGAGAGGTTAGGATTTGAAGACTGAAATGTTTACCATTTTTTCAATGACCATATTGCGCGCATCTTCTGGCGGTTGCCACAATTGCCAAGGTCGTGAGACGCATGTGGCATTGCCTTGCAAAGTAGCATGACGTCGCTCTCTGGCACTCAAGCGTCCATGAGACCACCTCAACGCACCACTTTGGGCTCAAGAAGCGTCGGACTAGGATGTTGAGCCCAAACACACCATCCTTCATCGCCTGCATTTAGGCTAGGTCATTGATGTGCGGGTGCTCGAACATGTCGTGCATGCCAACAACGCAAACATCCCCGCTGAAAGCCCGTGCCAAGGGCTGCAAATGAATTCTTGAATCATTGCGCCTCTTAATCATCAAGACCCTAAAGCCGCACTGCAAAAAAATTATTTAACAAATGCGTTGCCACGTGGCCAATGGACATTGGCGGTGGCGGGCCGCCAAATTGCAATCATGCCACACTAAGGGGAAGCTCGATGGTGGGCTGCAAGCATTCGGCTTGCTCCATGCCGTCATGGGTGCCAAGCTTGGCTGGCTAGTGGGCCGCCTGAAATCATGAGCTTCAAAAAAGCTTAGTAGTTTGGAGGCACAACCACCAAGCATAAATAATGACTACCACTATGTATAGCCACTTTTGACTTGATAAACATCACCAACTCTTTGAGGTATACACATGATCATCTTCTTTACATAATAAACTTCAATGCTATACCAAATTTCTTGTAGTTTGATTTGGAATGTTTTTGTTAGTGGGTTTATTCTTAGACATTATTATGCAACAATCTACTTCATTCTAAAGATGTTCTATAGATTGAGGTCAAATGATTATGGTGGATGCCAAATGATTTAAATTCTTGTGCCAACAACCAATCTTTGACATACTAAGATGAATAATTGGATTTGTTTTTGTGTTGGAAAATAACATTCTCCTCTTCTTGATCATGCATGTGTACTTGGTGCTTATCATTTCCACCTCCAAAATTTTACAATATTCATTTTTATCCATAATCCCTTTTGTGCAAAAAAAGGTTGCCTATCTCCCTCCTAGCTCATACATTCCCAAACCATAATACTTTTTCCTCCAAATTGGACAATAGATTGTACATGTTGGTTCAAACGACTGTACATGCTGGTCCAAAAGACATTCTTTACTCCCTTAATATTGCCGTCCATCTAAGTCAAAAAATTGATCTTTGGCTCATCCAAAAAAATGGTATACCTCCAATCCATCCAAGTTGCATGCTTGCACTTCTTTGCCCATCAATAGCAACAGGCCTTATGTTTTTAAAATTAATAATGGCTTCTTAGTCTTCACACTTGCTTGTAGTTCTTGCCTTTGAAGACTCTTTCTAACCATATCATCACTAAAATCCAAGCCTTGAGAATACAATTCTCTATCCATTGTTGCAACTATACCATTAGATGGATCATTCAACACCCTTACAACATTAATGATTACAACATTCATCAAGAAGTTGAGGTCCACCATGTGAATGAATATCTCTCAAATCACTTTGACCCCAAACCTTTACACTATATTCTTGCAAGTGCTACAACAGTGCTCAAAACTCTTGAAATCTTGATACAAAGAATTTTCTCTTCACGCATCTCAAGCATTGCCCTATGTTAATTTATAGACCTTCTACGAGCCATAGAGGACCAGTTGTAATCTCTCCAAACCTATTGCAAGGTATGAGATTAATTTTGTGAGTCATGGTTCTAATTTTCATAGTAAATAAACTATAACATTAATTTATTGCATAAAGTGTCGTACACCCATATCATGTGTTTCATTCATGGTCAATTTTTCAATTAACAATTTTATTTTTAATGATGTGCTACATGTATCTTGCAACAATGTGATCTTATGTTAAAGTTCTCATAATTTTATAATAACTTGTGTAGGAATGCTACCTAATTTGAGTTAGTGAGTATTCGGGGTTTTTCATGGAGCAGGGAACATAAATTCATTTGTCGAATCAACCAAATATGTGGCAAACTACCTATCTACTTGAACAATTGGAGTACTCAGAACAAAAGTGTTGAATATATTTTATTGTTGGATTGCATTTGAGAAGGTACTATGTTACATTTTTTACTTTTTGAATGTAAAAAGAGTTACTTTCAAATGCTGTGATGCTAGAGTTTTCCTGAGTTTGAAGGGGTGTTGTTGCATGGTCACCTCCTATTATAGGGTCTTATGTTGGTGAGTGGGACTAGATGGAGTGGGTGATAGGTTTGGAGAAAGTACCACTTAACTCTTTGGGAACGTGTAGTACTATGGGGGAGTTTTAGCTTGGATTGGATAGGCCACAAGTACATTATATGTCATAGTTATTCATACATGTTATTGGTGGGCAAGGGAGTATGGTATTCCTCATGTTTTCTTTTGAGATTTAATCCTTCAACGTCAGTTGGAAGTGGTATAAGGGCTCGGATTTTACTCTTTTCAATAGGAATAAATGTATTAAAATGTATCAAGACTTATCCCTTGGGATTGAAGATTCTTCATTTGGAGGTCATTTCAATAGTTGAAGATTGGAGGTCATTTCAATATCTAAACCTTATCATGTTCAAATACGACACCATAAATGTAGAATACTATAGTCACCAGTGGCACCTTTTGATGTTTAAGAGTTAAATCTCACCCTACCTTTTTTCTTTACTCTTTGAGAAGGAATTCTACAAAAACATTAATACTAGTGTACTAGCATGTTAGTGGTGTGCAATATAGAAACAGGTTTGAAAGTGAAATCTTGTTAACTTCTATGAAGATTTGATGATGTAAAATGTCTTTTTCAAATAAAGAGGAAGCTTATTGAAAACTCATTCTATCTATTATTGAAAAGAATTGGAATGATCCATATCTTTGTAACTTTTTTAAAAAATTAAACTTTTAACCACCATATGTTAATGGATTTTTCCATATTCAAATCCTTTGTACTTTACATAATATTGGCTATTCTATGATAATTTCAAGACATAGTGCATTTCCAAAAAAGAATTCAAACAATTATAGTTGTTAAAGATCCAATTATTTAGTTCTTAATCATTTGATTATTAATCCCTAAATCTCCAAGAGTCCTCTTGGGGGACTCATGTGGGTTTGGGCAAATTCCTATGGTGTCAAATAATAACACTCTTCATAAAAATTTAACTATAGATGGACATTACTAAAAGCTTTGCATGAGTTCAATTTTTTCCTAACTCCGACATAAAAAAGTTATGCCATCTTAAAGAAAAACATCCTTGGAGCCCGTACATCGAGCAACTCCAAAAATGTTTGTTAGAACACTCTATCAAATGTGAGATTTTCAATATTAGCAAGTATTATTATTTCCTGTCATGTTGGAAAAAACAATTCTTGACTGTAGTGAAAAATAGCATGCTAATCCAAGTCAAACATTTTCACAAATTGTCACACATTGTTGGGCAAGGATAAAAAAATATAAACATCTTTAAATTTGCTAGATGTTTATATCTTTTCTATTACAAGATGTGTGTAAACCTTCTCATTGACCATTTGGATTCTCATTCTAAAATATATCAAGTTCACAAAAAAGTAAAACGTGATTTAGCAACTTTTGAACCTCCACTCCTTGCACAATTTTTTTGAATATGCTACACCCCTTTTCTACCTCTAAAACTTGGTGTACAAGGAACTACTATCATGCTTGACATCATGGTAATAAATTTAGACCTTGATTAGTGCAAGAACTTGACAAGTGCAATCAAATTTTGTTGATCCAATCAATATAGGGAAGAAAATGAACCATTTTCTTTACTTCAAACACTATAATCGTTCAATCCAAGCGGTCAAAGTTCATGAAATTTTGTAGGTATGTTACCCAATAAGTCTTAATAATGATCCTATGGCTAAAAATGGAAAAAATAAATTGTTTTCATCCTTACTCATTGCATTAGAATCAACACTTTTGAAGTGTTTTTGGTGTAAAATTTTTAGGTGTAAAATTGTGAGAGAAATTTTGGGGTTAAACGTACATAAATGCAATAATCAAATGTACCCATTATATACCCGTTACCCCTTATACCCCTTATACTTAATATACCCATCTTATACTTTATATGCTTGTTATATACTTCATACATTAGTGATATACCCAGGTACCTAAGTTTTGGGTTCACAAGGTTTCACGTGTTTTCTTTTATATATATAAAGATAGAGATTATATGACTTCAGTTTTGCAGATAACAAATTTGAATCTGAAGTAGAGAAAAAATGTAAAAGGTGAGAATAATACTTTGACTAGTACTTCAAGAGGTCCATCCATTATATTAAGTGCACAAGACCACTCAGTCATGTCACATTTCCATAAAAAATTATTTCATAAAAAATTGTCATCCCCTATTTTTATGCTCAGGGAGAAGGAAATACACTTTGGCATAATCGTGGAAGAACTCCAAAAGAACTCTTAGGTAACCTGGGGTACTATGGCTTTAGCTTGCATCTTATCCCCTAAATTTCCTCAACAATTTCACACCAAAAACACTTCGAAGTTGTTACCTTTAGTGTAATAAGTAGCAAAGGAAACAAAAACCTTAAATTTATAGTTTTGACCATAGGATCTTATTAAATATTTTCAAAGACAAACTCACAAAATTTCATCAATTTCAACCGCACAGAATTGGTAGATTAGAGATTGACATATAAGAGTGTTTGACTAGAAAAAATGATTCATTTTCATCCCTACGTTGAGTGGATCAGCAGACTTTGAATTCACTTGGTGTCAAGGTTTTGCACTACACAAGGTCTAAATTTGATATCATTATGTTGATCATGATATCAAATCCTTGTACACCATTTTTTAGAGGTAGAGAAAGGGTGTAGCATATTCACAAAAATTGTGCAAGGAGTGGAGGTTCAAAAAACGTCAATTCACGTTTTAATATTTTGGGAACAAAATATGTTTTAAAACGCAATTGTTTAGTAAGACAAGAAATGTTTTTTTGACAATACGAAAGAAAATAATTTTACTTGCTAGTATTGAAAATCTCAAATCTACTGGAGTGTCCTAGCAAAAGTTTTTGGAGTTGTGACATGCCTACACTCAACAAATTTTTCTTTAACCCGTAAAGGACCAAATGTCCCTTGGGGGGACGATTTCAATTTTGGGTAGGTTCTTATAAATAAATAAATAAATCTTTATTTTCTGAAATTTTTATTCTAGATTTTCCTTGATAAGAGCTTTGTGGGGGTATTTTTTTTTTTGAACTCATTGTTTGAAAGTTACTGGCCTTTGAAGTCAAATATGGAGATGTTGGGTAGCATGGGCAGCCTTGTGAACCAATGACATATAAGTGTTGAAGAGCGGCAATAAATAGGGGTATAAAGGGTGGAGGAAGGGTGGGGCAGCCCAAATCATGGGTGGGAGAAGAACCTTGAAAGATGCCTCATAAAAATCAAGAAAATTCTTTCAGAAAAACAAACTAAAAATGGAATTGGACTGGGCCCATCAGCTGTCCACAGGACCTGCAGAGCGACCAGCAATGGTCCGCCACATTAAGTTTTTTTTTTCCCTCCCCTTCGTGGACAAAATTTTAATGACCCTGACTTTTAGGGAAAGTGGGTGAGATGATGTGGCCCAACATTTGATGAACAAGACCCATTTTCAAAGACTGCCCTACCAAAATTGCTTGGATAATTCAATAAATTGTTTAAAATTAGCAAATTTACTATTTTATCCACCCCCCTAAATTAGTGAAAAATGGAATGACAAGTTTGAATTGTTGGGATTCTCAAATATGTAAAGTTGTATGCAACAAACATTTCCACTCCATTTTTGAAGTCATTGTCACGTTTTTGTACCCCCATGCACCAAACTATTTATTTCAATATGCTTCACTCTTTTTGCACACAGTTAGCTATCATCATATGAATCATGGTTCCGAATACACTTTAGTGTATTTTAGGAGTCTATTTCAAGATCTTACAGATAAAAGTCCAAAATCTTGCTAAAAAATGTGATTTTTGTGCCTCTTTTTGACAGTGGCAGTTTTGGACTAGTATTTGAGTGAAATTGCCAAGGAACTTTAGGGGTTAAAATGGCATGACTTTTTATCTATAAGTCTAATGAGAATAAAAATTATTTGCCCACGTACCTCTTATCTTCATGCACCTCTGTACAAAATTTCAAGTATTGCAAATATAAATTGTAACAATGGAAACCTACCCAAGATTTGCAAAAGCCCACCTTGGGACTTTTTTCATTTACGGGTTAAAATGCCCAAAAATATTGATTGCCACTACTATTCAAGCATTTTATTGGTGCAAATTTTTTAAAAACATGACATTCAATATACATGTTAATAATCTCCATATTTACATCTTGCCCATGCTCTCACCTTCTCGTTCTTCTTCTACGACTTCCACAAAGACTATCATATGAACCTTGGAAGTCATGAAGCTCTAAAAACTGATATACTTGGTAGAAGTAAAGTATGAAGTATTTAAGTTCTTAGTATGGTAACATGTCACAAACCTCCACAACCACATGCTACATGATACAACGATGCAGTTAGTGAGAAAGCATTGCTTTAGCCCTGACAAGCAACCACGCGAAAGTTGCTGCTAGTTAGCCCCTGTCAACTGGAGATTTAAATTAAGAGCTCTCACTTTTACTCACCCCGTGTAAGAAGAGCGGCCCTCTCGTATCTGCATTTGTATCTAAAGTAGCTGTCGAAACAGCTCCAGATTGAGGACAGAAACGCGGTCAGCAGTTCCACGAGCCTAGAAATGCACGCCTTGCAAAACGGTTCAAATGACACAGATTTTACAACTGGATATCTCGGATTTCCAGAAATATCTGTTGCACTTATAGCACCCTTGATTATGAATGCCTGATAAGATTTGTACGGAATGAACAGAAAAATAGGACCTCGCAAAGTAGACAACTAAATCTCTAAAGGGTTCAGAATATCAACAACCGGCATACATCCTGCCATCAATTGGCAAGTCTTTGGAAATCCACTGATATAATGTACTCCGAATCAAGTACGTAATTCCAATCTAATCCTGCAAGGTAATTGAACAAAAGATGTAATGTAGTCGGCCCTATTCCTCCGTAACAACCTTCTCGAAGGAAAAAAATTGTGCCCTATTGAGCATGTACTCTGTCCCCCGAATCCACACACTTGTTGGAGACCATTGGACTTCCTCCCATGCCAAACCTTCTTCGAGAACCTACACAAAAATGGCCACAACCCTCATATGAGGACGAAAATGCTGAGAAACTCAACAGGAGAATGAGCTTCACGCTCTCTCGGACTGAGAATCGAATGAAGGTCCCATTACAAAGTTAACTGTACACATTAAAATAAGCCTATATATACAGTGCATGCCTCATTCGCATACTGTAATCAACAGATAGTAACAAGGGCTAGGACATGACACTCACCTGAACAAACTCTGCAGGCAAGGGTACACCTTTCTTTTTCATGGACGATAGTGGCAGTGGTCGTCTGCACTTGGACCATCGATAATACTCATGGGGCTCGCTGTGATGGTGTGTCACAGTGTGGCCGTGGTGACCAGCTGTTTGTCCATTGCTCGTATGATTTCCATGTGATTTCTCTCCGTTATGGTTATGCAAAATTTGCTCTTTCTCGTTAACTGCCGAAGCTCGCTCTGACGAACCCCATTTTTCTTTACCCTTTTCCCCTCCTGAGGAGCCAAGAGGAAAAGAAGACGTAGCGGTGGTTGCCCCATTGCACGTCGCACGATCTCCATCATACGCCAATTCATATCTGTGCAGTCATTACATGAGAGGTCATGAACTTATAACCATACACCAGCAATACCAAGATCATTTGTTAGCTATCCTAGGGAACTCATGACATTTGAACTAGAAGCAGAAATACAAGAAACGCATAGTAAGCTATCGGGTCAAAGTTCCACGAGATGATTAGAGCTTGATGTGACAGAATAGCTAGAACTTGATGTGACAGAATAGCAAGAACGTGCAAAAATTCAGGTCCTGCAATGTCCGCGCAATCACAGGCTACTAAGATAGTTTAACTCCGTCATAAATAGCGTAAAAAACTTACCGATGAGTATGAGTCTCCACATACAGTACTTCCCCTTTTTTAAGTCGGGCAGACGTGAATTGAGATTTCTTTAATCCACGATCAGCCACAATACTCATGCTGTACTTGGCCCTGCAAAGGAAGACGAAGAAGACCTGGATTAGTTTGATTCAATACTAAGACACAAACTTACTTCGGCAGAAGAGTTCCCACTTGGAGTTTCACTACATTATTACAATTATATCTTCCATATAGAAGATTGGTATATCTTGCACAGTGCCTTGGACAGAGTGACCTTTTTGTAGAGCACTGAGTACAAAGCAGCGACTTGACAGAACCAAAGGAACCAAATAGCATGTCAGAGATAGGAATAGACACGTTGCATCATGCGACATAATCTTTTACTGCAATTTTACACTTTTAAGTACTATCAAGAAGTTCAAAGACGACGCACCAGGGTTCGTTACAGAGATTGTACTGTATTGTAACTTCCTGCATAAATCTCTGCTGTCGGTATGCACTCTGCATGCCATGATACACAATCTGGTGATCATTAGCATTAGTTCCCAACAAACCATTGAAACTTGCTGGTTGTAAACTGTAGACATTAAGTCATCCGACTGAAACTCATCAAAGTAATGACAAAACCATCTGCAAACCAATTGACGCTTGCAAAATTTTACAAGACCCTCAATCTCCCTGAAACAGTATCACGTCTACGCAAGGTGCTCAATCCCAAGAAAATTATACAGAAACAACTTCTTAAGAACTAAAGAGAAATTTCTGAGAATATCAGCGCAGTGGGAAGTGAGGTGTTTACAGAAGATGCAGCTCTTGTGGTGACAGTTCGCTCGGACGCAGCAGGTGCAAGTGTCGGAGAAACTTGCGGGGTGCGATTCAAACATGGTTCCAGCTCTACAGTGCCCCCTCCTTGCTGCAGGTCAAGTGAACCAAGGAACAGGCATTGAGCATTTGACGAAGAGAATAATCTGTATAATAGCATCACTTGCAACATACACAGGGCCACTAAATTTTAAGAAGAAAGACATCTTCAAGCCTCCACACTCCAAAACACATTGTCAAGAAGTAAAATATTGGCAAGCTTCTACTTGCAAGTCTGACCTTCATGATTCTGCACCGCTCCACGCTGTAGCTGCAGCCACCTCCACCCCCGCCTCCGCCGCCCCAGGCACGCGATCGAAGACTGTTCCTTAATGTAGACGTATACACTGCACCAACACGCTCCAACAAATTATTGTTCCAGATCAAATACCTCGATGAAACATATTTGTGGTACAAATATTTCAACGACAACAAACAAGCAGCAATGTATTTCCCCCAACGCCCCTTGATCAGATGTACTTACTTTCTTGAGGTCCAAGGATTCGTATGGTGGCCCGTAGCTCTGATATTGAATTTGGGGGCGGAGTTGCTGAAGGTGAGTAGTATCCTGTGTGTAGTAAAACTGCAGTAATAACAATGAAATAACTTCAACAATTGCAATCATCAAGAACCCCAAATTATGCAACAATTTCCAGTAATTCCAACTAGACCAAACACATAAAACAGAAAGAGAACACATGTCTTAGATCTGAACATACCTGCAACAATATCCGAGTCGTCTGTATATACGTCTGTTCCCCACAGTTGACTCCCACGAATCTGACATACAAGGAAATATTTTAAATTTGTAAGCTCGGGCACTCATACATATGGTTCGAAAAAGTGTTTTAATCTGCTTCCCACTAACAATCAATAGGACAATCATACTAAGTGATATAAAAACGAAAAAGAAAAAACTAGGACCTTGAAGCAGCTCTAGACATCTAACAGTTTGAATCTTAACATCCATAGACACAGAAAGTCTACCAGCCTTGTAAAAATACTCATAATATCAACTTAAGTTATCTAATTCCTTTCATCGTGAAAGGACCTCCGCATTGAAAAAAACCAAAAGAATTATATCTGTTTCAAAATTTAGGGTTTTCTGCATGCTTTTAGAAGGAGAACATTGATTTCAAACCTGGCGGTTTGTGGTAGTCGCGAGTTCAGCAGGAATGCGAATTTCAACAGTAGGACCCGATCCATTTGATAGACTACTTCTTTCACCGAAATCGTACTCCTTCCAAAGTTTTGCAAGTTCCGGCATTCCATTCCCAACTTTGTAAGTTATGAACGAACTTTCTGGTCTACCTGTCGCATACAAAACAAGCCTAGTATTGTCAGAGGAGATTGACCAAAATGATACGTACTGTTGTGCTAAGCTCGAACAAAACGTATCAGAAACAATAGATGAGAAAATGTCTGAAAAATAACAATCTGCCAGGAATAAAAATTTCTGCTGAAAATTTGCGACTTCAATAGAAGACAGCGTCGTAGCAATGAATCGTTTAGAATGAGCGCAAGCATACAAAGAAGAGCACACCACACCAACCTTGAGTCCTGCATCAGACACGGAGAAATCTGTCAGCAGACTGTACATGCAGACAATAAGAGAAATAGGTTTCAAAACTACTCAGAAAAAGCGCATTTCTTCGCTGGACAGAAAGCATACCCTTCGTTGTCTTTGGGCCGAAACCGTGAGCGAGAGTCTCGATTGGCAGGATGCGTCGGGCCTCTGGGACGCAACATCCGCTTCCGCTGCTGCACTCCATAGCCATGACCGGCGTCTCTGTCCTTCTCTCCAGAAGCGACTTCAGTGTCTATATCAACCTTCTCCTGCTCACGAACTCGCTTCTTCCGTTTCTCAACCTCACCCTCATCTTCTCTCTCCTTGTCTCTCTCCCTCTCCCTCACACGCTCGCGCCCTTCCTTCTCAGCCAATTTTCGGTCGTCAACCTCGCGCACGGGCTTCGTGTCCACCTCTGGCTCCTCAAACTTAAGCCCTTTTCCCTCCTCTTTCTCCACCTTCTCCACTTTCTCCGCGCGGCTCTCATCGCGTTCCTCTCGCTCTCGCCGATGTGAATCACGATCACGATCCTTTTCCCTCTTTTCCCGTTTCTCCAAGCGCACAGCCTCCTTTTCTCTGTCACGCGACCTCTCACGCTCTCTTTCCCGCTCACGCACTCTCTCTTTCTCCTTCTCACCCTTCTCCTTCTCCCTCTCCCTTTCGCTCTTCTCCCTCTCCCTATCATCCTTCTCATTTTCTTTCTCGCTCTTCACCTCCAGAAGCGGTTGCGGCTGCGGCGGCACCGGGAGCTGCACTACCGGAACCAAATCCTCCTTGCGGTCAATCCGCTTCTCCTCTTTGATCTCCTCTTTAAACTTCTCCTTCTCCCGCGGCTCCTCCCGCTTAACATCCACGACGGCCCTAACCTCCTCCCTCTTCCTGCCATCCACCAATTCTTGCCCTATCTCCCAACCGCTTCCTCCATGATGCTGCTGCGGCTGCGCTACGTGATCGTCCACCTTCTCCTTGGCCACATCCCCGCCACTCGCCTTCCGCTCCAAATCCACCCGATCACTCTTACCATCCGGGGGCCCGTAGTCACGCACCTTAAACTTCAGCCCGTGCGCCAGAAAAGCGTCCTTCACACTGGTCCCCTCACCAACCGCAACCTCCATCTTACCACTCCCGAAGAGCTCCACCTTCTCCCCATGCTCATTATGGCGCGCTACTTTCGCAGGCCGCGCCTCACCTCCGCCAAAGGCCGACGCGTCCATCATCAGTGTCACCACCCCGCCATGCTTCCCCTCCGCAGCCTTCCCCGGAGGAACGGCCGCCGCCGTCGCCACCACGTCCTCGTGCTGCCGCTTCTCCGGAACACTCATCTCATCACTTCTCACACCACAATTGCACAACCGCGACCGGCATTCCCTCAATTACCTTACTCCAAACCTAAACCAATTCTAAACCCTCGCAGCAGCAACCACTCCCGCAAACAAACACCAGCATACAACACACCATCGCATTAAGTAATCCCCGCGCAATCCACTGGATCCCGACATCTCTCTTCTCTTCTCTCTCTACTGTACCGTATATTATAAAAGAAAACGACCTATACGCGTCCGGTGCTCCAACCCCGTCCGGACAGGTTCTCTCAGGACAGACAGGGTATGGAGCAGGACTGGGAATGAACCAAATTTATAGTTTCTGAAATCCGCAACTGTTGACCAGCCCCACCAACATGTATATACTCCTAGTGCCCCCCCCCCTTTCTCCGACGCGTCAAGGACAATCCCAAGTTAAGTAAACATTTGCTTGTTATTTACTTTAGATACCTGGGTTGCCTGGGTATATCAAGTAAAAGTATTAAAGTAAATGCCACCCTAGTCTTGGAGAAGGGGGTATTGCCGATTTCCACCACCTCGTATTGGCCTTCTTCTTTTAATATATGTAGTAGAAGTACCGTAGACTAGTATACTTGACCCGTTGCCCCCAACGGGTAATGTAAGTTTAGGTGAGTTAACTAAAATTATAAAAGTAAAAGTAAAAGTAAAGTATCCAATTATCTCCAAAATATCTTTGAGTTATCTCCCAATTAGGTCCTCAATTATTACATGGGTTTCTAAATAGTGTTGGAAAGGAAAAGTGTATATTAGGTCCTCATTTTTTCATTAAAATATTAACATTTGACAAGATCTCATGCGTTAAATTAAAACAATAACTTATTTTACACTAAAATATTTCATCCAAATTCTTTACCTAGATTTTTTATTTGGTTTTTTAAGTCAATTTTATAATCTCAAACTTTCACCTCAAATTTTTTATTCAAATTTTCACCTCAAATTTTTTATTCAAATTTTCACCTGAATTTTTTTTTCAAATTTCCACCTAAATGTCTTTACATGAATTTTGATGAGTTGCTGCTTATGCTGGAATTTTTTGTGTGATGGGCATTTTGACCATTTTCTTGATTTTTCTTACCAAAAATGTATACCCTTGTAAACTCCATGGCTAGAGAATGTGTGAGAGGAAAATTACATGAAAGTAAGACCCTTAAGAAGTAGAAATTGACTTAAAATCCGCCAAATGGTATGGATCTCGGCCTCTCAACTCAGGCTTCCACACTACAAGGATCCAAACTTTGCAAATTACATATTTTAATATTGTTTTCCAACTCCTAACCTCGGCCTCTCGACATAGTTTGGTCCTCAATACAATTCAGTCCACGGTCCGCATGTAAAACCCCCTTTAGATGTTAGTGATATTTTTGAGAAGCTCTAATGTTTAGGGATTGTGTTCACATGGATAAGTTCATTGACAAAGCATGAGGTGTCAAAGATATTTCAACATTTTCAATATGTTCTTCAAATTGTTTCTCGTAGTTACACGCGCTGGTAGATTTTGAATATCTTATTTTTGTATTCATCTCTTCGCCTTGAAATTTGCACATGTGTTATCAACATAGAGATGCTCATGTGCCAAAAATTTCATGGCTTGGTAACAATTTTTCAGCCCTAAAGAGGGTGTCAAAGTTGGAAGTAGTGAAATGGTTTCTTTGTTTGCTTCTGAGAACTACACATGTTGGTAGATTTGGAATAATTTTTTTGCATGGATCTTTTGGACCTGAAAATTTTCACACATGTAATCAACATAGAGATGGTCTCATGTCAAAAATTCCATGGGCAAAAAAAAATTCAATCCTTGGGAGGGTGTCAAAGTTGGCAGCTATGAAACTCTTCTGACAACTATAGTTGTTGATAGATTTTGAACATCTTTTTTTGGTATTTATCTCCTGGCCTTGAAATTTGGCAAACATGTTGTCAACATAAAGATGATCTTGTGCCAAAAAATTTCATGATAAACTAACAATTTTATAACTCTCACGAGAGCGTCAAAGTTGGCAACAATGTGGACACTATCGCTAGAATTGCAAAAACGCCAATTTGAGCATTGTCCCACTGTACTATTCAAGGGTGTCCAAAACTCACTTCAGTCCCAAATTTCTTTGACAATTTCATACCAAAAACACTTCAAAACTAGTAATTCTAGAGCAATAAGTAGAAAAGAAACAAAAACAATTATTTTTTGTTTTAACCATATGATCTCAATCAACACTTTTTAAATAACATACTCACCAAATTTCATCAACTTTGACAACACGGATTGAAAGATTATCATGTTCAAATTAGAGAAAGTGGTTCATTTTTCTCCTTATGTTGACTGGATCAGCAGACTTTGACTTCACTTGGTGTCAAATTTTTGCACTACACAAGGTCTAAATTTCAAACCATCATGTTGATCATGGTATTAGTTCCTTGTACACCAATTTTTAGAGGTAGAAAAGGGGGGTGCATATTCAAAATATTGTGCAAGGACTCGAGGTTCAAAAAATGTCAATACACATTTTGTTTTTTTGTGGGCTTAATATCTCTTAGAATGGTCATTAAAAAGGTTTATCCTACACCTTGTAATGGAGAAAATTAATAAGTGAAAAATAAGATCTCTTAGTTTAATGTAGAAAAAAGGAAGTTTTTTGGTACCATCCCTGACAATGTATGGCAATGTGTGAAAATATTTGACTTGGGATAAAATGCACATTTTCACTAAAGACAAGAAATATTTTTTGACAGTATGAAAGGAGATAATATAACTTTCTGATATTGAGAATCTCACATTTGATAGAGTGTCCTAGCAATTTATTTTAAAAGTTGCCTAATATCCCCACACTCAACAACTTTTTTTTTGAGACGGCAAAACCTTTTTCTTATAAGTCCGATGAGAATAAAAATTATACTCCCCGTACCTCTTGTTGTCTTGCATCTCTGTACTAAATTTCATGAATTGTAAATATAAACTACACATATGGTAACGTGCCCTAGATTTGCAAACGCCCACCTCGGAACTTTTTGCATTTAAGGGTTAAATCATTTGCAATCTTCTTTGCCATAACTCATGCTCCAGTCATGAGGTGACGAAAGAAAGAATACTGAAATGCAAATAGTGGGACGGTGGAAATGGCTGAGTGAGCTCCACAAATTCCGGTGAGGAGAGGAGGGACTTAGGCTAATTTCTCAAACGCGAAGGGCAACAAGAGATGGCTGACCTTGTTGATAGCTCCCCATATGCGTAAGATGTGAGTTGAGGATAGGACTGGGAAGCAGAGAGTGTTGGAAAGAATTCACAAACTTTAGATTTGTGGTAGCAGAGCTGTAGGAAGTATCATATGTTACGATCTGTGAGGAGTTTATGCTAAAAGCGACCACGACATGTGTTGGCCCATAGATCGTAGCAAAAGCATACTTTGTAGGCAACTCCTAACACAGATCTAAGAGTCAAGTCACAGCTAGACTTTGATCTAGGGATCAATGCCGGATCTGCAGCCTCCCCCCACAAGTTGCCGTCCCCCCAAGCCGGATACTCAAACAAGATTGCGTGCAAGACTTCGCCAGAGCTGCCGGCAGGCAACAATGCATCACCAACAGCACAAGCTACATCTCATGCTCGCCCCTCCTCTTATCTCTTTCATGTTTTAGCTTCCTTTATCTTCTTACAGAAACCTGATTACACGCATAGTAACAAGTCAGTACTCAATAGCAACAGATCCAGATCTGACCAGGAGCAGAAATTGAAGAGGAGAATAATCCGTACCGATGGACAACAGTACGCAAAAGCCTATAACCGCAACAAACGAGATCCCCAGACATCTGCAACAACGAAGAACAGATCGATCAACAACAAACTGAGAAGATCCACACAGAAGCGGACTGACGATAACCCTAGAGCTGCTCCAAAACTGCAGCAACTCAACATCAGCAAGGCATCACACCCAATCCAGATAATCTCTTACCATTCTTTCCTTTATTGCAATAGACTCACAATTTATTTGCAATATCTAAAGACTCAATCTTCTCTCACAGATGCTCACAATCTAAAAGACCTAAAACACAATAGCACCTCCAACATAGATAGAAATAAACAACCTAGTCAACAACAACAAAAAAACGGACAACAACTGCATCGATAGACAACAAACCGGAACCAGCAGAAGAACATGCACCAAAACTAAAGACAACAATAACCCAGATTCAATAAAAATCTCACGAAGTAGGCCAATACCATGCCTCTCTCCCTCATACATTCCTCTTTGTTTTCTTGTACTCATTTTCTTGCACAAAACTTGCACCATGCATGCACACCAAGCACGGTATTCACAAACAAAAAATTACTAACTGTATTCATCTAGCAGGAAAGGTCAAAAGACACGCACCTAATTGCAAACCAAGACAACGCCACCTTAAGCTCCTCACCTCAAGTGACCACCGAGAGCCCCAACAACAACACAACGCAGACGTAGAAACTACTGCCCCCCAAACTGCACCAGCACAAATACAAGAAACTTCAAGAACACCGGAGACACTACCCGCTTCACGTTGCCGGAAGAGAACCTGCGAGGCTAAATAGACATCAGGCGCCACACCCAGAAAACACACCAAGCCAGCCCTAAGCGGCGCATCACCAACCCCTCATCACCGAATCCATCTGTAGTGCGAGGCAACACCAAGCCGGTCTCCAAGAAATCAACATTGAACATCGCCAAAGCAGCATCGTGCAACGCAGCAAGGGGCCTATCATCGAACATTGTCAAAGCAACATCGTGCAATGCAGCAAAGAGCCTATCTACTGAGAGATGCATCGAGCGACGGAGCACCGAACTTGCATGTAGGGAAGACACATCAAGTGAAGGCGAGGAACAAAGACAAACCTGACCCTAAGGCACAGAAAACTCACAAGCGAAGCTGGAAGAGCCCTAACCACCAAGCTCTGACCTCGCCACACCCACCCGAAGCAACATCGCAAGGCCGCCAAGCTGCAACGATCAGCTCATGTCACCGCTATCCAAGCATATTAGGTTACCAATGACATTCAAACCCCTACATTGCGGAATGACACACTGAGAAAAAAAAGGCCGCGGTTTGCTACGCCCGACCACTTTAACCTCCAGCACGGCAGCAACGCTTCCTACTCCAAGACACCACCTCTATTGCCCTAAGCTCAGGAGAATCTACAAATGACTCCAGATATCATGTCCAGAAGCTACATGGAGAACCTGGACACCGACATGGAGATGGAGTCCCAAGAAAGGAGCCCCGACAAGACACCCAGCTCAAAGACAACAAGGAGGGAAGGAGCACCAGCTAGTAGCAGCAAGAAGAAAAAATCTCTTCAGCTAAAAATGGTAAGTCACTCCAAACACCAGAACTCTCCAAGTTTAAATTTTGGCTAGGATTTCCTATCATAGAGGCCATGGCGGTAGAAGAACGAGCTGAAGAATTGTTCAGTGGAAAAACGGTGGAGGACATGATCACGAGAGGATTCAAGGAGGAGGAAGCTATAGAGGCGTTCAAAGCAAGAGTGGCCTTCCCCTGCATCCCCTAAGTGCTCTACCCGATGACAAGAACTGGAGTAGAAGGACAACACTACAACCTCACACAAGTACCTTTCGACATCACAACAAGTAAGAATTTCGGACTATTCCTTGATTTCTATGTTGCCATCTTCTTTGAAACCTCTAAAACCCCTCTCGTGCATGACGATGTTAAGAATATGGTGAAGGCAAGACTAAAAAAGATGAACATTATTCAGGGAATAGAACTCATTGATCCAATTGCAATCCAATGTTTAAGCATTAAAAATGGGAAAACTAAAGGGGTTTGGGCGGGGTGCATTAAATTGCACCTCCTCAAACCAAAAACCGATGGTTTGATGCTACTTAAGGGCCTAAAGCCCTTCATTCTAACAATTAATGGAGAATGTGTAGTGGGCAAAGTATGTAAAATTTATCATGGGATTGCCAATGGCTCTAACTTATCCGTGAAGATCAAAAGCGAAGCTTTGGTGAGGATCTCCATACAAGTACTTTTCAAAGTACTTGGAAATAGCTTCCACCGGGGGCATGAGTTTGAAATATCGGGAGTACAAAAGCCCATTAATGATTCACATGCCTTCATCATCGCCACGACACCGCAACAAGTGAAGAAGGTATTATTGCACCATATTACCTTGCGGGGGGAAGTCTTGCAAGCAAGACAAGTCCTTGATACAAAAGGACCCAAAGGTACTATCAAAACCAAAGCTAAAAAAGATGCATTGACACTTAATCTCTCACCACTTCCCATTTCCCATTGTATTGAGAGCACCACCCATGAAATCTATAGAGCCATAGGTGGAGCTAATGTACGATCAATTTGGTTCCACCAGGACAATGGCACCAACCACAATGGTAGTGCCAATGTTGTATGTTCTAATGCTATTGTCTATAGAACCTTTGTGAAGAAAACACATGTCCTTGGTAGAAACTATGTTGATTTCTCACCCCACCGAAGGAGCTTGGAAGGTATTGAACCACCAATCGATGAGCAAGTGAAAACTTTTGGCTTTGACGACGTCAACACCGCAATCGTCAACACTATATCCACCTTCAATATGCAAGAGAAGAGTGACAACATTACCAAGAGAGATATGGTGGAATTATTGAAAGAGAACAACAAGAAAATGAGGCAAGAGAATAGGGAATACACCGACAAACTACATGATGAATTGAAGATACAAATGGAAGAAATTAAAGAATCCATGCTTGCCATACTTGAAGGCATGAGAGCCTTTGCGGGCAAAGTCAACAAACCAAGACTTGAACCAAACATGTGACGTCCAAAGACCACATGGTATTACGTATCTACCCTTAAATATATCACACTATACAATACAATATAGACTCTCTATACAAAACTAGTATGGACTACGTAGTAGTCTACAAGTACATAAATACGATCAATGTACATCCTATTAAAACATATACTCAATACCAAAATACATACTATAGTTTACACCTTACTCAATACTCTATTTTCCATTACCAACAATACAAACACTCTTTCAAAAAACATACAAAATACAAATACCATATCCTATATAAACACAAAACAAAAGATTATATTGCACAATGTACCAAATACCATACCAAATACCATACAAAGTATAATTATTGCATATACTATACCCAACACAAATACCGTACAAAATACACACCAAGATGCACCAAATGCTATACTTCATACTACATCAAATACAAATACTTCATAAAAAACTATTAAAACAAAAAAAAACAAAAAAACCACACCCTTTGCCTAACCTACAAACACACACAAACACATATACAAAGACACTATGTATATACTTGGAATAATCAAACCATGCACACAAATGCAACCATAAAAATACCCAATATTGTCTACACCTCAAGTACCACTCCATACATCAAAATCACAAGCAAAAACACAATCACAACAAACCCCACAAACAAAAACATACACATACCTATAAACAAAAATACTAAACCAAAAACAAAAAGACAACCAATCTAAAAAATATACATAAACCAATAAACCAAAAGCAACACATTAAACCATTACACTATACAATTCTACTACTACTAAGTGGAGATATAGAAACCAATCCGGGACCCATGCCTAATGTACTAAAAAGACATCCCACTACACATTAAAAAAATGCCAAAATATACTTTATACCAAATACCATAAAACTACATCCAGAATACAAACACATCGCTCAAACATTTGCACCATTTTTTAAAACTACACATATATTACATCAACTACACAACAATACACACCTAAATATTGCCCAATACATACAACAACAAAATACACACCCATCAACACACATATATATGCCCTAGTAATTACCATCCACCCAAACATAGACAAATATAACCGTCTTCTAAATTCTCAAAACCCAAACATAATTACATGGACTAACACACAACTAAGAACCGTATCAAATCTACAAAACCCACCCGAAAGACATATTCGTACCCCACACCCTTGTACAAAATTTCTTGAAGAAAATCAAAGTATTATAAACCACGGGAACTCAATACACAAAGAATTATACAATTTTTTACATAGTCAAACTATACCTCCTTCAAGCAACACAATAAAACAAAAATTTCCTTACCTTCCTAACAAACTAATTAACGAGTCACTAAAATGTTTTGACCCCATACCAGAATATACCCATCCACCCCCCCCACCCTCTTATCTTCTCCCACATAACCAAAATATTAGTTCAAATAATGAAAACACAAACATAATTACATGGAATGCTTCATCTCTAAACACCGCTCTCCCTAGCCTTCACACCTTGGTCACACATACATACACACCACCGGCCGTCATAGTTATACAAGAAACAAAAATATCGGCCACAAAATCTACAAAATACATACAAAACATATTTCAAGACTACAAACTTATTTTTAACAACACACGTGCACTAACAAGATGCATCCAACAACGTAGGCCATACACACCGGGCCGCAGTGGCCTCCTTACACTGATACACAAAAAATACGCTTTTTCGGGCAACATCAAAAAAAATCCTACCCCAATGCACATATCTCCCTACCTCCAAATAATTAAAATCGCTAATCAACCACTACAATCATTGTTAATCTTTCACATGTATATGCCCTCCCATCCCGAAGATACCACATTTACTATAGACATACAAAACACTATTACATCTCAAATAAATAATAACCCTAACTACACTTACATATTATGTGGAGACTTCAATAGAGACATAGCATTAATTGGTCGACAAAACAATAACCATAACACCCCCCACAAAACATAGACTACCAATGGCGCCACTTCACGGAAAACCTAAACTTCACCTACATAAATATTGATACACAATATTCCAGACAAGGCGGATATAACTACAGTGATTGGAGCCTAATAGACGGCTTTTATATAAATACAAATAATACTCCATAATACACCTCTACAACAAACAAAGACACTATTCTTAACTCGGATCACTCGCCTATACAACTTCACATCCCAAATAACATACTAATCATTTGTACCCCTATAATCACAAACAATGATAATATCCAAATACTAAACCCCATCCCAAAAGATAATATAGAAAAATTCAATACAGAGTTCTTTGAAAAAAACTCCATACAAATTGACTCTCTCATAAACATCCTTGAAATCAATAACCAACTCTCTCATACACAATGGCACAAAATATGCCACATCCTAGATACACTTATCAATAACATCTCTGATACATTGGAACAAACTTGTAAAGCCCAACCAATACCACAAATGACAAATCGAACATCACAACAAGGCGGTTACTTATCCCGCAAACTTTCTAAAACATGGAAACAACACCTAGCTACATACCATATAATACGAAAAACTTTTAGAATCGTGAAAAATAACCCACAATGGCGTAATCATGCCATATTGAACGAATTACTAACCCTGCAGCATACCCAAATCCTTGCCCGACCTCCCGCAGACCTACCTCATGACACATGGATAAAAGACATTGCACTAATTGCAAAAAAGGCCAATATACAAGCCCGGAAAGTAACTACAAAACACTCCCAAGATAATATTAAAAAAGCCATCTCAAAATATAGACAATTATACGAAACTAGCCCTAAGAAAATAAATAGAAAAGTCTTTAAAAAATCCGAATCTCCACCACTAGATTGTATCATTGAAGAAGAAGAAGAAGAAGAACGTCGAGGACCAACATGAATAAAGTGTCTGTTCGCACCACCACTAATACCGTGCCTACCAGGTAAGGAATTAGTAGCATGGGGCTACTTCCCCCTCTCGAGGATAGACTTGTATCATTGACCAATACTATAACACTCTAAATAGTCCCAAAGACATTGCAAACGAAATATTCAACCAACAGGCAAAAAACAATAGACCCACAGTACCAACATGTAATTACCAACCACAACACCCAACGAATGCACATGTACAATACACCAATATCCATGGCATGATCTGGATGGACTTACCTTAGACAAACGAGGCAAACGTGAAATTCCATAACATACATACTTCAACAGAGCCATATACGACACATGTCTCCGTAACCTCGGAAATAACAAAGCCCGAGGGCCAGACCGTATACCGAATTCAATGCTCAAAAACATGCCCCAAGATTTCATAAATTACTATCTCTATTCTTCTCTCACTGCTATAAACAAAAACAAATACCAACCTCATGGAAAACAAGTGCAACAATCTTACTATACAAAAAATGAGATCCTTCAATACTACCAAATCATAGACCAATCGCATTAGCTAACACAATATATAAACTATACACTAGTACACTTACCTCAATACTATCTTCATATGGTAAAAAGTTTAAAATCTTACACGATAGTCAAGAAGGATTTAGAGCAGAATGAAGTACCTCTAAACAAATACAAACCATAATAGCGGCACTAAAAGACACAAGATTCACAAATCAAGACATATACGTTCTACATGTTGACTTCAAAAACGCCTTTGGATCTATAGATCACGCTCAACTACTAGCAATAATGACTGACATTGGATACCCAAACGATGCAACTGCACTAGTTGGAAATATTTACTCACAATCATCTACTCACTATACAGGTGAACACTTTGAAAAGACTAAGCCTATCCCCATTCATAGAGGAACCATATAAGGAGACACCCTTAGTCCATACCTATTCATTATATTTTTAGAACCATTACTTAGATGGCTAGAGCAAGGTAATAGTGGATACATTTTTGGAACATCACAAATCACCATCAATTCTGCCACCTACACCGACGACCTTGCTACCATAACTAACAAAATAAAATCATTACAAACACAAATTGATAAAATCGATAAATATTGTAAATGGACTCGTATGACGTAGGAGTCCAAAAATGCGCTCCTACCGGTTGTCTAAATAAATCCAAAATGAATCCAACTACATTTAAAGCCCTAATGCAAGCTCCTAACATCAACTACCGTGGCCAACCAATCCCCATACTACACCAAAATGAATCTTATGTATACCTAGGCACAAATCTTGTTCCCTCTCTAAAATGGAAAATCCAAATCCATACCACAACCACAAAACTCATTAAACAATGCAAAGAATTAACAACATGTCCGGCCACTTTGAAACAAAAAATTAAAATGGTTGACATCGCAATACGCCCAGGCGTAGCATACAGCTTCTACGTTGTACCATACTCTATGCCAGCCATCAAAAAACTAGATCAAAAAATTATAGCCATACAAAAAACCATTTGTGGTATACCAAAATGTATGTCAAATGCAATAACCCAACTCCCACAAAATTTAATTGGCCTGGAAGCCTTCTCCCTTAAAAATGCTTATCTCTGATGCATAGGTGAACAACTACAAAATGCTCTAAATGACAAAGGACGACTCGGGAAAATATACAAAAGACGACTCGGGAAAATATACAAAGGACAAATTCAATATGTCCTAGCTCAACAAGGTGGAGCCAAAAATATTCCCAGAATTAAAAAAACGGATTGCATAAGATCACCAATAACTCGTACACTCTACCTATTAAAACATATAGCTAAAGTTCACCTCGAAAGCACACTCCCAAACTTCCTCCTTGATCCCACACCATTAGAAGTATCATGGCACCAAGAAACACGAAATCACAATACACTCAATCCTCAACACTCCAAAAAACTCCTACAAAAACTCATTTCAAAAAATATTTTTGAATTAAAACAAATTACTCTTCCAAATGGCATACACATCGTGAATAATGAGGACTTCAAAACCTACCACTTTACCCCATCCAAACTTATTAAGTGCGCCTTAAATATGGCCAAACAACTCTTTTGCCAACCAACATGTCCAACAACATGCAATACCCCTTGCCCCATACACCCATATTCCCATAGACTCAAAGACCCATTCATCACTACCAACAATAACATCTCCCCAAGAACTACCCTCCAACTAACCCACCCCCCCAACCCGACACTGCCCTATCACCCCCGGCCCCCAATACACCTCTCCAAGAATCCCACCCTATATCCCATTAATAGAATAATACACCATAAACATATACAACACAAAGATATCAACAACATACAAAACACATACACCAGATATCTATGCCAATGGCAACACAACGACAATACATTTAACAAGTGGCTCCCTCAAAGAAGCCTTTTTCCTACGACACGATCATAATACCTCCATTCACAATACTGAAAGATTAAAACAGTACTATCAAAGGATCCAAAATAAATTCTACGCTGAAATCATTCAAACCAACCATCCCCAAGAACAACTCCAAGACACAAGATCCATAACCCCACCAATAAGTATTCCACTCCTATACATCTAAACCACAGAATGTAATCTCGAAATGGATATCCTCACAATCTCAAACACAATCTAAATAGACAACTACCTAGCACATCTGTATGAAGAAAATGGCCGACATCTACAAACCATTACCACTGCACTAGAAATCGCAATAAGTGTAGTCACACAAATAGTGTAATTACCCTACTACACTATTTGCAAACAAGTTCACAATTAGTGTTAGCTGCGGCAAGCTTTTTCATACACTAATTGTGCACAAGTAAAAAAAAAACACCCATGTTTACTGCCATTCACATATAGTGTAATGTTTCACATTTAGTGTAATGTTGTGTCGTTACACTAATTGTGATTCTTACATTTAGTGTAAGGGCTTGTATTTAGTGTAGACGACACCAAATGCAATGTTTAGTGTACTGACTGTACAGTCCCCTTCAGTAAAGATACGTACTTTTTGCATTTTTTGGGAAAGTAATTTTCAGTGCTACCAACTTTGACACCATCTTGAGGGTTAGAAATTGTAATTTTACCTTGAAAATTTTGGCACAAGATCATTTCTATGTTGACAACATGTGTGCAAAATTTCAAGGTCGGAAGTCAAATATAAAAAAAGATATTCAAGATCTACCAACATGGGTAGCACTAAAAAGTTTCATAGCTACGAACTTTGACACCCTCCAAGGATTGAATTTTTTGTTTTTTCCCATGTAATTTTTGGCATGGGACCATCTCTGTGATTATTACATGTTTAAAGTCTAAAACATCCACACAAAGAGACATATTTAAAAACTAGCAACATGTGTAGTTGTGATTGTAAGAAACATTTCACTCCTGGCCAACTTTGACACACTCCCAAGGATTGAATCTTTTGTTTTTGTGCATGAAATTTTTGGCATGAAACCATTTCTATATTGAATTCATGTGTGCCAAGTTTTAAGGCCATAATACCTACATAGCAAAAGATTTTTGAAATCTACCAACATGTGTAGTTGTCAGAAACATTTCACTCTTGCCAAATTTGACACACTCCCATGGATTGAGTTTTATATTTTTTCCCATGAGATTTTGGACATGAGACCATCTCTATGTTGATTATATGTGTGCTTAATTTCAATTCTAAAATATCCACGATGGAAAAGAAAAAAATCAAAATCTACCAACGTGCTAATTGTGAGAAACAACCAAGGGTACCATTTCAACTTTGGCACCTTCCATAGGTTTGAAAAATTGTTATTTTACTATGAAATTTTTAACACATGATCACCTCTATGAATATAACATGTGTGCCAAATTTCAAGGCCAGAAGATGAATAAAAAAACCCATATTCAAAATCTACCAACATGTGTAATTATGAGAAACAATCTTGTGTATCTATTATTGTATTCATCACATGGCTTTGAAATTTAACACACGTGTTATCAGCATAGAGATAAAACTTTCATGGTAAAATATTAATTTTTCAGCCTTGAGGAGGGCGTCAATATTGGCAGTAGTGAATGGCTTACAACTACACATGTTGGTAAATTTGGAATATCTTTTTCTATATTCATCTTCTGGCCTTGAAATTTGGCACACATGTTGTCAACATAGAAATGATCTTGTGCCAAAATTTTCATGGTAAAATATCAATTTTTTAAACCTCAAGAGGGTGTCAAAGTTGGCAGCACTGAAAGTCACTATCCCTAGGAATGAAAAAAGTACGTATCTTTATTGAAGGGGACTGTATAGTACTCTACAGTACCCTCCAATAAAGGTTGTCGCTTTTTTCTTCCTAACCACTCACTTATCAACTCTCCACCGTCTAACTTCTTGCTCTTTGATGCTCAAAATAGAATTCTAGAACCTCAAATGTCATAAAGAGTTTCTTGAAGTGTTGAAGAGTCGGCTTGTATCATTGGAATGAAGGTTGAGGTTCAGAAACGCCTGAGATTGTTGCTGAAATAGGGGTTTCGGCATGACAGGTCCAAAGGATATTTAAGTAGGCCCAAAAGGGAGTCAATTCATCCGAAGAAGAGCCCAAGTAGACCTCCAAAACTAAGTGAGTGGGATATTAGGACTTTAGTGCGCAAGATTAAAGGCGATAGACGTGCTACCTTGGCCGAGATCACAAATAGTTTGCCAGAGAAGGTTTGCCCTAACACTGTCAGGAAGGCTCTTCAATCTACTGGGTTTTTTTTTCACGAGTGGCACAAAAGGAGCCTTACCTTAGCGATGTACACAAGGCAAAGAGGCTGAAGTTTGTTTTGCAACAGAAGAAGTGAACTGCTCAAGATTGGAATTGTGTCACTTGGAGTGATGAGTTGACTTTTGAGATTGGGAAGATTTTTAGGTGTGTGTTGGTTTGGAGAACAGCCTACGAGAAGTACAACATGGATTGTGTTGCGCCAATTTTTAAGTTTGGTTGCTCTTTGGTGACGGTCTAGGGAGCTTTTGCAAGTTGAAAGAAGAGCAAACTTGTCCGCATGGCAAAAGGACGCCGTACAACAATGGACTTTGTGGACCAGGTGTATGATGGTGAGTTAATCCACTTATCACCAACCATCAAAAATCCTACCTTGATGGAAGATGGTGCCCCAGTCCATCAATCAAAGGCACCAAAGCTCTAGAGGGAGTTGCATTTTATTGAAAAGCTTGAATGGCGAGCAAACAACCCGGATTTGAATCCTATTGAGAATGTTTAGTCGAAGATGAAAAAAGACCTCCAAAAGTGGCCTAGAGCTTATTATGACAACAAGATGTGGACACAGTTGCAAGCGGTTTGGAAAGGCCTTGACCCTAGAATGGTTGCAGAGCTTGGTAGACATGCTTCATGATTGAATCCAAGTTGTGCTTGCTGCAAGAGGAGGGTCGACTTGATGGTAGCATACCTCGAGCTTAAAACCTTAGTATATATAGAATAGTACTTCTATAATCTTGATACTTCTACTAAGGCTTCTCAATATGTTAGAGAAGGTGTGTGTCGAGTTAGAGAGCCATTGAGCTTGAAGTGCATGTACATTGATTGTTTTCCTTGTAAAAAACGATTGTAAAAACGGTTTGAAAATTAAAAAAACAACAGCCTTTATTGGAGGGTATTATATAGTGGTTGGATGAAGCATGGGAATGTGGGAGAGATTTGCTAGCAATCTGCAAGAGACGTGGAAGGGATTTGTAAGAGATGTGAGGAGATGGGGTTTACTAAGAACCTGATTTGGGTTTTTGGAGACTAAATGCATCTCCACCGGGGCACTAGGCCCCAAGAAAAATGGGCAGCTCGACATGCCACTGCCATATGCTTGCCCCACCGCAAATGGATAGCTCGCCATCCCACTCCATGTCACGGCTCTAGCGTGGCGCTCCAACGCCAATGATTCTTTATTTCCCAGGCAGACACCAAAGTATGGTGGATTGGGGAGCGAATGGATATTCAACAAGTAGCCCCACGTTTTCTATGTATGGTGTCATTTCTTTAGTCACTAAGCAACTGCCTTGCAAGTTTGTGAGGAGAATAAAATGCTAAATTGTAGTGTTCCCGGTTGGTGGTATGCAGAGCGGACGCCAAAGAGTTTGCAGGACTCGGAACGTGGGGGCACCCCGTAGCATTTGTGCTTGGGTTGGCGTCTTTATGGTGGAGATGCTCTTATTATTTGGAGAAAAGCTGAGCTAGTTGGTTTCTATCTACAATACCCTATGGGTTGATTGGTTGGTTTTGTACAGAGTCAATTCACCATGGAGACTGTCCAAAATATTTGAAAAATTTGAGGAATTTATCTAAGGTGAAACCCGTGTGATACCAAGGTCATAACCATATAATATTTTGGCAATACTCATGTAATACCCAGGTGATAATCATTGTGTACGAACCATTGTAAATTGGAAAAGAATAAATACTTTGGTAGGGAGTGTCCAAAACAGATTGATGCATACGGTAACCACATTTTTGAGAGTTGATTGTTTACCCTCATCTTATGATTGGAGCGCGAGATGTGAAAATGTAGATGGTTGTTGAGGGCTTCCTTGAAACCCTAAAATTGGTTGAAGAGAGTAAAGTCTGGAGAGAATTTGACCATATTTATTTCTATTTGGAATTCTAACATAGAGTTCATTCTTATTTCTTTCTTTAGAAGAAGAAGAACGCCGGTCTCCGAAGGAGGCCGGCGTGAATAAAGTGTCTCTTCATTCCACTACTAAGACCATGTCCACCAGACATGGAATTAGTAAGTTGGAACTACTTCTTCCTTTCGAGGGTAGACACTATGTAACAAGTAGCCAAAAAACCACAGAACCAATCAATCAAATGAGTAACAAAGAAGGAGGGAGGGAGGAGGAGAGAGAGAAGAGAGAAAAATGGAGAGGAGGGAAAGATGGAGGGGAGGGTGTGTTTCGCAGTGTCAGGGATTAAACATAAAATAAAGGGATAATTTTATTGGGGGTCTTGTGTATTGGGAAGGGCTTGGTTGTTTTCAATTTTGCGTTTGTGCAAAAGGATGGACATAGCATGTTGTATGGCAATGATGTTAATATTTTTGAAAGTGTTTGTAATTGTATCAACATGGATTTTGAAGGTATCTTCTAGGGTTTTTATAGATGGGATAAAGGTGGTGGCACGGGCGCCGGCTGTGATTACAATAAGGGGGTCCACTTTCCATCCAAGGGCAGTGATGTCATCAATAAGGGGTTGGTATTTATTGATTTTGTTTTTAATTGTTTGTGGGGAGAATCTATCATAACAATATGTAAATTTGATGAATTGAATGGTGTAGTCTTGGTTTATGTGGTCGGGTGGGGGGTCATTGTATGGTAGGCCTCTAATGCAAAGTATGTATGGTTTGAATCGAGCATTGGAGTGGCATCGTTGAGTTTCACATGTACATGGGAGTAGCCATGGTGGAATTGTATTTTCTTGTGAGTTGTTATTAAAGGTGCCGGCATTCATGAGGATAAAACATCTTGATTTGTTATGGAAGGTGATTAATTTACGGATTTCCCATACGACTTTGTTATGTCTTTTGATAATTAGGGAGTGTATGTGGTGGTTCTGACATTTAAGTAAAACATATAGCCATGTGTCTAGATCCGTGGAAGTGCATATTGGGCATGTTATGGATGGGAATCTTTCTATTCCAAAGAAGAATTGTTTTTGGGCGTTTCCCATGTATTGTCCGGTACAAAATTTGATGAGGCATGTTATTTGTGAGTCGGTGATGATGGGGTTTTTCCAGAAATTTGTAGAAAGTTCATTGTCTATGTTGTTGTTATTAGTCCACTTTTCTATGTTAGGGAAGTTATTTGAGATTGTGTCAAGGTTGTTATATAGGTCTTGTTTTTTGAGGTATTTGCTCAAGAATCTAACCGGACCTTTATCGGGGGTGTCTTCTTTGGAGGGCCAGTCTTCTTTTTGGAAGAAGTATGAGGTGGCGTGGGCGTATTCGTGTGGATTTTTGGCATTTTTGTGTGATTTTTCTCGGCCCTCTTCTGCTAGTTTATCCGCTTGTTTGTTCCCATCAATATCGGCATGGGCTCGGACTTTGTGGAGGTTGTGATTTGACTTCTTTTAAGTATCATTTGGACCATTGATTCTAATATGATTTGGTCGGGGTGGCTATTGTGGAGGGTAGGGTGTGTTATTTGAGAGTTTAATAAATATAGTGCGTTAATGCAGTCTGTAAATATGTGCGCTGGTTCATTGTTGTATTTTGTTGTGACAATTTCCAGTGTTTTGTGGATGGCCATGAGTTATGCTCTGAGGATATTTTGTAGTTCATGCAGTCTTTTGGCTAATTTTATTTCTTTTGTAGAATTGTATATTCCATATCCGGCTTTTTCTCTACGTAAATGACCTGGACTAATTTGTTCTTGCAATTTGAAGGAGCCATCAGTATAGTAGCTATATATAGGGTCAAATTTTGGTGAGGTGGTAGTTTGGTAGTTCGGGAGGGGTGGGGGGGGGGTTGAGAGGTAATCTAGTGTATTGTTGATGTAATTTAGTTTTGACCATTTTTTGTTTCTGTTGACGGGTGTTTGTATAGGTGTCGGTGGGACCATCTTTGTGTATAGCCGGTGTATGTTTAAAGTTTTTGCTATGGAGGTAAGTTCTTCAAGCTGTTCTAGGGAGCCAAGGGTTTGATTTTGGGGGTGGAAAAAATATTATTTGTAGCGTGGATGGTTCTATCCGAGGCTTTTTTAGTTTAGGTGGTATAGTGGGTTCTTAATATGGTATTGAGTCTGTTTCAAATAAGGCAATGATATGAGAGTGTTGGAATGGACTTACTTGTTGGTTAAAGTTTTGGTACCAGTTTTTGTCTGGGGCGATGATGAGTGTAGATGTGTGGTTTGGGTCATCTTTGGCAGCAATGCGTGCCCAATGTAGTGCTTGTTGTGTTTCTTCTTTGTTGTGGGGGTGTGTTATACCATTATCGATCCATTTGTGGTCAAAGGCCTTCCCCATGGAGCCGAATATTTTATCTCTTTCAAATGGGGAGTAGTATTTGTGTAGTTTGGTGGAGCATGTGACAGGGGAGGAGAAGTATGATTGTTCTATGTTAAATGATGATATTAGTGAGTCTAGGATGGAGGTGGGTATTGTGTATTGTGCGTTTTTGAGGGGGTTATTTTTTGGAATTCGGTATTTGTATCTTTGGTATAACCAGATTAATTCGGTTTCAAATGATTGGATTATTGGTTCCATGTTTGTAGGTGTCTGTAGTTTTACATTGTATTGGTTCCATAGCCATTGGAATTTGGTACACTAAACATCGCATTTAGTGCCGTCTACACTAAATACGAACCCTTACACTAAATGTAAGAATTACAATTAGTGTAATGACACAACATTACACTAAATGTGAAACATTACACTATATGTGAATGACAGTAAAAGTGGGTGTTTTTTTTTTTACTTGTGCACAATTAGTGTATGAAAAAGCTTGCCGCAATGAATACAATCACTGCTAGTGTATGAAAAAACTTGCCACAACTAACACTAATTGTGAACAAGTTCGCAAATAGTGTAGTAGGGTAATTACACTATTTGTGTGACTACACTTAATGCGATGTTTAGTGTACTGGAAACCACTTAACGTAACTGTTTTTTTCTCTCAAGTAAAACTGAAAGTAAGCACTTCAGTACTTTACTTTAGGGGAAAAACGGTACCATAGTAACTTTACCACTTTGGCACTACAGTACTTACACTACGGTATTACTTCGGTACTTCTACTTAAGAAATTTAACTTTAAGTGAAAAAACGTGCCGCTCACGCTCTCTCCACTTTGTATATAAACCTTCCAATACGAACAGTTTCTCTAATATTTTTAAGAAGAGGGTTTTTCAGTGCGTAGAAGTCAGTTCATGTGCATTGTGAATACGAAAGGAAGCTTTGTTTTCTGTCCTCTACACCGCACCGCAGAATGACTGTTGATGAGTTTTAGGGTGTAGAATTTAGGGTTTAGGGCAGGGGATCTTCTAAAGGATGGTTTGTTCGTATTGAATTCTCTCGGCGTTGCTCCATTTCCTGCGTTGTAAAATCCTACTTGCCGATTCCGAACAGAAAACGCAGCCTCACTTTTGCAGGGTTTAGGGGCGGAGGAGGGTTTTGAGGAGAATTGAGTAGGGAGCCCTCGTTTTGTTAGGCGATTTGCTGTAGTCAATTGCTCGAACAACGGGAGGTTTAGGGTTTAGGGTTTAGGGTTTTAGGAACCATCCTTCACTAGGTCGGGAGATATTCGACCTTGTTGGTGGAAATTCTTTCGTTAGGGTTTAGTGGATGTTGCTGCGATGGCTGCAGGAAATGGAGCGACGCCGAGAGAGCAGGAGCTCATTCGTAACATTTGCATCGTGGCGCATGTGGACCACGGGAAAACTACGCTTGCGGACCATTTGATTGCCGCTGCGGCGGGTGGGGTGCTGCACGCGAAGCTGGCTGGGAAGCTGCGCTACTTGGACGACCGGGAGGACGAGCAGCAGCGTGGCGTGACGATGAAGAGTTCGTCCATATGCTTGACGTACAAGAATCATTTGATTAATCTGATCGACTCCCCCGGGCATGTGGACTTCTGCAGCGAAGTGTCCTCGGGTGTGAGGCTGAGCGATGGCGCAGTCGTGCTGGTGGACGCTTGCGAGGGCGTGCACATTCAGACGCACGCCGTGCTGCGCCAGGCGTGGTTGGAGCGCCTCACACCCTGCTTGGTGCTCAATAAGATTGATCGCTTGATTCTGGAGCTCAAGTTGACGCCTCTTGAGGCTTACAATCGCATGAGGTCGATAATTGGAGAGGTGAACAACATCATCAACGCATTTCGTTCGGAGAAGTACCTTTCTGATGTTGATTCGATTCTGTCAGCTGCGCCTGTTTCGGAGGACGGAGACACAACAACAGCCGACGGCCCTCCTGATGAGGACGAGGACGAGGACGATGAGCCAGAAGCGTTTGCTCCGGAGAGGGGAAACGTGGCTTTTGCAAGCGCAATAGATGGTTGCGCATTTCGGATCGACCACTTTGCGAGTCTGTTTGCTGCGAAGCTTGGGGCGAACGCGGCTACGTTGAAGAAAGCGCTCTGGGGCGACTATTACTACAACCCGAAGACGAAGAAGATTGTGGGGAAGAAAGCAGCTGCGGGGAAGCTGAAGCCGATGTTTGTGCAGTTTGTGTTGGAGCCGCTATGGCAGGTGTACGAAGCAGGCATGCAAGGGAAAGACGGCGCTGAAAAGCTGGGGAAGATCATCAAGTCCATGGATCTGAAAATTTCTCCCCGTGAGTTGCAGCACAAGGATCCTCGAGTGGTGACGCAGTCAGTGGTAGCCTCGTGGTTGCCCCTTGCTGACACTGTTTTGTCGATGGTCATAGAGTGCCTACCTTGTCCTATCAAGGCCCTCCCAGAACGCATGCCAAGGCTATTGCCCAACACTTTTATTCCACCCACAGTGGATGAGGACATCCGGAGCCAGTTGGAGTCCGTGAAAGCAGCTATTACGTCATGCGATGGTACAGTTGCAGCCCCTTGTGTAGCGTTTGTATCCAAGATGGTTGCTGTTCCAATTGAAGCTCTGCCGAGGCGAGGCCCGGACGGGGAGATGGTCAACCTTGACATGGGTGTGGGCGACACCGATTCAGCTCAACAAGAGTGTTTCTTAGCCTTTGCAAGAGTGTTCAGCGGGGTGTTGTCTGTGGGCTCAAAAGTGTACGTTCTCTCGGCTCTTCACGACCCTCTGAATCCTGAGAAAGGGAAGAATCATGTGCTTGAAGCGCGAGTGGAGGCGTTGTACCTGATGATGGGACGAGGTTTGGAGCCGAGAGCTTCTGTTACTGCTGGGAATATTGTGGCTATCAGGGGCCTGGGTCAGCATATCCTCAAATCAGGCACTCTTTCCACGACGCCGGTTTGCTGGCCGTTTGCTCGAATGAGTTTTCAGGCGGCTCCTATCGTCCGGGTTGCAATCGAGCCCTCGGATCCCACCAACATGGGAGCTCTGGCTCGTGGCTTGCGACTCCTCAACCGCGCAGATCCTTTTGTGGAGGTCAGTGTCTCCGGCAGTGGGGAGCATGTGATCGCCGCCGCCGGGGAAGTTCACCTGGAGCGATGTATCAAAGACTTGAAGGAGCGATTTGCGCGCATTGAGTTATCCGTGTCCCCGCCGTTGGTTGAATTCCGGGAGACTGCTGATATTGAAGGAGAGTCTGCGGAGGTCGACAAGGCTGCAGGAGCTGCACAACCCGAGTTTGTGGAGAGGTCCACCCCCAATGGACGATGTGTTGTTCGAGTTCATGTGACTAGAATTCCTGGTCCATTAATTGAGGTGTTTGATGGAAACGTGGAGCTCTTAAAAGATATTGTAGAAGGGGAGGGCAAGGTTCAGAGAAACCAAGGACGTCAACAAGGAAGTGCTTCCAACGAAGACCCCGTGTCAATCTTCCGAAGCAATCTGCTTGCAGCAGCAAGTAAAGCAGAGGGGGAGAACAAAAAGAGACCCGATGGAGGATCATGGACGCGTAAACTAGAACGGATCTGGGCGCTTGGTCCTCACCGAGTAGGCCCCAATGTATTACTCACTCCTGGTGAAGGTGTTAGACCAGAGGCTGTCGATGATTCAGCGCTCCTAGTCAGAGGCACTGCACATTTATCACAGAAGTTGGGGTTAGCAGATGTCGCAGAAGAAGCTTCGTCGGATGCACTGTCGGAAGAGGCGATCGATGAAGCACGGAACCTGGAATCCAGTGTTGTTTCGGGCTACCAATTGGCAACTGCGTCGGGTCCACTGTGTGAGGAGCCCATGTGGGGATTGGCTTTCAGTGTGGAAGCATTTGTGTCTCCAAAGAAAGATGGTGTTGACCAGTTTGGACCTTTCTCTAGTCAGGTAATGGCGGCAGTGAAGGACGCGTGCCGAGCCGCAGTACTAGCGAAGCGCCCGCGCATCGTAGAAGCGCTCTACTTCTGCGAGGTAGTCGCCCCAGCCGAGCACCTGGGCTCCGTATACGGAGTCCTGGGCAAGAGAAGAGCGCGTGTAGTAAAAGAGGAGATGCGAGAAGGGACAGCGCTCTTCATCGTGCACGCCTATATGCCCGTGTCCGAGAGCTTCGGGTTTGCAGATGAGCTCCGCAGGAAGACGTCGGGGTCTGCCAGCCCGCAGCTGGTGCAGAGCCACTGGGAGGCGCTGCTGGAAGATCCGTTCTTCGTCCCACGCACGGAGGAGGAGATCGAGGAGTTCGGGGACGGGTCCAGCGTGGTGCAGAACACGGCGCGCAAGCTTATCGACGCTGTGAGGAGACGGAAGGGGTTGCCTGTCGAGGAAAAGCTCGTGCAATTTGCGTCCAAGCAACGTACCCGGGCTCGCAAGGTGTGAAGCAGAGGAGTCCTCATGCAATGAAATGGCTAAACAACTTCCCCATCTCAAGGATAGATAGACACTATGTGACGCATCATGAAACAATCATAATTAGAACTAGAAAAATGTACAACAATTTATCTACAACCTTTAGAAAATATTGTGATGCTTTGCAATGTCATTCGAAGTTACTCGGCATGCTTGCATCTCCTTGATATTATTTTTATTCTTTTGAGGAGTTGAAACTATTATTTATTCCTTTAAAAGGAGTGTCATAAAGAGTATGAAGGAAATTGATCTTCTTTGGTTGAGTAATTATGGTGTGCAATATGTAAATATACTTAAGAGTGAAATTTATTGAATTGAGCCGATTTAAATATCACAACTTTGCAATATTCTGGATGTCAATTTTCTATTACCCACAAGCAATTGATTCTTTACATACATATATTCTCTTCTCTTGCTTTTGAAGAGGAAGAAAGTAATGTTAGCCTCGAGATCTTCGTGAATAAAGCATTCAATTGAGGTAGTGCAACTGAATTGGCCATGTATTATCTACATTCAAATTTTATGTGTAGAAACGTTGGACTATGGTTGCTTTCTAGTTTATTGCAGAAGTCACCAACTTTTGCATTACAAATAAAAGTTTGAATTGCAAAGAAACTGATTAGCCTGCACTCTTTAAACCCGTTTGTGCCAGGAATCCACATCGTGGTCTTAGGTGCACAACATTTCAATTGACACAAAAATTTGTGGGGAAATAGTCACAGTCCTCGTCCTTGCCTTCTGCGCCGCCGCCTCCTTGAGCGCGGTCCTCCGCCATCGTCGTGACGGCGCAGGCGTGGCCGGGCCTCAACACGCAGGGCATCTCGCACGCGCGCCTGGACTTCGCCGTGGGCGGCGTTCCCGCTGCACACGCACCCGCGAGCCGCCGAGACGCTGCTCGTGCTCAAGGGCACCGTGTACACGGGCTCCATCAGCGACGACGACGTGCTGTACGCTGCCACCCTCCAGCAGGGCGACGTCATCCTGTTCCCGCGCGGCCTGCAGCACTTTCAGCTCAACGTCGGCAAAGGGACAGCCACCACCTTCAACACGCTCACGTCGCAGAGCCCCGGCGTCCTGCTCACCGCCAATTAGATCTTCCAGCCCAACATCACCAGCGCCGTCATCGAGAAGTCGTTCGGCATCGACGCCGCCACCGTCAAGAAGCTCTAGGCCGGGCTGCCCTTCATGTTCGGAAACTCGTAGAAGCCTCTTCTGCGCGCATCCTCATCACCCACTCGGCCGCCGTCACTCTCGTGTTTCAGAAATGGAGAACTCAGGTGCATTTTGAATCTCATGAGAACTTTATTGTTTGATTTCTTCATAATAAACCGATAGAATTTCATTCTGGACAGGTTAGTCATATGACCAGCTCATGCTGGTGCCCAATAGATTTTGGATTCGAAGTCTTGTTCAAGCACCAGCCGCAAGGCTTGTTTTTTAATTTTGGTATACTGTCGGTGGAGTAAATTCTTTCGTTTGTATCAGAAGAAGACGCGATGAACTCATGTTGTAGCAATCAAATTTGACACCGAGAGAAAATGACAAACAGCAACCGCCCCCTCCATCAATGAAATGCATGAGTAGTACTGGCAAAGAATGTTCCTGGCCAAGCCCAAGCTCCCCCATAGTACCCAGAGAGTTAAGCCTGGTAGTTTCTCCACACTTTTCCTAAGCCCAATCACTCACTCCATCTGCTCCCATTTACTAACATAAGACCCTAATGCCAAGTGTGAAACTCACTGACTAGAATCATGCATCATTTATATGAAAACATCAAAGAAGGCTTTGTCAAATTGAGAATGTAAGCACGAGGAAGTGCTTTATTATGATAAAATGCTTCATGCAGAAGCAGAACCAACAAGCTCTTGGTTGGTTCCAGAACATCCTACACTCCTACAGATCATGATTCATCTGTATAATAAATATAACTACTGACTCTCTCAGATAATTGTATGTACGATCCGGCACTCTCGATCATCGGAATCCTCTTCCGAATCGACGTTATTTCAGCTGCATCCACCAGCTGCTACTTTATTCACTTAACCTGTAACTGTATGTACGATCCCTACGCTTTCGGACGTGAGTTAAAAATTACATGGGAAGCTCAAGTGACTACCGGGGCTAAAAGTCAATGTCCAAGAATCAAAAGAATCGAATCGACCTATGATACCTGGAAGCTTATAGCACCCTTCTCCCAGGTTTATTCAAAACTGCACTACGTCTACAAGGTCTGTAATGATCTAAGTACATGGACCCAGGCTCTTAGTGAACATCCACCGGCATTCTGCTGCAGCATCTTGTGAGAGACCCTCCAGTTCTTACTCAGCACTAGCTAATCGTGAGGAGACCAAAGTTCTCATACAGACCCTCCAGTTCTTACTCAGCACTAGCTAATCGTGAGGGCTTCACGGACGGTAATTTCGACCCCCAGAGTGCAACAGTTGTTTCAAATAGTCAGAAAGTTTAGGGATAAGTCCCAGCTTTCTCAGGTTTATGATGCCGCTTTCTTGTCCATTTCACGACATGGACGCTTCCTTATCAAGCGGATGATAATTGGTATCATGATAGTATAATCCGGACTTTGCACAGATATCAGTGGACAGCTTGATTTCGTCCATTTTCTGATTTCACTGATTTCATATCAAGAAGTTTGGTGTCTTTTTAGTCAGCAATTACAAAGCCTCAGTAAAGTTTGACCCCTTTTTAAGTTTGAGTCCACGAATTCGACGTATTCCGGATTCCAAACCTTGACTCCACTTCCCTCCCACCCACTTTTTTGGCACAGTGTAGGTAAACTGGAAGATGTGCAAGTGGTTACTGAGAAGAGAACCCGAAGGTTTATGTCCTTCCCATCTAAATTATCATATCCCTCATCACACAAAATCGGATACCATGAAAATTGCACCCTCTCCTGCACCTCATCCCCTTCGCTATCAGAACTAGGGCTGGCTATCAGAACTAGGGCTGGGTATCAGACCTCGGAGTCTAAAATCTGAATATGAAATCTATATCTGAACATGCCCTCCAGAATGTAGTGATAAAAAAAAACCTAAACAAAGCACTGCAGCTTTGTTACCAACTTCTTGACACGTCCTCTACCCGGGTTAATTCAAGCGAAGAAATACACTAAAATTATCACTACAAGAAAACATGGTGTTAAGCAACGTTTTGAAAAATTCCTAAGCAATGCCTAGGGGCTTGCTTTATAGATAAAACCACGCTTGAGCTGTTGCTTCCTTAAAAAGAAAGCCCCTAGGCATTGCTTAGGATTTTTTCAAAACATTGCTAAACACCCTGTTTTCTTGTAGTAACTGATCTCTTGCCAACATTGTTCCTTGCATGTAACAAAACAGACGTAGTTGGTGATTCATACATGGTGGGAGTTGGTGGCCTGGCCAATCCTACTTATTAGGGACGTTTGACAAACTCTTAGTTGTCGCGTGAAAATTATGTGGAAAGGGTGAAAAAACAAATTTTAATTTTAAAATTAAGATTAAGCTTTAAAATGAACTTAGAATTTTAATTTTAATTTTAATATGTGGAAAGAAGATAGGATTAACACCAAATTCATTATATTGGAAGATTTCCAAAACTTTGAAAGGTATGAATGGTTTTCCCAATAGTAATTGTTTGTGCACTTTCAAGTCAACTCAAGCTAAATATGTACCCATATTGTAGATATTGGACAAATTGCTTTGTTCAAATTTACTAAACATTTGCATGTTTAGATCAACTCAAGCTTCAAATATTATTTTGGAAGGCTCTCAATCTGCCAATATAATGAATATGGTGTTGAAGTAGAGGAAGTAGCTTCTGTTGGGTCTAGTTGCTTCTTACAATCGAGGACGATTCACCGCACGATGCTCATTTCTTATATTTGAGTTTTTCTGAAAGTCCTTCATGAAGAGGAAAGAAATGAAAAAGGTATGGTGAGATCTAAGGTAGAGACACCCAATTTTGATCAGCCACCCAATTCCAATCAGTTGAGTATGCATGAAATGGTGCATGAAATTAGTAAATGCATGAAATTGATAAATGCATGAAATGGTGCAATAAACCATCCAAGGGCCGGAACTAATAACTCAAAATGTGAAAACCCATGTCATTATCAGCATTGGGTCATGAGTGTGCAATTTTAGGTTGCTCCGCCTCAATTGAGCTCTCATCGGTGGCCTTGCCCTAAAAGTTGAACAAGGCTGATTGGCATTAGGTACCTCCATGAATTGGTTATCCATGGCATGTCTTTTCTCTTTTATTCACTCTTACTTATTGGCATTGGGCAAAGGAGTGCACCAAATCTCACCTACTCTATTGTATGATTATGGGATTTGGTGGTTTTTGGGTTTTTTAATTCTATATCAATTCTAAATCTTTGAGATTAAATTTGAAAAATATTTGTTGAGTTTCATTCTAGGTTGTCATAACGAGCGGATTAGAGTCATCGGACAAGGCGGACGGATAGATAAACCGGATTGGATAGGCAGACGGTCCGGACAGATTGCTCGAAGCACGCCCAATAATTTTTTCCAGGTTAGAAAATTTGACTGTAGAAGACATGCTACATTGTGACGTATCACGCCACGCTAGAACTAGGACGGGGACATCCCCGCCCCTGCCTAGAGGACATCCCTGTCCTTGTCCGTCCGGGCGGGGAAGTCTCCGCCCCTGCCGTGGGCTCGTCCCCGCCTATAGATCATAGGAGACCTCAATGTGTGAAAACCAAATATGTCCATTACATTAAAGCATTTTACGGTACAACAACACCATGAATTCATGCTTCTAAACATATCATATCTTCACTGCTTATCTAAAAAGCTCATTTATCGTTGTAGATCCTCCTCTAAATTGCTACAAATCTCTTGAATTCTTGAAGACCTACAAAGCTACTTTTGTTGTCCCTTAGTTAATCAAACAACTCGATCTGTGCACTCTTTAGGTGGACATGCCACCTAGAATAGCATCTCAAATGACAACATCATCATTGTCTGGTGCCTCATTGCAATTGGGAGCGTTGTCATCATTGGCACCTTCATCGCTGCCATGTTTATATTCTCCATTGCTACCATCCGTTGTCCAAAAGCCCTCGACTTCGGAGTTCTCATTTTGAAGCTCCACAATTGTTTCACCGTCGCAACGTGAGCGTCTGAACCTCTTTTGTCGATGTGCTTTAGGGTCCTCTACGTCAGAATTTATAGTGCGGCCTATGGTAGGTCAAGGAACTCGACTCGGAACAACAAACGCCGGGTTGATGAAGTGCGTCCTAGCACGTACGTGTCCACAAACGGTTGTAATACCACGTTTGGATCTTATGCCCCTATTCCAAGGAAGGGACATTTAGGAGGCCTCGAAGATGATGTTTCGCCGTTGTTTCTTCCTCCACGGCCTTTAGCCGCTCCACGGCCTCTAGACCCTCCACAGCCTTGTTGATATTGACCCACTGGATGAATTAGAGGCGGCCTAAGGGCCATAGGGGATCTTCTACCAGTAGCAATAACAGTGGAAGCGTTTGGACCTGTCACTTCAAAGCCTAAACTTTGTTGAAAAGGTCCATACAAGGCATTTGCAGTTGTAGAAGAAGAGGGATTTTGGGAAGGTGGCGTCGGTGTATTTTGGTCAAGAACAACACTATGCACCACAACCGGTGATGGACAATAGACAAGGTCGTATGTGAATGCAATTACATTGGAAGGGTCTACACGCTTTGGGTCAAAACACCTTCCCACATTAACAACCCTTTCATTTCTTGCAACCGGTTGAACAATTGTTGCATTTCCGACGTTCGCGTCGGCGTGTCCTTAAACGACTCCACTACTACGAAATGATGCATCCACTCCCGGAGGTCCCCTATTGCCATCATGGTTCTCAACAACTCCTTCACAATTTGGAGTTGCAGTATTTCCCGCATTCTCTCCGCCTCCATTGTTGTCGGCATCTTCATTTCCACGGCCATTACTCAAAGAGGGATTGTCATCGTTGTGAATGTTCCCATCATTTGGTTGGGTTTCAAGGTCGTCAGGGTTAGCCACATTTGGTGAGTTGATCTTTGAGGAAGAAGACAAAGGTTGGACTTCATGGATGCCTTCATTTTGAAGAAGAGGAGGCGAAGGAGTGCAACAAGGACTTTGATTCCAAGGACCCCAATGGCCTTCCACCAAATTTTCTTCGAAGTCGTCGTCATCTCCGTAACAGTTTCTCGTTTCCTCAAGGTGATCGGCACCCTCCACCCAAAGATTTGAGTTCCGCCAGTATTTTCGAGGTGATCGGTTTGCTTCCATATCAACTTCCTCCTCTTCATGTGCTATCAACACATCAAATTCACGATTACGTTCACCAACCGTGATCAGGCCAAGGGCATCTAGGTCGGAATCCTTGGGGTGGATAATTGCATCATACCAACAAACCGGATCCGCTCCGGGTCTTGTTGAAGGAATCGGCTATTGGTATAAATATACACCAATGACGTAGCCTTTTTCGGAGCTATCCGATTTCAGCTCTTGTTGTGGACAAATGAATACAAACTCAACTTCCGTTCACAAGAGTTAGCCAAATATGTATGGACTAGAATATGGACAGCTATTTTAGACAATGCCCGGTCTGCGATCTTGGCTCACCAATGGTGAAATTGAAGCTTTGTCTGGCGGATGTTGGAGGCCACGGTAGGGCCATATGGTCCAGTGCCCTCCTCATATTGTGTCAACTCAAGTTGGACATTGTCATAAGAGATACTCAATACGTCCATTTTGTGGATGACCTGATTCATTGCTCTTTGGGCGATTTTGTCAGCCTCAAGCGCCACATTATCCTTGAGTTACGGATTCAAAAGGGCCTCGGTGTAGTAATCATCACTAAAAACCATTTGCCACCTTGCATCAAAAGACTTCTCCAGAATGGTCGCTATGCCAACTTGTAGGCTTACTGGCGACTCTCTAAAAGAATACATGTGCTCTCGCAAATTGTGCATTACAAGCCACACCCGACCCATGGTTGGTTCTCGGTCATCAAATAGACGCAACACCTTCAAGACGTCCCTAGTTATGTGCACCTAATTTAGACATCACTACCAGAAGGCTATATCTTTGATGGTTTGCACTACATTACGCAAAGCGGTAGCTACCTGCTCTCCATTTTGTCTATTCTATAAGATAGCAGTGTAGTTTACAACACGGGGATTGTCTTTCAACCGCTCGAGCACTCCTCTGAGTTTCACCAATCGCTCCAACATAAGGAAATTACAAGCAAAGCGGGTTTCACTGGGCACTACGATTTGCAGGTTTGGACTGAACTCTCAAAGTACTGCCATTGTCACATGATGGTTTCTAATATACTAGCACAATTTCTTGGCCCTCTCAATTAAATCTTTAAATTCTTAGACCTTGGCCCAATCTTCCAACATGAGAATGAAAGTTGTTGAGAATAATTAGATAATTTTTTTGTATTTGAGGTTGACAATATTTTTTTAGCATTTCATAGTATAAGACTTTCATTCCAAAACCACTTAAAGTTTTTTCTTTTTTTTTGATAGGATGTCAAGATAACATTCATTTCCATACCAACATAATAGATCTTAATTTTTCTTCTTTTTTAAAAACATGTGCCTGATTTTGATTTTACATTTGGTTTCTCATTTAATAGAAATTTGGATTTATTGAAAATCAAAACGTGCTTTGGCAATTGTCAAACCTTTCTTCATTTCACAATTGTTTTGAAAATGCTTTTCCTCTTGTCTACATCTACAAATTGGTGTTCATGGACTTGACATCCTGCAAATCATTTGTAATGCTAAATGGAACACTAAGTGTTGTCAAAGTTTGTAAATCATTTAAATGCACAACAAAGAAATTTTTTCTTCTTTACTCCAAACATTGTAATCTTTCAATCTCTGTTCTCAAATTTGTGATCATGTATGTTTAGTAGTATAGATTAAGATCTCATAATTGAAGGTGGAAAAAAATATAATTAAACCACTCATTACATTAAATGCACAGCTTTGACATATTTTTGGTGAGAACTAGTAAGAGATTTTTAGAGATGTGATTAAGATCATGATATTTTCTTTCCCCATAAGATGTTTTTGAGATTATCCATACAACAAGGTCTTGAGACCCTTGTACCCTCATGGTTGGGTGACCCATGCCAGTGGTAATACAACAAAATAATAGATTTGTTACAATTTACCACAAATACATATATACAATAATGGCCAATTGTAACAAATATATTTATTATTATTTTTCAAAATGTGACAAGCGTCCAATTTATGCACTCATCATCCCTCGTGCAGTCAAAGTGACAAGTGTTTCACTATCTTTCATATGATTGCAAAATTATTTTTCATTTCTTTTTGTACAATATTGTTTAGATATGCTCCTTTCAATTTAGTTGGAAAGTTCCGGATTGAACAAGAGTTCCATGGAGTTTATCTTTCCTTTGTTCTTTATACTGCTTTCCTAGTGGAACACCCCAAGAACCATAGCACAGTTTTCTCAATCTCCAAGCTGTGGACAAGGATGCAACAACCTCACAACAACCATGATGGTGCACACATAATTGCTGCAGCAAGTCTACATAATACTATGGTTAGTAGTGCAGGTTCCATCTCTATGATGATTGCCGAACTATTGCAATGTGTCCAACCAAAGGAAGAAGAAGAATAGAAAAATAAAAATAAAAAATAAAATAATAAAAACATCCAATCTTAACCCATAAAGGCCAAGTGTCAAAAATGGGCTTTTTGAAAGTTTACTCAGGTTCCTATGGTGTCAATTTATAGCATCATCTTTGAAATTTTTACTGTGGATGGGCCTTACTCAAATCTCATTGGCAGTAAAATATTTTCCTTAATGCGACATTTAATTTGCAGTCAAAGTGACAAGTGTTTCACTATTTGAAAAGTTTTAGGGTTTTGAATTTCAAACGGGAGAACAAGCATGTCGGGCAACTCCAAAAACCTCTGCTAGGACACTATTGAATGCAAGATTTTCAATGGTAGCAAGTAATATTATTTCCATTCATATTGTCAAAAAAATCTTGCTTTAAGTGAAAAATAGCACATTAACCCAAGTCAAACATTTTCACACATTGTCACACATTGTCAGGCAAGGTACCAAAAACACTTCATTCTTTCCACATAAAACTTAGAGATCTTCATGTTTTTTACTTTTTATTTTTTCCACAACAATACGTAGTGTAAGCCTTCTTATTGAGCATTTGGATTATCAATCTACAACAAGAAAATAAGAGGTGAAATGGCAATTTTTGAACCTCCACTCCTTGCACAATTGTTATGAATATGCTACACCCCTTTTATACTTCTAAAATTGGTGTACAAGGAACTAATATCATGGTTAACACAATGGTAATGGAATCAAACCTTGAGTAGTGTAAAAATTTGACACCAAGTGAAGTCAAAGTCTGCTAATTCACTCAACGCAGGGATGAAAAGGAACCAATTTCTTGACTTCAAACACTATAACTGGTCAAACTATGCAGTCAAAGTTGAGTAAATTCTATGAGTACGTTGCCTAATAAATCTTAATAGAGATCCTATGGTTAAAAATGAAAATAAAAGTTTCTTGTTTCCTTCCTTACTCATTGCACTAGAACAAACAGATTTTGAAATGTTTTTGGTGTGAATCTGTCACTATCCTTTAGGGGTCAAACATCCACATCACAAAGGACTCTGAAGGTCTGCCCAACATGCAATGTTGAGTAGTGGAATTAGGTGAATAAGGGCGGAAATCACTGCTTAATTTACAGTTTAAGAACAAGTCAAAGCTGGTATTTCATCATGGTGCAAGACGAGGGAGTGATGTGGATTGATAGACATTTTGCAATTCTGATTGACACACTTATTGGGGAGGCTGTCAGATGTGCAGTGCTAGTAGCTTGGGCATGCTTGAGCAACTTGCCTCATGACTTCCTCGGCTGTGGAAAAGACGAATGGAAATACAAGATTGGCTGCGTGGCAGTTGAGAGCCTTCAATGCATTCTTCACGTTGCTTTCCCATCTGCAATCCGTTCAGTGGCAACTTCCGGTGCACAGCTACAAGTCATGGACCCAAACAGCTGATGTATGCCACTGGCTATATGTGCATGATCAATAACCCCTAAATGTCAGAGGAGTCAAAAAGTGGCTTCTTGGATGACATTTCAAGGATGATAATTGTTCTGAGTGATTATTTTCATCCATTTCTATTTTAGAGACTTCATTGAATGTGTGAGTAATAGATGATGATGAAACTTGCCTCATTGAGGTAGTCATGTTTTATCTAGAGCAGAAAGAAAATCTTATGGTTCCTTCCCTATTTAGCATAACAAAAAATACATAAAATTGGAAAATTAATTGCAATTTGAACTTTGGGCCTATTTCCATGGTTGACCAATTTATTGATTTTAGCTGAACATGGAAGTTTCATCGACACAAAAGTTTTGGCACTGTGATGTACACATGTGGTAAAATCTTCAGAATTTTTTAGCATACTTTGTATGTAATGTGAAGTTTCTTCATTTTTTTCTTTGGAAAATCACAATAATTATAAACTTTCACCACAAAATCTGCAATTTCTCTGACATAAGCAAGACATGTGACATCCTTTGTGAAAAATACGATTAAAAAATGTCCACCTATATTTAATGAAGAAATAGAGCACACATTGGAATGGAAATCGGGATTGATGCCATGGTCATAGGCTCCGTCCTTTAGGGGTTAAGGTATACCCTCCATTACCGCCACCTTCCTATCACTGCCACTCTATATTTGGTCCCAATTCCATCCCATATCCGCCCCATTTCCACCCATTTCCACCCATTTCCACCCATTCACTTGATTTAAGATTGTAATTCTATTGGCTATCACAAAAAAATAAATGTATATTCAATTGGGTTCTCCTTATAAGCATATTGCTTACACTATTGGTCTTAGGGGGTATACCTCAGCAAGTGAGTAGATAAGGATCAGATGTTTGTCTTAGAGCACTTCCACCCCTATTGGCCCCGACCACACTGGAGGAGAGATAAAATTAGAAGGTTGGCTGCAGCTATTGAAGCTTGCCCCACCCTTACCCGTTCGGAAAAACAGACCCCTCTTCCCCCTCGTGGGATGAAGGGGTCACTTGTAGCTGTAGAGGTATCATCCCTCCCAGCCGACCAGGTGGTCAAACCCCAGCCAACTGGCACATAAGCCCTCCTCTCCTCCTGGCATATGCCCTGGCCCGTGCACTTCTCTCGCTCGCCTATGTACGCCCCAGCCCATCGTAACACATTTCTCTCCGAAATACCCGTGGCGGGTATTGCCTCCTGTGAAGCAAAACTTGTTAGGATCCCAGAAAAAAACAAAAGCATAATTTTTTTATATTATTATGAAGTCATTAACATTGATATTATGCATACCATTTACACATTGAAAATGAAAGATACACAAGCTTTCTAAAATGATATTGACATTACATCCAAGCATGTTTCACATGAACAATGAGTATAGTTTAATATCCATGAATATCACATCACGGTTCACATTACATCATTCACCAAAATGAAAACAATATCTAAATGTGTATTCAACACACAAATTAGAAGACACTCATAACAAAAAAGAAGGAGACAATACAAAGTATAAACTCTACTTGGTCTACTCTTCTTCTTTTTCATGTCCTTGTTGTTCTTGTTCTTGTTCTTGTTCTTGTTTATTACATTCCTCGTCGAGATCCAAGTGGTGCTTATCTGCGTAGACGGAGCATGTTGTCTCCATGCAGTCCATAGAAAGAATGTTCTTCACGTGAAAGACATTCTTCTTGACCTCCAAATAAAGTTCAATGAATTTTTCTTTCCCCTCATTTGTGTGTACATTGCAAAAGTATATTATGTCAATAGCATACTTATACTTAAAATACATGATAAACAAATAGATTCAATAACATTATAAGTTTACAAACTTCATAAGAAATAAAAGTAATTGAACTTACATGGCTTGAATAGACTGTTGACGGTGCCAACGTACAAAGTGTTCCACACACTTGACTCGGAGCTTCAAATTCTTGTTCCAGTCCTTCTTTTGGTTGAAAATGCGGTGCCAGAGCCCAACTTCAACTCCATAGCCATGCTGACAAAATCGGATGGCGCGGTAGTGCGTCAAGGTATGCTGCATCCAATTCTTCAATTCCTTCCTTCTTTGTCCCGAGGTGGGCGGCATACTTCTTCCCCATTGATATGGCAATAAAATGATTTTTCCACCCATTACGATCAATGGTGGCCTCCATCTCCACCCGTGCCCATAACGCCTCCGCCGCCTTTGTCCACGCTTGAATTTTTTTCCAAAACTCCTTCTATTGTCTTTTGAACGGCTTCGTTAAAATTCTTGCATTCATGCGATGGGAGTTGATGTTGCGAAGTCGTTTTGCCTTCTACCAACGACCAAGTATTTGCGTTGTGAGCTCCATGCGATGGCGATGACGAAGATGATTATTCAAGTGTTGTTGATTCTTCCACGGACCCAATCCACAATTCTCAACCTTGCAATGCCATAGCTTCTTCGCACGAGGGACTTCCTTGTAGTCCCGGTCAAGAACGGAAAGTGGTAAGCCGGATAACCCCATCCCGTGGAATAAAAAAAACTACACATAAGCAAGAATGAAATAAGAATCTTACATCTTCAAACCTCTCTAAGCAGTACAAGACCTAATCACAACACTTAGAAGAATGAAATAGAGTATTCTAAACTACCAGTACGTGTCATGATATTAAAACACACCAAATACAATATAATGTGATGGAAAAATTGAAGAAATACTTGCTAGGACCCAAAAAAAACACATAATATGTTGCAACAATATAATATCCGTCACGACTTCATAAACATCTAAAACGTCACTAAATAAAGGAAAAAATTAGGCAATATCCTTCACGTCCTACAAACGGGCACATAAAATGTCTCACGAAAAGTGTGTGGCAACATACCAATACATGTCACGACGTAAATTACGGCGCTAAATATGTCACAGCTAATGGTTGTGACAAGTCTACAATACCGTCACGATTCCCAATAACAGGTCACAGACTTAGAATCCATCACTATTTCCTCACTTTCTCACAACAAAATTCACTTACAATGTGTCACATCATGCATTGTAGAACAATTACAAAGCTCTTATGACTAACTAAATTGGTAAAGAAAGACAATAACCACTAATCTTGTAAAATCCCAATACCTGAAAACCACAATATATTGCAAAATAAAGTCACTTCCATTGCATGCCTCCCTCAAGCATACCTAAATACAGTTCACATCTTCCATTGCAATACCTACATACAATTCTTATCTCCCATTCACAGGAGGCAATACCCATCACGGGCATTTTGTAAAGAAATGTATCACAAAACTTGAGGCAAAACCTGTCACGGGTATTTCGTAGAGAAATGTGTCACGATAGGCTAGGCCGTACATAGGCGGGTGAGAGGAGCGCACAGGCGAGGGCATATGTCGAGAGGGGAGGAGGATTTGTGTGCCAACCGGCTAGGGTTTGACCACCTAGCCGGCTTGGAGGGATGATACCTCTAGAGTTGCAATTGGCCCCTTCATCCCACAAGGGGGAACGAGGGGATCAATTTGCCATGGGCCCCTTATTCACCCCACAACTCCAAACTTGCACATCGTAAATAGTGAAATATGTCGCCTTCTCATCAATATGCGACCTATGCATGAAAGAAAATTTCATATAATAACCAATCAACGAGAGACAACCACGTGGCTAGCCCCGGGTCCGTTTATCTCCCCTCGGCGCATGGGCAGTAGAGTGCACAAAGGACAGCTTGAGCCCCGCCTACTTTGGAGCACTGGTGTCCCAAGTGCCTCCATCCGCCTCTATGTCATCCGCCGGGTCTACAAATGGGTGGGGATGCTTTAAGGTGAATTCCTTAGTTTTATTATCCTCACATGTCAATGTAACTTTGATGAGGTGGAGGATACTATTTCTTTGTGGGACCCATAGTGATCTCCTATTTAAACCTCCTTAGTTTCGAATACATGTACCTTGTTCTTGGTTATTGTTTGAAACATCACCTAAGCATTGCATAGGTACCACCTAAACATCTCTTGAATTTTCTATATTTTTTGGACATCCTCCATGGACTATTGTGAGTTAATTATGTACGAAAGTGACCAATGCCTAGGGTACCATCTTTCCACCATTACACTAAAAATGATGTTTAGTGTAGTATACACTAATTGCAAACTACGCATTTAGTGTAGTGACCGAATTGTACACTATATGCCAACTAATACTCTATTTGTCAATTCTAGTAAAGAGTGCAATATAAATTTTTATACTTGTAGACGTTTTGTGTATCAATAGTAGAAGTTAAAAAAAAGGTCTAGAAATCGAGAGCAATTAGAGTATCTTATCAACAATCTTCTGAAGAGCATAATTCACTCAAAGTTTATCTGAATTGGGCATATGAGGTGTTTTTTGGCATCTAAGTTTTTTGTAGATGTCAAAAACACTTTATATGCCCAATTCGGACACAATTTGAGTGAGTTATGGTCATTTGAAAGTTGTGAATGAGGAGAAGCATGGGATAGCCACCGATATGAAATCAGAGTTTCTTATTGAAAACTAACACTAATTATCAACTTATTCATAAGTAGTGTATTAGGGTGTTAAGCGGAGAACCAGGATTAGCAGACCCGGGTAGTGTTTTTCTTTTTGAAGCCGGTTGAGTTTTTGGGCTCTCCAGTGGATGAACCTGGCCAGGCGGATGATTTCCGTCCTAGAGAGTGTTTCATCCACTGGGCTGGCCGGATGAAACCTATCCAGGCGGATGATTTCCATCCTGACCACTTTCATCTGCCAGTTGGATGAACCTGGGCAACTAGATGACTTCCATCCAGCCGAGTGTTCATCAGCCGGATGACTTCCATTAGGGTTTGGTGCACATGGAGGGGGAGCTTGGGGCTCTCTCTCTCTCTCTCTGATACACGTGCAACTTAGAGCTAGAGCTTAGAAGAATTAGGGTTTTGAGGAGTTGTAGAGGTTTGGGGTCACATTGAGTTGGAAAGACTTTGCCATGTAAAAAACTATGACCTAGCCAATAAAATCCGATGTGATTTGAGGTTTTATGAGGAGTTTTGAGCAAATCAGGGTTTCATTAGGGTTTTTAGGGTTTCTAGGATTTATGTGAAAGTGAGTTTGTAGGTCAATCTCCCTTTAACATTGGCGACCATGCACAAGTTCGAATCATGTGGCTCTTGCTACAAGTAGGCAACTAGGGTTTGAAGCTTTGAGATCTAGATCTAGGGTTTGAAGCTTGTTTTTCAAAAAAATTGAAGGTTTTTGAGTTGCATCCTAGGTTTAGAGTGTTTCTCTACTCATTGCACTACTAGGGTTTTGTGGGTTTCTGCAAAAACCCCAATATTTGTTTTTTTTGAGAAAATGCAAAATTAGGGTTTCTGGAGGTCTGGGAGCCGGCAGCCAGCAGTCCAGGACCAGTCCCAGCCACAATCCAGGCCAGGTCTAGGCAGCAGTCCAGCCCGCCTACTGTGCCCAGGAGTAGGAGGTGGAGGTGACCAGGAGCTCAAGTCGGCCGGGCAGCAGCTAATCAGGAGCCGGCGACAGTCGGCGACAAACAACACATCTCCAGGGAAGTTTTTCCCTCTTCCCATTTCAAATTTTTGATTTTTAAATTTTTTGCTCCCGGTCACACCTTCGTAATTGGTGTAGACGTTTAGCGGAACTTTCTTGACGTTTAGCGAACTTTTCTAGACGTTTGGCGGAACTTTCTAGACGTTTAGCAAACTTTTCTAGACGTTTTGGGGCAGTTTTAGAGGCAGTTTTAGAGACAGTTTTAGAGGCCATTTTAGAGGCCGTTTTAGAGACATTTTTAGAGGTCATTTTTTAGGTAGTTTTGGCTGAAGTCAACCCGGAGAGTCGAGACCCGGAGGCTTCCATCTACAGCCAGCCCGGAGTCCCAACCCGACCATCTGATCACTTCCGGTGACACCCAGGGACCAGGAGGCTTCCAGCTGCAGCCAGCCCGGAGTCCCAACCCGGCCATCTGATCACTTCCGGTGACACCCAGGGACCAAGAGGCTTCCAGCTGCAGCCAGCCCGGAGTCCCAACCCAGCCATCCGAGCACTTCCAGCGACACCTGGAGAATTGAGACGCGGAGGCTTCCAGCTGTAGCCAGCCCCGGAATTCCAACCCGGCCATCTGATCACTTCTAGTGACACTTGGCGACCCGGAGGCTTCTTGCTGCAGCCAGCCCGGACTCCCAACCTGGCCATCCGATTATTTCAAGTGACACCCGGCGACCCGGAGGCTTCTAGCTGCAGCCAGCCCGGAGTTCCAACCTGGCCATCTGATCACTTCTAGTGACACCCGGCGACCCGGAGGCTTCCAGCTGACGTCAACCCGCAGTCCCAACCCGGACATCCAAGCACTTCCGGTAACACCCGGAGGGCTTCCAACTGCCGCCAGCCCGGAGTTCTAACCCGGCCAACCGATCACTTCCAGTAACACTCGGCGACCCGGAGGCTTCTAACTGCAACCAGCCCGGAGTCCCAACCCGGACATCCGAACACTTCCGGTGACACCCGGAGACCCAGAGACCTTCCAGCTGACGTCAACCTGGAGTCCCAACCCGGACATCCAAGCACTTCCGGTTACACCCGGAGGGCTTACAGCTGCCGCCAGCCCGGAGATCTAATCCGGCCAACCGATCACGTCCAGTGACACCCAGCAATCCCGAGGCTTCTAGCTGCAGCCAAACCGGAGTTCCAACCCGGCCATCTGATCACTTCTAGTGACATCCGGCGACCCGGAGGCTTCCAGTTGACGTCAACCCGGAGTCCCAACCCGGACATCCAAGCACTTCCGGTGACACCCGGAGGGCTTCCAGCTGCCGCCAGCCCGGAGATCTAATCCGGCCAACCGATCACGTCCAGTGACACCCGGCAACCCGGAGGCTTCTAGCTGCAGCCAACGTGGAGTCCCAACCCGGCTATCTGATTATTTCAAGTGACACCCGGCGACCCGGAGGCTTCTAGCTGCAGCCAGCCCGGAGTTCCAACCTGGCCATCTGATCACTTCTAGTGACACCCGGCGACCCGGAGGCTTCCAGCAGACGTCAACCCGGAGTCCCAACCCGGACATCCAAGCACTTCCGGTAACACCTGGAGGGCTTCCAGCTGCCGCCAGCCTGGAGTTCTAATCCGGCCAACCGATCACTTCCAATGACACCCGGCGACCCGGAGGCTTCTAACTGCAACCAGCCCGGAGTCCCAACCCGGACATCTGAACACTTCCGGTGACACCCGGAGACCTTCCAGCTGACGTCAACCCGGAGTCCCAATCCGGACATCCAAGCACTTCCGGTTACACCCGGAGGACTTCCAGCTGCTGCCAACCCGGAGTCCTTACCCGGACATCCGATTATTTCCAATGACACCCGGAGACCCGGAGGCCTTTCAGCTGCAGTCCACCCGGAGTCCCAACCTGGACATCCGATCACTTCCGGTGACACCCGGAGACCCTGCGACACTCGAAGGTCGGAGGCCTTCAAGCTTCAACTCAACCCGGAGGTCCCAGACCGGATACCCGAACATGTTCGATGAACACTAGAGACCCGACAGTCTTCCAGCTGCAGTCAACACCGGCGTACCACCCGGACCAGGGGACTGTTCCACTCTAGAAGGGGGATGGTGCACCCGGACCAGGTAAGTTTCCGGAAACACATCTTTCAAGTTAAAAACTAAAAATTAAAAAAGAAATACAAAGGGGAGGGAAAAAAAATTAATATTTTTTTTAAAAAAAAAATTTAAGAAGAAGAAGATTAAAAGATGTTATGTTAGGAGGTAATAATTGCAAAGGAAAATTCCAGCTACAATATGCGGACACTACTCACTAGGCAACGCCTAGATTAGAGGAATGCACTGCTAACCGGAAAGGAGGAAAGACAATGGATGGTTGGCGGGATTGCATGACCAGGGCAGTATATCGGCACCCGGAAAGGGAGGACCACAGGAGGGACGGAGGACAAAGGAGATCCCCGATCACTACCCGGGCACCCAGGGAAGACCGAATACTGAAGTGTTGGCAAGACAACTCGACTAGGCCAACACCGGAAGTCAGTCACCGGAAGCATAAGACAATTCACTCAGCATGGATGGTGACCAGGGAGGAGGAGGTCTAGAAGATGTAGGGAGTCAATTCCAGCAACCGCGTACAACCCAGCTAGTACTGCGGCCGGATAAATTGGAGGTTCACACGGTCATGGGCAGACCACTTATTAGCTCCGAGGTGAAGCTTGGAAGTTGGTGTCAAGGCGGAGATTTTGGGACTTGGACAAGGTATCGGCACCCGGATGGACTGAGGAGAGACGGAGGACGAGGAGATCCACGATCTTTACCCGGCCACGGAGATGGCTTGATAACTGGAGCAGCTGGTGAGAAAACATGCTGGGAGCATACTCGAAGGCAACACCAAAAGGAGTCGTAGATGCCCTTCAACCAAAAAAAAAAAAAAAACAAACATCGGAGGACCGATGTAGTTTAGAAGGGGGATAATGTTAAGCGGAAAACCAGGATTAGCGGACCCAGGTAGTGTTTTTCTTTTTGAAGCCGGTTGAGTTTTTGGGCTCTCTAGTAGATGAACCTGGCCAGGCGGATGATTTCCGTCCTAGAGAGTGTTTCATCCACTGGGCTGGCCGGATGAAACCTAGCCAGACGGATGATTTCCATCCTGACCACTTTCATCTGCCAGTTGGATGAACCTGGGCAACTAGATGACTTCCATCCAGCCCAGTGTTCATCCGCCGGATGACTTCCATTAAGGTTTGGTGCACATGGAGGGGGAGCTTGGGGCTCTCTCTCTCTCTCTCTCTCTCTATCTCATACACGTGCAACTTAGAGCTAGAGCTTAGAAGAATTAGGGTTTTGAGGAGTTGTAGAGGTTTGGGGTCACATTGAGTTGGAAAGACTTTGCCATGTAAAAAACTATGACCTAGCCAATAAAATCCGATGTGATTTGAGGTTTTATGAGGAGTTTTGAGCAAATCAGGGTTTCATTAGGGTTTTTAGGGTTTCTAGGATTTATGTGAAAGTGAGTTTGTAGGTCAATCTCCCTTTAGCATAGGGTAAGTACATCTTTGTACCACTACCCTAAACATCATTTTTGTTGTAGTGAGATCATTGGCTTCAATTTTGGTATTCATTATTACGATTCACTTATTATTGCTCAGTGTGTCGAGTGTGTGGAATACATGACAAGTAAGGTAGAAGTACCCAATTTTGATCAATTAAGGCAGTTGGGGAATCAAATGACATTGTATATCAAAACATTTATATAGAAAGATGCGGAATCAGGAATGAAACTCAACAAATATTTTTTCAAATTTAATCTCAAAGATTTGCAACTGATATCAAAGATTTGCAATTGATGTAGAATTTAGAAGCCCAAAAACCATGGGCGCCCATAATCAAACTGTAGAGTAGGTGAGATTTGGTGCCTTCCTTTGCCCAATGCCAATAAGTGAGAGTGGGTAAATAGAGAGAAGACATGCCATGGATAACTAACTCATGGAGGTACCCAATGACCATTGGTCTTGTTTGACTTTTGAGGCAAGGCCACCAATGAGAGCTCAATTGAGGTGGAGCAACCTAAAATTGCACACTTCATGACCCAATGTCGATAATAACTGGAGTATTCAAATTTTGAGTTATCAAATTTGGGTGGCTTTATGCACCATTTGATGCATTTACCATTTTCATGCACCATTCCTTGCATACTCTACTGATCGAAATTGAGTGGCTGATCGGAATTGGGTGCCTCTATCTTAGGGCCGCTTCACACTATGCCCAAGTCGAGAGGCCGACCGTCAAAATGAGTGGCCAAACTATGGCGAGAGGCCAAACTTTTTCGCCAAAAAAATACATTAAATAATATAGATTGAAGGTTTGGCCGGTCGTGGTGTGAAGCCCCAAAGGCCAAGTCCAAAGTCCAAACCCCATATCATTACGCCAAAAAAAAATCAGCCCCGAAAAATCAGCTAATAAAAATCAGCCAAAAAAATTAGCCAAATAAAATCAGCCAAATAAAATTAGCAAAAACAAATCAGCCCAAAAATTCGGTCTCTTTCATCTAACGGTCTAGATCTTGTCGGTTTTTTATTATTTAAATAAAAAAATTCGACGGACTCTCGATTGTAGTTTGGGTCGACTAAAATGGGCGACCCAAGTTTTGCTCGAGAAGCCGTCGCTTTGGCGCCAAAACAACCCAAAAGTGTTGCCATGTAAGACGACAGCCTTTGGAGTTTGGGCACAAGTGTGAAGGCCCGAAGTCCGGACTTTGGCCATTCTAACAATCTCATTGATGGAAATCAACGGCCTCTCAACTTGGCCACCAAGTGTGAAGCGGCCCTTACATGGCTTTTGAACTTCAACCTTAGGAATATACAAATGTCAGATTGTGCATCAGCCACTTTGTCCAAAGCATGGGAACAATTTTCTCCAACCATTTATTGCAAATAAAGTACTTTTCTCTTGATCATGCTACACTAATTATTATTATGTAAGGTGTGGCTTGTTACTTTTTATTGTTACTTTTCTCACTATATAACTTATCTACCTATATAAAAGGCGTCAATCTGTCCGCCACTCCGAGTCATGTGACCTTATATCACATAAATATAGGATATGGGATAAATATATAGGGTACAAGATAAATATAGGATATGGGATAAGTATTTGTAGTGTTAGCCACATTGAAGCCTTTGTTGATATTTAGAATTTGTGTTTGTATTTACTATTGTTAATACAAAATACCATAGTTACGGATAGTGTAGCATTGGGTAGAGGTAATTCAAGTAAACTTGAGAGCTCAAATTTGGATGAGACTTCCTTGAGTGAGGGGACAACCTCAAATAAGGTAATCTAACCTAGAACCACCAAACTTAGCAGTGTGGATATTTTGAAGAGGATGATAAATAATAAATTCAAATTTTGATGAGACTGATTAGTGATTGCAATTTTAGCCCAAGCAATTTCGTATTTTTTAAAAATAGGATGTAAATTATTCATGAATTTTCAAAGTGGTCTGACATGATGTTTAACCCATTTCTATTTCTAAGTACCCTCATAAGTTCGGACCAAAAATAAACGGTCATGACTAATAGCAAGCCTTCATTTTGGAGCTGTGAGTGCAGGAATGGCGTGGATATGGGACCATATATAGAGTAGCGGTAATTGGATACAGTTGGTAATGGGGTGGGTAACCTTAGAACATCTCCACTCTTGGCGTGGGATTTTCCACGCTAGGATGGAAAATCTTCTTCACGCCAAGAGTGGTTTAGGATTTGGCGTTTGCTTGGCTCCACCGCAAGCTCCAAATCTTTTTTCCGAAAAGACGCTAAAACCTTTCACCTCCCGCCACCAATGGCACAACGCCACGTGTCGCCACCACTGACATGGCGCCACGTGTCACAAGGGTATGGGTGTGTTGCCAACATCAAAAAATGGCGCCCTCCCCCCATCCAAGGAGATTTCTCTGTGCCATGCACCAAAACTTCTAAAATTTTATAAAGTTTCCCCGTTTTGAAATGTCGGGTGCAACTTTTTGTCCTCGCAAAACTCCAAAATTGGTGGTTCTCTGTCTCCTGGTGGAGATGCTCTTAGCCAGGGGTTATGCACTGTATATGGAAACATGATACAGCAGATGAGGTAGTTTAGTCCCAAGGTGCTATTCATCCGAACATGTATTTGAACACATGGTACAACAGATGAGGTCATCCAGTGCCAACTTCCTACTCAAACAAACGTGCACAATGCAGGCCGTCAGAAGGCAGAAGCCTCCAGTAAGCTAAAGAAGATTCCACAATGGTGAACATGTCATGTACAAATGATATGCACTCATCCCTCCCATACGTTATGGCCAAATCTAGTGTTGGTGGATAGAGGTGGTAAGAACTTGGTAGAGGTCAAAAGTTAGTCGTTGCTTTAGTAGAGGACTTGGTAACTTCCCCACAATTTCATCTCCAGCCACCAACAATAATTTCCAGAAACTAGTGTGCCACGTCATGGGGCCGCAACTAATGTATCAGTAGGTTCTTTCTGAAGCAAATCTCAGTCAAACACATTAAAGGTTAATTTTATGCCATTTCAGCGTCTCGCATGGCATGGCATGATTCAGCGCATGTGAGCGCCATGGGCACTTCTCCACATAAGCAGCGTGCGACATCGTCTGCCGATTTTGTGATTAGATTTTGGACATGTCGGCACTAGTCACTTTAGCATTGGTAAGAACTTAGTTGAGGTTATAGTTAGCCAAGGTCATAAGTTAGTGAATTGTAAGGGGCGGTTTACACTACGGACCAAGAACTTGTCCCATGCACCTGTAAAATCTGTGATTGGCCAATCGAGTTGATGGAGCCAATCACAGATTTCAAAGGTGCATGGGACGAGTTCTTGGTCCGTAGTGTAAACTGCCCCTAACTTCTCAGAGGTCTAACTTATGGGAGAGATGAGTGTGTGGTGGATTTCATGCAAACAACTCAATCATATTGACAAGCACCACCATAAGAATGATGGAAATTTTATCCGGGGACTGAATGCTCTGTGCTGAAGAGTCCCAATGCTGCTCACCCAATACGTAGATTGACTTTACACTACTGTTCCAACAACAAGCACAAAAAGTTTACAAGCCGATCTGCTCTACCCTGGCCATCAGAGTCACCTTTTTCTTCCTGATTGAGCCACTTTTTAGTCTCCTGTGCACAGGTGGCCAGCTGATCTTAATGTCAGACTGCACATTTCATTGCTTCAATGAACCAACCTTCCACCTTGCACCAGTAAGGTAGAATGTCCTACATCCACCACCCACCTTAGATGCATGAGTGAATCACATCCTGTAACCGACTATTGTAAGGTAGGGCAGCCATCAATAAGATGGTGACCACTATTACTTTATTGGGGTTGTAGGATTACATTATTCTAGAATCAATTATTTTGTTTGTGGCATTCCCAATGCTCTGTTTGTGAAGTTTTAGCCCTAGATAGATAGAGCCTACGACCATGGCATTGATCCCAATTTCCATTCTACTATAGTCTATGTGCTCTAATTTTACATTTACAAAAGTGAAAAAAAGATTATTTCATTTTTTAGAGATGAGACCACATGTTTTGTTAATGTCACAAAAATCACAGGTTTTTATGTGAAATTATGAAATTACTGTGATTTTTGGGAGAAAACATGAGGAAATTTCACATCAAATATGGGAATACGCTAAAATTTTCTGAAAATCACACCAAAGGTGTACATTATAGTGCCAAAACTTGTGGTGTAAATGAAACTTCCATGTTTAGCTAACATTAGAAAATCGGTTAACCATGGTTATGGGCCCAAAGTTCAAAACATATTAACTTATTCCATTTTATGTATTTTTCAAAATTTCAAATTGGAATGGAAACTAGACTTCATCAGCTTTATTTCATTACTTGGACTCAAAATTTAAAAAATATAATTTTAATGACTTAAATTGAGATTTAAAGCTATAGCTAGAAGTTTCTAAAATTCACTACATTGGGATCAATCTCACAAACATTTTCTTCTTTAGATATGATATGATTACCACAATGAAGCAAGTTTCATCATCATTTAATACTTACACATTCAATGAACTCTCCACAAAAAGATTTGGATGAAAAATGATTGTTCACATCAATCACCATCCTAAAATGTCATCCAAAAAACCACTTTTTGGCTTCTTAGACATTCTAGGAGAAAAGAGAGATTTTAAGAGTAGTGGGATCCATACTGGCACAAATTTGGAGTTGACATAGGATAGATTCATTGCAAAGAAAGAATTACGACTTACTTTACACTTTGAAAATTTATAACTATTTCAAAAATCATGATGCTTTATTTTGATTTTAAAAACAACTCCTCATACACCACTACTATATATAGATTAAGTTGGTGGTCACAAGACATCCAAAATAGATGTCTCGGAATTGCGCTTACATAGGGGGATTCACATACATGAGAAGTTAGGGTTTGTAGGAGCTCACAATATCCTAAATTAGATGTGGTATTTAGATATGACTTTTTCTTGTGCATTGATTTTCTTGATTGATAATGCATTAATAATCCCAATCAATGGTTAGACTAATAACACAATGTTTACGCTCTTTGCATAACTAACACCTAAAAGACCAAGTCCCCAAGTGGGCTTCTAGTGATTTTGGACAACTTACACTGGTGTCAAATTAGGTTATGAATATATGAAGTTTATATTGGAGATGTGAGTAAGTAGTAGTTTTGTGCAGGAATTTTCTTTAAAACAACCATTTGGAACTAAAATTATAGGGTTTTGGATTTCAAATGGGCAAAGGAGGCAGAGTGGACAAAGTACCATAAAGCTGAATAGTGCTATTGTAAAACTTGAATAATACTAAGGTGGAAGCACCCAGTTTCGATGACTTATGGCAGTTGGGGACTCAAATGACATTGTATGTCAAAAACATTTATATAGAAAGATACGGTATTAGGAATTAAACTCAGTAAATATTTTTTCAAATTCAATCTCAAAGATTTGCAATTGATATAAAATTTAGAAGCCCGAAAACCACCGGCGCCCATAATCAAACTATAGCATAGGTGAGATTTGGGGCCCTCCTTTGCCCAATGCCAATAAGTGAGAGTGGGTAAATAGAGAGAAGACATGCCATGGATAACTAACTCATGGAGGTATCCAATGACCATTGGTCTTGTTTGACTTTTGAGGCAAGGCCACCAATGAGAGCTCAATTAAGGTGGAGCAACCTAAAATTGCACACTTCATGACCCAATGCTAATAATGATTGGAGTTTTCAGATTTTGAGTTATCGAATTTGGGTGGCTTTATGCACCATTTGATGCATTTACCATTTTCATGCACCATTCCTTGCATACTCTACTGATCGGAATTGGGTGGCCAATTGGAATTGGGTGCCTCTATCTTACTGTAGAGCTAAATAGAGCATTTTTTGAGAAAAATAGCAATGAGAGGAAATACTTGGCAATCTTCTTTGTTTTCACTTAAGTAAACATAGAAACTAAGGATTTTACCTTTTTTCAAAAACTTTTTTTTCCTACTAGAAGAAGGCATAATAATTATATCCTTTGTTCATGTTTTAGATCCAATATTTTAGATCCAAAAAAAATAAAATTGCTTACCTAAATAAAGGGCTACTTTCTATACTCTTAGTCATTGCACGTCCATTTCTCTTATCCTAAACACCCCTATCACTTGTGATTTTTGACATGCAATGCCCTAACACAAGGTAGAACACAGATCCATAATCAAATTACCTTGTACTTAAACAATATCAAAATGGTGGCAGGTGATTGGTAGAAGTTATGAGTACAGGATTGACTACTCTACTAACAATTATAGGGGTCTACAAAATTTCACTTTACTAATTAATTAAAAAAATCTTTTTGATTATTTTTTCAAAATTCAAATACAAAAATGGGTGTTAGCTTCTCACTCAAGAGTCTAGATGTGGATAGCTTGATTTTGTAGAGATTATTTTTATAAACATATCGCATTGCTTAATCCTTTAAGGTCTACAAGCTTACAAGGCCCGGGAAAATCTATGAGTGCAATAGATGATGTAGAGCATCATCTAAACATAGGGTACATCTCATTGCCACCCTACTTCACGGAAATGATTGTAGTTCACTCCCACGCATATTCTCAACGCATTCATCAAAAGCACACAAATCCACGCAAGTTATCTTAGTTTGTGGATCAGGCTACAATGAACTAGCGGGATTTACTACTTCCCTATTACTTTAAAAATGACCACCTATGGGCCTATTGTCCTTAATCCTTTAAGGCCTAATGTCCATTTTAGGTTGTTTTGGCACAATAATCTTGATATCAAACGCCACAAGCCACCTACATGAAAAATATAAAGGAGGACATTGAGGGTGGAGGAAGATGGGCATCTATTGAGACCATCACCACAAAAATCACCGCAAGCATTGGCAAGCTACAATGATTTTCATGAAGTGTGGTCGTGATGAAATCTGCCGTGTGCATAGATGTTGTTCTGCATGATCTAGAAATGGCCATTGGCCTTAATTCCTAAATTACCAAGAGTCCCCTTGGAGAACTCTTGAAGGTTCGAGCAGGTTCCTCCTGTGTTAATTTATAACATTATTTTTTGAATTTTTTACTGTAGATAGACATTACCAAAAATTTTGTGTGAGTCAAATTTTTTCCTAAATCCAACATTAAATGAAAAAGTTATAGGGTTTTGAAGTTCAAATGGGGACAGTGGGCACGTCGGGCAACCCCAAAAATTTTGTGAGAATTTAACAATAGAAAATAATATTGTTTTCTATCATATTGTCAAAAAAAATCTCTTGTCTTTAATGACAAATAGCATATTAATCCTAGTCAAACATTTTCACACATTGTTGCACATTGTTGAGCAAGGTACCAAAACATCTTCTTCCTTTCCACATAAAACTTAGAGATATCCATGTTTTTTACTTTTCATTTTCCCCACGGCATTATCAGGTGTAAACCTTTTCATTGACCATTTTGATTCTCATTCTAAAACATATTAAGTTCACAAGAAAATAAAACGTGAATTGACAATTTTTGAACCTCCACTCCTTGTACAATTTCTTGAATATGCTACACCCTTTTTTTACCCTTAAAAATTGGCGTACGAGTAGCTAATATCATGCTTAACATGGTGGTAATAAATTTAGACCTTGTATAGTGCAAAAATTGGACACCAAGTGAAGTCAAAGTCTGATGATCCACTAAACGCAGGAAACGAACCCTTTTCTGTACTTCAAACACTATAATCTTCCAATCTATGTGGTCAAAGTTTATGAAATTTTGTGAGTATGTTACTTATTAAGTCTTAATTGAGATCCTAGGGTTTAAACTTGAACTAACAATTTTTATTTTTTTCCCTACTCATTGTACTGAAACGAGCAGTTTTAAAATGTTTCTGGGTTGAAATGGCTTGGTAATGTAGGGATTCTTTTAAAGAGATGATGGATTAAATTACTAGCGGGAATAGAGTCCTCTACCTTGTAACCAAAATGGCGTAGCAGGAATGGAAGAATGTGGCCCTGGGTGAGAATGATGTGAGCTTGGCTTGATGATTAGCGCCGGCTGAGTTGGCAGCCAAGCCAAGTGAAAGCAACACCACGAAATAACTGATCCTGTTCATGGACTGGACAAATGGCCACCCACCGCCATGAAGACGCAGCTCGGGAGTTTCTTCGTGTCTAACCTACCAGCTCCCGAACTCGACGCCACAGCATCCCTCAATGAGTACCACAGTCCTTGTAACTACAGTCCGGAGAAAATTACATCGACTGTAATCCACCCCCTCACCAATGGTCTTTGAGTTAATATATAACTTGTCAAGCTCTCCATTCTCACCGGAAATATTGGCTAACTCTAGCTTAATCTAGTATGTATTTGTAACTTACAACCAAGCGCTCCATCCTCACCAGAGACATTGGTAAGCTTCTTGTGAGTTTGGTTGATTTTTGTTTGATTTGATATGCACATGGACAGAGTCAGGACTTGCACAAAAACTATTATTCCTGGTGCATGTGAAGGCAGCTTTGATCAAGCTCCTGATCCACGCCGTCGGACTAACAACCTCCTCAGAAGATGGCAGAAGCTGGCCGCGAGGCGGAAATTTCCTGGACTAATCATTCCTATGAACTCTCACCACCAATATTCTCGTCTGGTCGAACCTCTGTAAACTTAAGCTCTACCCGGAGTCTTTCCTTATGCTGCTACGGTGGGCCAGATGGAGGACTGGAATCAGTTAGATTACTGTAGACGACCTATGATATGGACATATATATATTATCACCGTTCCATGATACATGATACACACACCCAGCTGCAGCTGCTCTCTCGGAGCTCACCATCACAATCTCCCTCTCAACTTCGTACTTGCTCTGTTATCGCCAGCTTTGAAGGTTCATCATTCGACTAGTTGCTTGATTGTCGAACTGGTAGTAGTTACTAGCACATCATTGTTGCTGCAGAGCACTGTGTGTGTGTGAGAGAGAGAGCGAGCGAGAGAGAGAGAGAGTAAGAGTCTGACACCTTATTCATATTGTGGATGTGGATGTGGTCACGGTCCTTGTCGATCAATTAAGCTGATCTGGACTGCGACATTGACGCACACATACAACAGAATCGTGTACTTAGATGAAGAGGATTGGAGATTTCGCTGTAGGATCATGGGCGATGGTGGTGGTGGTGTTGACGATAATGCAGGTCCAGGTGGCCGCGGCCCTGCGAGTGGGCTTCTACGCGCAGAGCTGCCCGAACGCGGAGGGCATTGTGCGGAATGCCATGGCCAGGGCGTCGCAGCGGGACTCCGGAACTGCGCCCGGCGTGCTCCGCCTCCACTTCCATGACTGCTTTGTCGACGTAAGAACACAGTTCACATGTCTAGATTTCTGCACACCGTCGCGAGAGGATTTGACGGGAATTTTGGCTGCAGGGATGCGACGGATCCGTGCTGCTGGAAGGGCCAAACACGGAGAAGACGGCCGCGCCGAGCTTGAGCCTGCGGGGGTTCGAGGCGGTGGACGAGGCGAAGGCGGACTTGGAGGCCGTGTGCCCCGGAGTGGTCTCGTGCGCGGACATCCTCGCCTTCGGCGCGCGCGACGCGGTGGAAATGGTAAGCCAACTCACTCGAGCTCAAGTGGAAATGGGAAGCCATCCTCCGATGCTCCATCCTGTGTTTCTAATCAAGGCTTTCATTTGGGTGCTGTAGACGGGAGGCGTGGGGTGGGCAGTTCCCGCGGGCCGACTCGACGGCCGCGTCTCCAGCGCCGCGGCCGCGTCTGCCGAGATTCCCGACCCAGGCTTCGACGTGGGTCGGCTCAACAACATGTTCGCTCGCAAGGGCTTGTCGCAGAGCGACATGATCGTGCTCTCGGGTAACGACCCTGCTCTACTTCGGTGGCCTCTCCTTAACTCTGAAGTCAAATTTGAACACTGATGACAGTCACCGTCTATGAAATGCCGCCAAAATTATGAAATTGTTGTTGGTCAGAATTGAATCTTGGTAACTGGTTAGAACCATATCCAAACCATCTTCATACGTAAAAACTTCAGTGGCAATATATCAGATAGCTTACTCTTGACATGTAGCAGGTGGGTCTCGAACAAGTCTCAACCCAACTCATCCTAACTCTGCTGCATTGTAATTTGTCTGGGTCCCTGCCTTAACAGGTGCACACAGCATTGGTCGTGCTCACTGTGAGTCGGTGAAGAACGACTCACCCCTGAAGGCGGCATGTGGGCAAGGTGGCCCCACGTTCAACCTGGATCCCACCCCTGACCGGTGGGACAACGCCTTCTACGCCCAAATCATGAACCAGGAGGCCGTCATGGGCTCCGACCAGATCCTGTTTGACGACATCGGCACCCGCCCTGAAACTGCCCTGAATGCTGCCCTGGATGGCACGTGGCAGGCGCGGTTCTCGCAGGTCATTGTCCGCATGGGCAGCATCGGCGTCAAGACGGGTCCGGATGGCGAAGTGCGCCGCAACTGCCGGTTCGTAAACTAGGCATTCAAGATGTGGTTTCATTTCTATGTAAGTTATGTCCCATGCGTGTGCTCGTCATGGTGATCCCTGCTGCACATGGAGAGAAATCAGCTGAAATTATCAGGTACAAGATCTGGTCACATATTATGTAATTAGGACTGATACTTGTACTCAAATCAGTAATTATTGTTGCATATTTATGTATGTACAGTACAGCAGTTGGTGTGCAGTTAGTTAAATTCATCTGTGAGCACGGAATGATTTGTAAAGGATAGGGTCGATAGATGCCCTTGCAGCATTTCTGAGATTTGCAATAAAGGAATAAGACCAGAAACTTAATTATTCTGTGAAGTCTCCAAAAGTGACATGATGAGTTTCCGTGAGTTTTGGCACTTTTATTGTAACCTCAAATGACCAAGTAAGGTGGAGACACACAATTCCGATCAGGAATGCTATCTTGTGAGTAGTGAGCGGTGAGCGGCGAGCGGTGAGCATTGAATTCATGAAAATTTTTACCATTGTTTTTTTTGTGAAATTAAAAAGAACACCTATTGCCGTGAGTGTAGGTAGATTGTGCATTAAAAAATCAAAATAGAAACATTAACTTAAGAGAAATTCTGGACTTGCAATGGCTATAATTTATTTTTTATTCAGTAGAGGCACCTAAAGCCGTGGCACTATTTTTAGACTTTTTGGGAAATTTTACATCCAAAAGTAAAAATATAAGAGATAATGAAACATATATTACAATGCAAATTTCAATTCCAAATAAAAGCTATTTCATATACAATTATGGGGGAGAAGTACATCTATAATCCCATGAAATCACTCGTGAATCACTTTGTATACTATTCATGATGTGATAATTGTTTATTTGTAAATTCAGTGATACATTATAGAAATTGATTAAAATCCATCCGTGAGTGATAATTCAAGAGATATTAGATTATCTAACTAGAGTACAAACATTTATGTGGATGAAACCAATAATCAAATGAGACATGCAAGGGTGATATATATCCATAAATCCAAAACCTCATATCAGGTCAATACGACATACAAAATAGAGGAATTACAACTCTTCACCGGTAAACTCATCGTCACTGCCCTGATGGATAAACGACATACTGCTATCAGAACCACTATCAGAATCATTGCTAGCCTCCTCAGCCTCGTCATCCAGAGAAACCTTCGCTCCGGAGCCGGATTAGGAGTCGGTGGACGTCGTGGAGGCGACGGCTGTGCTACAGATACAATAGCAGCAACCTCAGCATACTCAAGCAAAATATGCGGTTGCTCAGGACTGACAACCTTGCCTGCCAAGCGAGCCAGCACACCAACGGGAGGTATTGACAGAGAAGCCATCAACGACGGCGAGAACTGTCTGCAGCTGATTGACATTAGAAAAAAAGGATAATAAAATAAGATAACAAACAATAAATGAATGAAGAGAACTTACTTATAAGTTCTCTTAGGCACACTCTTCATCTCTGGTTTGTCATCACCAAGCTCCAAAGGGCGCTTGAGAGAACTCTGTTCCATGGGCTCAACAATCACGGAATTCACCTCCACCGTGTGTAGAATCATGGGTCGAAGCACCTCGTCTACTAAGTCCTTGTCTGTCTGCAAGGCAAGAATATGAAGCTTGAGGGCTTTGCAAGCCTTAATAGATGCGCCTGGAAAAAGTGTGGAATACAAACAATAATAAATTAGAATCATGGTTGGATAGTCAAAAATGAAATAGTATAAATGAAATGAATATACTAGTAGAAGCGGTGAGGTCCATGACGATCTCATCCTCCTTGGTGCAAAGATCAATAAGAGCCTCCAATAGATTCTGGGACTTCTCTCTGGCTCCTCGCCATGGCATCCCGGCGGAGGCCCTCACCGTCAGTGACTCCTCGGTGATGTAGTTGGTCAGATGACCGTCGGAAGAAAGCTCAATCCCATCCGCCAAAAGCTCCACTCTGTCATTGAAGACAAATGGAATTGGAGGATCACTCTTCCGAACAAAGCACTTGACCATGAAAGTCTTATGTATGCGGCCAAGGCGACCATCAGAGAAGAGGGGAAGTCCATTGATGGCGAACCATTTCGACTTTTCGTCGAATTCCGACCACTAAGCCCAGGAAACCAATTCATTTGAAATGAACCTGGAATCTGGATAGAGCACGATGATAGCTCCTCCATTACGAAGAAATGACTATGCCAATTCGAAGTTAAACCGAATCCACAATGATTCATTCCGACCGTAGGAGGTCAGCACTGTAGGTAGTGTGTTCCATGGTGGAATCACAGTACTACCCTGAATGCCTAGAACGGGCAAGTCTTCTAGGACGTCAAATATAAACATATCCGCCAAACCATCCTCGGTCACCTCCCCCTTTATATACGGCGTCTTGGATCCGGCATGGAGGGTCAATCAATGAACTATATCCGTCTAAACTGGCGGAATGTCATCCTCAGCTGTAACTGAATTATACTCAGTAAAGATAGAGTAGGCGTTGGTATTGATTACCTCAAGAGCGACAGTGGACTCTATCTGTTCCACTACTAGAATAGAATAGATGGTCTGCGATGGTTTCGCAACGAATGCTCCTGGTCGGCTGCTGGCGGATGGAGAAGCGCCAAATGTTGTCAATACGAGTGCCGGCTGTGAGAACAATCCAAGACCCACGACATACAATAATTTCTCGGGCCCTTCTTTTGCCACCAGTGCTACCAATTCCTTGTTCCTTATTCGAGTCTCTTTCTTCTCCTTCCTTGCAGTCTCCTTCTCCAACCGTGCCGCCTCTCGCTCTGCTCCTCTAGCCGCAATCCTGGCAGCCTTCTGTATTGCCCTCTCCTTGGCCTTCTCAGAGAGCTCAAGCTCAAGCTCAATCTGGAATGGAGCTGAAGCTTGCAAGTTTGGACTTGCTCCAGAATGTGTTGCCAAGGCATCACATGACTCCGGAGCTCCACCTCGTCACCTGGAATTGGAACTAATCCACGAAGCTCTATATACCATGGACACTGAGCCAAGTGATGCCGAGTGAAACGGCGCAACTGAGACTCTATGTAGGTACACTCAGCGCTGACAGTGGTATCATACCACTTCCTCAGCCGGATTGGCAACTCCCGAGGCTGCAAAGCTCCGTTGGCAACGAGCTCTTGCCAAAAATATCGGAGCACTACTCTCTTGACACTTTGAGGTGTTTCTGGCTGCTTGAGAAACTCATCAGACTTCACGAACGGCTTCGTCGCACTAAAATGGTTCTTAAACGCCTTCTTCCAGAACGTGAGAGAGTTGGCCTCAATCCATGAGCCAATGTCCAGTACCGGGTTCGGGAGACCCTCCATCCTAATGGTGATATTGTCTTCCTTCACAATCTTGGCAAATAACTTCTCTGCCTCCTCTTCGAGCTATACATTAAAGAACATAATATTACAAAACATAACATACAACTGAAAAAAAACAAATTATCAAATAATCTAAGAATAATGAACTTATCCCTGCCCAAAATGAAGCCACGTCAAGCCAGAGTTTAAGATTGATCTCCGAACATGGCGCTCTTGGGAAATTGTATTCATCCCTGCCCTCTTTTGACAAATTCCACCAACGCATCCATCTGCCTTTGAACCTCGCTGAAACCTTCGACGTGCAAAGCAGTTGCAACTTCTCTGATGTAATTTCCGGCTTGTTGTGATAAACATCGTAATGATGAAGAACCTAAATCAAAGGATAACAAAGAAACAGTAAATATACATTGTAAACTATAGATGAAATTAAATGACGTTGAATGAACGAGTACAATGAATAAGCTAACGAATACCTCTTTAAAAAACTCTTCACCATTACGAGGGTCAGCAATGGCAAGGAGTCGGGTGAGTAAAGTGCCACATTGTGTCTTCTTCTTTTGCACCGCTTCGGAGCATAGAGTGATCAACTCCACGGAGCTCCCAACACGATCAGCTCCAACACCGGTCACAAGTGTGTCATGGTAAGTTCGAATACAGTCTTCTTGAGCTGCAATGAGCTCCCACTACACAAAGAAAACATTTAAAAGAGTATAAGTATAATTGCCAAAAAAAATACATTAACTTATCATACACATATTCAAGGCCACACATAATGGCATATAATACACAAACTCAGTCCAAATTATTTCCAAACATACCTCATAGAGTTACTTCAATAATGCATCGAAGGTCATATGGTACCACTTTTTGGTCCCCTTCCTAGCTCACTCCACCACACTTGCATTGTGATCCTCCTCACTAATCAAACCCTTGAGCTGATCAAAGTCCAACAACCCAAAATGCTGAACTTTCTTCACATCATGAGAGAGTTGATGTGTCTTATGGTCGGAGTCTTTCTGCCTGAGTGACAACGAACATGAACTTCAAACACAATAAAGAATAACCTGGAAGATACAAACAAATGGAATAAAAACGAACAATAAAAAGAAATCGATAAAAGAACTCACTTGTTCCACTTTGTCATGGCGTTTAGTAGAATATGGCGGTTTCTCAATGTGGGCTCTAATAAAACTGCCCGAACCGGTATATGAAAGGCAGAATCGTATCTATGCATGATGGATATGACATCCATCCATGCAAGGTGGCGGTGGTTGCCATCCCACAGAAAAAAATAGTGATCAGAAAGGCATTGTAACTCTGGCCTACTTGCAATCAATGCTTCAAACTTCCAGTCCTCCGCTTGCCAAAGGTCTGACCATCCCGCACGTTCTTGAGGCAGAACTTCACGTTCTACCATGGAAAAGTTTTTCAATGCAACATAGAAACATGCAGATCCTGGGCGGTAGCCTTTGACAAACTCGCTCTTCAGCTTCTCAATGTCCGGCTTGACTGGAATACGCACCTCCGTCATTGGCAACATTCGGCAGAGTGGGATGTGCAACTCCCCGATAGATGGAAAATGTGACTTCTGGAGCACATCGTAGGAAGTCCCACGAATGGACTTCCTCAAAGAAAGCTCTGTAGAGTCCAAACCGGGATCAACCCCAATCGCCGGTACTACTTGATGCACCATTTGCAAGACTAAATTCAAAGCATCATGCGGGGAGCCCAAAGCTTCAGAAATCGTCTCTGCGTCCACAATCGGCATCTCCAAGTCCATAGTTCAAGTGACCTTGTCTCCTTGCAGTGACGCCATCTATGAACATCCATTGTAAATTATAATGAATAACTAGAATTCATAACAATTTCAAAACACTTGCATGATCAACATGAGTAATCATGACACAGAAACAACATTTCTTACGAACATGATACTAGCATGTAACATGCATGATACCAGCTGCAATCAGCGTGAATCCAGATAGGAAATTGAGCAAAGTCACCAAGACAATAAATAATGACAAATATGAATAACAAGTATACAAAACAATTTTAAAACACTAGCATGAGAATATAAGGATCAACATGAGTAAGAAGTAACACATAACCAACAGTCCAAATGGAAGTGCTCAAACTAAAGTTGAAAAAATAAACTCAAATGGAAGTGCTCAAACTGTCCCTCGGATCTGAGGGACCCTCGTCTCTATCAGAATAACCATTTCAAGTCCAGACTATGCATAGAACCAATATGGATATAGACAAAACAAACCAAAACAAGAACAAAGAACAGAGTTTGAAATTGAAAAAAAAAACACAAATGCAAGTGCATAATTGTTCCTCGGATCCGAGGGACCCTCGTCTCTATCAGAATCACCATTTCAAGTCCAGACTAAACAAAGAACTTGTATGGATGTAGACTAAACAAAAACAAATAACAGAGTTTGAAATTGAAAAAAAAAACAAAAATTGTAGTGCTCTAACTGTCCCTCCAGTCCGAGGGACCCTCGTCTCTATCAGAATCACCATTTCAAGTCCAAACTGAGCATTATTCCAGATTGGAAATAGACTAGAGTCATCAAAACAAAAACACAAAACGTTGTTTTGTACTGGAAAAAAAACGACAAGAAGACGCGAACGCAACCATTCCGGCAAGAAGCATGACAACTTTCATGTACAAAGTGAACGAAAACTTACCATGTGTGCAAGTCGGTTCTGGTCCTCCTCGACTCTGTCTGAACGAATGCTCGTGAACCCGACTTCGATGTGCCCCTTTGCACCGCCAACCTATTGCAGACACAACCAACATGGACAACGTGATTGGAACAAATCGAATATACTACGTAAGCTTGGTTCCCAACTGCAACCTGAATTCAGGGTTTACTCTATGAAAAAAGAGGGCTCACAGAATTCAGAGTTTACTCTATTCACAGAATTAGGGTTAGAGGCGCTCGGAATTCAGGGTTTACGCTAGGGCTTACAGAATTCAGGGACTACTCTAGGGCACACATATTTCAGGGTTTTTCTAGGATTCACAGAATTCAGGGTTTACTCTATTTGAACGCAGACTAGGGTTTAGACAAAGTAACATTGTGTTTGTACTAAATCAAGAGACAATGGACTCAGCATTCGTGGTCAAGAAGTGACACGGTTCAGTTGATAAGTTCGTGTACTTACCTGTCTAACTCGCGTCTGCAGCACCTCGTCGTCGTGTGTCTGTCCACTCCCTTCTCCGTTGACGCCACCTACTGCCTGAAATTGAAATCAATTACAATTTGATGAGGATCGTCTCATGCATCTCCACTCATAAATCTAACCGAATGTCGGAGGACAACTTGTAACTGAAATGAAATTGCAGAATAAGAAGCTCAAGTAATATCCTCACCAGAAGTGAACTTCGTAGCCACTAGAAAGAAATGATGAACTCGAATATGACGAACTACATGATGAGCAAGTGGGTATAGTGACCCTTCAAAGCAAGAAAGGCTCGAACATGAGTAAGTAAAGAAGAAGGTGTTCTCACTCAGCTTCGTCAGTTGAGCTCTAGGTTATTTACGGAGATGATCCATATGCCCTAAACCAAGCGCAAATTGAATCGATAATTCTCCAGTAAGATAAAATTTTAACTTTTAAATACCAATTTCAAAAAAACCATGACATGTACAGTTGGAGTTACATAAAGATTTATATGAAACCATGGTTACATTGCATATTGTTTAACATTTTGAAGATATTGTCCCTGTGTCATTTGGGCCCGTTCCGAATCCAACAGAATCCGCCCACTATCCCCCGCCCTTCCTTGGTCGGTCCTTGATCGACCATTGCTTGCCCTAGATGAGGACCTATTCCTATTCTTTGTGGATTGTGATGAATTTACTCGGCTCCTTGGATCCATACTTGAGTCCATGCTTTGACAGTCATTGTCGTCAACAACAACATTTGCACCCTTACCCCCATGCATCGAACTTCCCGACGCATTAGGTCCCGTGAAATCACTCGTCATGATAACTTGTATAGACTCTTCTTCCCCCCTTTCTCTACGCAGCTGCATAATGTAGCTGTTCGACTACACATTACGAGTGTAAGTATGACCTACACAATATTGCATTATAGAAAACTATTAGGCATATAAATATGAAACACTTACTCCGACAGGACAGTGTTTCGCCTCCTTTGCTTGTAGTATACTTGACAATTTCCTCAATCGCACGGGCCCCTCATGCGACAGTTCGTCACGACTCTCCTCAGAAATCAAGGCGTTGAGCTGTTGTCGCTGCATCCGTGACTTCTTGTGCTTAGGATTTGAGTAGTGTGTTGTTCTTCTTTTCCGGCCACCCCTGCTTGTCATCCTCTGCAAGTCGACCTGGTTGCGTCACATTGAACATTTTTAGACGAGTTTGGCTGCTATGATATGGACAAAAGTGGTTGAACCTCAGCGACCCCTACTTGGAGCAATTTTATTATTCCAAGGAGTTGCCAACAGGAAGGCTCATGATCTCTATCTATTTTATCAGTTGTTGTCAGACTTAATTTGAATTTCAAATTCGAAGCTAATGGTGGCTATAGAATCTCTATTGTTTGCTAATGCAGTCACAAGCATTGCACTTAACTGGATTTATCTAATGTATGAAGTGAATCACGACAACACCGGGGAAAAAATAACTTTAAGCTACCTTGGTGGCTTAGGGGATACAACTAGTACTAACCTATTTGTTCATTTCTGACTCTGATCATGACCTCTAGATTGGTTTCTACTTTGTCGTGTTCAATAAAGATATGTCAGATTGTGTGCAAGTCGTACTGGCAGACTAAGAATGCATTATTCCACCGTAGTAGAGAAACTCCGTGCTTTCTATTTCTTCAAGTATGCATAGTATTTAACTCTCTTTCAATTAATCATCTCTCATCTTTTAGAATCGTTCTAACTTTGTTGTTGTTGAGACTGTATGCTAATGGTGTCCCTCACGTCTCACTACGGCGCTGTTCCGCTTGTCATGTCCCTCGGTGATGATGGAACTGTTAATGTCCCTGAGGCAGTGCTTTGTATTCGTTTTGGTCTTAGGATTGGAACAGTTCATGTCAAACATGAGATATTTAATAATTCGGGTAGACTTCAGCATTCCGTATACCATGTGAAATTCCGCATTGATGATGGATTTGCGTGGAATCTAGGTCGTGGTTCATTCAAGGTGTATGGAGTGTCAGATGCTCAAATGTCTACGCATGCCTCGTGTGCCGTCACGACTCCTCTGTCTCAATCAGGTGATACAATACTCTTGCTCAGTTTAAGCAGACAATCTAATCCAAGCATACAATTTCTTAGTGACACTGACGATGACGATGACTCTAATGTAAACTTGGAAGAGTCATCGTTTCCCTCCAAGTTACAAGACACGGACCATCAGCATGTGTCAGTTCCAATTGCAAGTAGATCCGAGATGTCCCCTTCTATTTCTTCTGGGAAGCCTCCTATCCATCCTATGTCCAAGGGTATCAAAAGTATCATTCCTTACGTCCGCCAGAGTTGTTCTAGGAAGGGGTCTTGCTCTGAGTTGTCACGCGCGGATTTTGATAGTTTTGAGATTTCTCGTGTGAAGTATCTACCTCCGCAGTACAATGGAGACATGATATTTGAACTACCACCTCTTCCAAAAGGTATCCCAATTCAATTCGGGGGGTCTCTATGGAATGAGCAAACAATATGATGGTCATATGTGGTGCAGGACAATGACGACCAACATCATGAACAACTTCAGTCTCACTTACCAAAAATCAACATGTACTGGAAATCTTCAATGCCCCAACGTCAGTTGTGACTATAGATGCAAGAACGAGGGTCGCACGAATCAAACTGAGTGGGCCGGACTTGCCATCTTCCCGTTCCTTGTGAATGGCGCACCATCGGAGAAATCAACTTTAACTTGTAAAGTGTGCCAAAACCCTCTTATTTGTTTGGCGCTTTGTGATGCACGTATTTATTATGTTACCTCTCCCAACTCGGAGCGCACCGGACTTGCCATTCATCTTGGACATCACCATCATCCGATCTCAATGGGTGTTGACCAAACTTCAATGGACTTGATGCATGAGTGCGTCGCAAAGGAAGTACAGCGCACACCGAAGGCTACTAATTCTACAATCATCATGGCAAGGAGTAAGAGTTACCTTTCCTATTACTTGATCCGTCCCGGATCCGGATCATCAAACCTTAAAGGAGCATCTATGGATGTTGTCATTGACCAGTTCGAGACACTATCATCTCCAAACATCCGGAATCTAGTATCGTGATGCAAACGCTTCTACAGTGGAGGGAAGGGAGTTATGGACAACATCATGGATTTGAAAGAGTCGTCAAAGTTTGTCTTCATCCACGAAAACAAGTTCCCTCGCCAACCTAGAGGTAAGGTATTTGCTTTTAATATGTTTGTCGACTGGTATGGTAGTGGTGTTGACCTTGTCAGACGGGTGCAACCTGGTGGAGACCTCCAAGATTGTTGGTTGATGTTTGATCATGTCAAGCGGGTCAAAGATTGGACAACAATGGCATGTCACGTGCACGACAGGAAATACTGTAGAGTCATGACAATAGCCATGTGTGATATGTAATCGGAGGATGCCGAAACACAACAGCTTTTCTGGAAGAACCTGAACGATACAATAAAGAAGCACGGAGTAGAAGACACGAACTTCAAAGGGTTCATAGCTGATAGTGCAGGCGTAAATTGGCATGCTGTACGGAGGGTGTATGGCAATGGCGACAAAGACGTTACAATGGAAAACAGAGAGCGGACTTGTTTATTTCATTGGACAAAGTGCCTTCACCGAGCCACCACCAAGAGTATTCTCCCTGCCTTTCAAGATCAACATATTGCACTATGCAAGATATGGAAGAATGCCAAATTAGAGGAAGAGGTTGGAGCTCAATACAATGTGATTCGAGGGTGGTGGATTTCATGTGGCGCCACTACTGACAGCGGGCGTCGTGCCTTTGAAGACTGGATGACGTTCTAGCACTTTTGTTATAGACAGTGAGGTGGTGCTATGCAGCTTGTAAGTCCTCTTTCTTTCACCTTTTGGATTATCTTATTAATTAGCATATCTATGATTAATCTCCTAAATTGCATTTCGGTTTGCCTTTGTAGGACCTCACGCTTGACGAGAGAGCTGACATGCCATCCTGCAATCTTGCGGAGACTGTCCACAATTGTTAGCTCCATCAATCCGGAAATACGATGACGTGTTTATACGTGGCTACAGTGGATGACCTCATCCGCGCTTTTATGCAAATCACTACTTATCGAGCATGGTTAAAGGAAGGCACATCAGGTAAAGGACCGGACAAAGGTACGCTTCAATTGCGATCTGCACAACGTTCTGGTGATCCTAGACTCATAGCAGAAGCTGCCAAGAGTTTTCCAGGGGCGGAAGATTCATTGACAGGAACCGGCGGACTTGAAGGAACTGAGATCTTTGGATCTACTAAGCCTAAGCTTGACATGCCACCTGGATCCAGTAACGACTCTCACCGGTCCGATACAGTAAACCACTCTATTCCACGGGATGGCACAAGGGTGACTCGTGCGTGGATCGAGGAGGCGTTAAGTGGACAAGATTCCGGAGTTCGACACACAACATCAGTGTTAGAATCAGAGTGTGATCCGTCAAAGTGGCACATTGCCCGCCTTGCGAAGAACTCTAAAAGACAATGCCAGGCATTGCAGGCCGGGATTGTTGAGAAGTGTGGTGCTAAAGTAGGACGTGGGATCCATGGAACTCCAGCCCCAACGTATATCGGTAGGAGAAAGGAATTCAGATCACCACGAAGTATCACCGCTGAATTTTGGTTTTGCGCTGATGATCTTGGTTGGTGTGTGAAGGGATCAAAGAAATATAATGTGGTTGATTGGCCAGTGATTCCAATGATGTGGCCGGTGAAGCTGGGCACTAATTTGACAATGCAAGAGGTTTTATCGCTGGAGGAAGCAGCTTTTCAGTTGGAGCAACGTGGATCACTATCGCCTCGAAGACAATTTCAAGTGTCTTTGAACATGCCTCTTTCGTGTTCCCACTTCCCTATTCCAGAGAATCCTAATTCTTATCATACCTTCCGGAATGGCTTAAAGATTCGCAGGACCAATGATGAGCCTTCCGTTCAGCATAGAAACAAGTGGTCAAGAGCTGCTCTCATAAATCACTGCTACGTTTCAAATGTCACTGCAATATCTTATCCAGGATTTGGATGCGTTATCACTCTTGAAATAGAGAAGGAGAAGTCGTATTGCGTGACCATCACGGACTACCCCGCATGTACGTGACGTGATTTCTTGAAGATGCCAACAGAGGCGTTGGGAAAGAAGGGACAATGGAAATATTGTAAGCATGTGTACTACATCTCACGTTACTTGTGTAAATTGGACTACAAAAAGGACTTGTTCATGCATGCTCCAAGCTACAGCTTCAATGAAGTTATACGCATACTAGAACTTGCTAATATTGCAGAACTCGCATGATGATGTGCGTCACAGCTGAACTTATAATACTCTAGACGAGGTCTAGATAGATGATGTGGTGTCCATATTTCAACTATGTGACTATAGGTATTAGTTAGTTATTTTTGTTTTTCTTCCTAACTTACAACGGAAGTGTTCTGTTAGCAACTTCCGACAGTTCCCCTAGATAAAGCCAACATTCCACGACGAGGATTTAAACCCTAAACCTTTCCATTTGGAGAAGTTGGATAACTCTCACCATTACCCGGTAGTTTAAGGTTTTCATAGACCGTTGGTATTTCTATAGAAACCTCTTATGTTATTGCTTCAAGAAATAAATTATCTTACTCCACATCTAATACTCTAGCACTTCATCAAAAGCTTCTATTTTATAAATTGCCATCCTAAATAAAAGCACAAATGTAATCCTCGAAAAAAAAACTCAAAGATTAAAGTTCCATGACATGCGTAAAACATGGAAAAAAACATTCAATTGTCAATGTATCCACGGCTATGGGGTACTTTCTTAATTTAGAAAAGTTTGCAACATTTAAGGCCGAACTTCACAGTTGTACCACTAATTTCCCAAAAAATCTGTTTTTTTTCTAAAAAACATCGATTTTTTTGGTGCTCTCAAACTATTTTCTGCTCACTGCTCACCGCTCACAAGATAGCGTCGCTGCAATTCGGATCACCCATCCAAATCTTCTATGTAGAGCGACCCAATTCCAATCCCCCCACCCACCAATCCACCCATCCACCCATCCACCCATCCATAACCGCTCTAGAATCTTAAATTTCTTAAAAATATCAATAACCAAAACAGTTAGTAGCGGTATTGGGTCATGAGGTGTGCAATTTTTGGATGCACCACCCCACTTGAGCTCCTCATTGGTGGCCTTGCCTCGAAAGCATTGGGCATAGGACAGCACAAAATCCAACCCACTCTACATGACAACTATGGGTTTCATGATTTTGGGCCATTTAAATTCTATATCAATTTCAAATTTTTGAGATTAAATATGAAAAAATCTTTGTTGAGTTTTATTCCTAATTCCACATCTTTCTACATTATTTCTTTTGACATACGATGTCATTTGAGACTCCAACTGGCTTAAGTTATCAAAATTGGGTGTCTCCATCTAATCGTAATATATAATCCACATTAGGAGTTTATATATATTTATATATATATATATATATATATATATATATATATATATATATATATATATATTACATATGATTGAAAGACCAAAATCCGGGGTTAAAGGGAAAGGACAATCACAACAAAATGACAAGTCATTCCAAAGTGACACTCCATGGAGCCCAACCAGCTAGGGAGTAGAGGAGGGTAAACAAAGGCGGCAATGAACCCACCCACGGAAGGAGGAAAAGTCAATTTATGAGGAATTATCCCCTAAAAATCCTCGATAATTTCACACCAAAAACACTTCAAAATTGTTGATTGTAGTGCAATAACTATGGGCTTGGAATAAAATTTAAAAAATTCCAATTTCCAATTTTTGATTTTATAGTTATTTTTTTAAACTGTAGGATTGTAAATACGACTTATCAAGTATACCTACATAATTTCATAAACTTTGACCGCATGCATTGGAGGATTATAGTGTTTGAAATAGAGAGAATGGTTCATTTTTTGCCCAACATTGAGTCAATCAATAGGCTTTGAAATGACTGGTGTCAAATTTTTGCACTATACAAGGTCTAAATTTATTACCATCATGTTAACTCATAATATTAGTTCCTTGTACAATAGGGTGACATTCAAATTGGCCGTTTAGTAGTTCCAGGGATAGTGTCCTACATTGCTGCCAACTTTGACACCCTCCCCAAAGCTGAGAAATTGTTATTTTACCATGAAAATTTGGGGACAGCATCATCTTTATGTTGAAAACATGCATACCAAATTTCAAGTCCAGGACACTTATACAAAAAAACTTATGCAAGATCTACCAACATGGGATAGCTATGAGAAAAGTGTCACAACTGCCAACTTTGACACCCTCCCAAGAATTGAGGAAACTTTTTTTGCCCATGAAATTTTTGGAGCAAAAACATTTTTATGTTGTTTGCATGTGTGGAAAATTTCAAGTCCAAAAGACCCATACAAAAAATAATATCCCAAATCTACCAACATGTGTAGTTTTGAGAAACAAAGGGGAAAACCATTTTACTACTTCCAACTTTGACGCCCTCCTTAGGATTGAGTTTTTGTTGATTCATAGTGAAATTTTAGGCACAAGATCATCTCTACGCTGGTAACATGTGAGATAAATTTCAAAGCCAAAAGATGTACACAAAAAAGTTATTCCATATCTACCAACGTGTATGTCCTCCATTAGCGTCAATCACTGCTAGTAGCATAGAGGGCATAGAATGACATAGTTGAAGGAGCTTTGTACCAATTGACTAACTTCCACTCTCTTTCAAGAACTACCTTCAACACATCTAAGCTTCTAGGGCATTGTTTGCCATGTTGCACAACATCTTTTAACATCCTCCAAACGTTCTCGATTGGATTGAGATCGGGAGAGTTTGTAGGCCAGTTGAGCTTTTCGAGAAGGTGGCTTTGTCTCCATTCTTCACATATTTTGCTCCTATGGACGAGTGCCCCATCTTCCATAACCACTCCTTCTGGAATTTAACCCATGAAATGAACCAATTTGGCATCGTAAACCACTTCTATAAAATCCTTAGCAGAACGTTGACCTTTAGGCATAAAGACAAGTTCTGACTTTTGTCCTCCGGCAAATGCGCCCCAAATCATTAAAGAAGTCCTTCCACTTTTAAAAGTAGGAGCTAGACAACTTGATGAATAACGCTCGTATGCACTTCTCCAAACATGAATTTGCCGAGAATTTTTTCCAATTTCAAAAGTAGATTCATTTGTCCAAACAACACACTCCCACTCTTTTGCACTCCATCCGCGATACTTCTGAGCAAAAGCTAATCGTTGAGACATGTGACGAGGTGTCAAAAAATGTTTTTTGACTGCAATTCGACTAAAAATGCCATTTTCATGTAAGACCCTTTGAATAGTACGTCTACACACTTGAGTAGGACATGCATTGGTAATCTCTGAGAGTGAAGAGCAACGATGAATTTTTGAGTAATGCACAATACTACGAACATCTCTATCACTAAGCTTTTTAGCGTGACTTCCACCGCAAGGTTTGCGCTTGTAGGTTCCATCTTCTCTAAATGTTTTTACTAACCTTGTAACTGTTCTAATAGGAACTCCAATAGTAGCTGCAATTTGAACTCCTGTAAATCCTCCCTCACTCAAACCTATGATGCAAGCACAAATTTTATCTGAAATTGCCATCATAAACTTATAGAGTGCGTGATGCTAGCTACATCAATAGAGTAGGGGTTAGAGCAGAGCAAGGGGGAGAGAAGGGGGCCAAGGGGCTAGAGCAGAGCAAAGGGGGTTGCATGATTGACACGTGACAATTGGCAGAGGAAGGAGAACAGGGCTGGAGCAGAGCAAGGGGGAGAGAAGGGAGCCAAGGCGCTGGAGCAGAGAGGAGAGAGAAGGGTTGCCAAAACACAAGCCCATATGCATACATGAAAAATCGTTTTGCTCTTAATCACTCATCATGTATGCCCAATGTGAATCAACACTCATGCATCCCACAATACAACACTCTCTGTTTTGAGGATTGTCTCAACATTCAGTCTATCACAAATCACACACACCATTCCCTTTACATAGTGTTCAATAGATATTTAGAAGAAAAAATTTGTCATGTGTCTAATGCACACTTTATGGCCAAGTGGATTCTTCTGCATGGAACACCTCTTCACTTCTTCATTTAGATGTTATTGATCTTTTTGAGAAGCATTTATGTTTGGTGGCTTACTCACATGATTGAGTTCAATGAAAAAGCATGAGGTGTCAAAGATATTTTGACATTTTCAATATGACCTTCAAATTGTTTATCATAGTTACACATGTTGATAGATATGGAATAACTTTTTTTATGTATGTCTTTTGGCTTTGAAATTTATCCCACATGTTACCAGCGTAGAGATGATCTTGTGCCAAAAATTTCACTATGAATCAACAAAAACTCAATCCTAAGGAGGGCGTCAAAGTTGGAAGTAGTAAAATGGTTTTCCCCTTTGTTTCTCAAAACTACACATGTTGGTAGATTTGGGATATTATTTTTTGTATGGGTCTTTTGGACTTGAAATTTTCCACACATGCAAACAACATAAAAATGTTTTTGCTCCAAAAATTTCATGGGCAAAAAAAGTTTCCTCAATTCTTGGGAGGGTGTCAAAGTTGGCAGTTGTGACACTTTTCTCATAGCTATCCCATGTTGGTAGATCTTGCATAAGTTTTTTTGTATAAGTGTCCTGGACTTGAAATTTGGTATGCATGTTTTCAACATAAAGATGATGCTGTCCCCAAATTTTCATGGTAAAATAACAATTTCTCAGCTTTGGGGAGGGTGTCAAAGTTGGCAGCAGTGTAGGACACTATCCCTGGAACTACTAAACGGCCAATTTGAATGTCACCCTATAGTACAATACACCAATTAATAAAGGTAGAAAAGGGGTGTAGCATGCTCAAAACAATCGTGCAAGGGGTGGTGGTTCAAAATTTGTCAATTCATGTTAAATTTTTTGTGAACTTAATATGTTTTGGAATGATAATCCGAATGGTTAATAAGAAGTTTTACACCACATGTTGTCGTGGAAAAAATAAAAAAGGTAAAAACGTGAAGATCTCTAAGTTTTATGTGGAAAGGAAGAAGTTTCTTCGGTACCTTGCTCAACAATGTGTGACAATGTGTGAAATTGTTTGACTTGGGTAAAAATGCTATTTTTCATGAAGGACAATTTTTTTGGGAATTTGAATGGAAATGATAAAAATTGCTATTATTGGAAACCTCACACTTGTTAGAGTTTCCTAGCCAAGGTTGTTGGAGTTGTCCGACATGCCGGTACTCAAGAAGTTTTTTGTAAGGGGCAAAGTTTTTACTCAAAATAAAACCATATTTCCATATACCTTGTGTCTCCTTGCATCTTTGTGCAAAATCTCAAGGATTGTACATATAAATTGCAACCATGGGAACGTGTCCAAGATTTGCACGTGATGCCTTTTGTCATTTAGGGGATAATCAAAGTTAAGAAGTCAGTTCACTAAGAGGGAACTACCCAATTCCAAGAAAATGAAAGACCACAGCTAAGAATACCAAGGAAACACGCTTCATAATAAAAAAATTAAAAAAATCAAGTGCACGTCAAGAAAGTCATAACCAAATAATTAAGCAAAGTCAATAACTCAATTCCTTAACCCTTTAACAACGAAGGGACTAGAATGTGGCCGATAAAACCAGAATGTGGCTGATGAGACAAATTTTTGAGGAGCCACGGTTGATTGAATCGTTGGATTGATTTGCACCAGTCAGAGGAGTGGTTTGCTTTGCTTTCTTCCATCAAATCCATCTTCCTAATCTGCAATTGGTTGAGGCAATAATGAACTACAATGGTTTTTGTGAAAGAAGTGAACAATGAAATGTTAGCTTTGTGTAGATGTTGTTGTGCATAATCTATTAAACCGTAAGAGTTTCCATGGCCCAGTGCAAGGCCTTGTTGTTGACCCTTTAGCGCCTAGGTCTTGTTTCTCAAAAACCAAGATATGTGCTGATTTTTTTTTTTTAAACTAACTTTGATGGAAATATAATGCCTAATTTTAGTATCCAATCTTACAAAATTGAATTCAATCCATGGCCTAAACTTTCGGAAAAACTTGCACAACATCCAATGGTTGATGCAATAGATTATAGTGTTTAAAGTTACCATATGTTGGTAATGAAAACTGTGGACTTTGGAGGGTATCCATCAATAGATTCTTGCAAGAAATTTTGTACTTTGAATAAACGATGTTCAAATGTGCACTAGGTTGATAGCTTTGCATTGATATATCATATGTGAAGAAAATATTTACACATGATTATTGATGATTTTTTTTCCTTTTGTCTACTTGATTGTATACAAAAATGTTCCAGACTTATACGAATTAAAACGGAAGTTTTGTTTGCGATCAGAGTGATCAACAATCACAAAACAATGAAGAATCTTTGAGAGACAAATCTAAATTAAAATTTAAGACCAAAATCATTTTGCAAGTGTATGAAATTCACTTCTACAGTTCAATCAAAGTAGTTGAAGTTGTCTATGATACTGAGGGAGTTCTTTGAATAGTAGCTAGTGCGTATGAGGTGAATTGAGGTTAGGATTTTGTACAACTTCTTTTCTAGTTTTTTTTTCCAGAGCACACATGAGGAAATCATAATTTAGATTATTCTTTAGTGAATATCCATTAAAAATAGTTGTACATGTTTAGATATCAAGGATGTAAAATACTATTTCACAACCTCTATTAATATTGAGAGGGGCATTTTGGATGTACTTCTTTTGATCACAATTTTCTCATCATTGGGATTCATACCCACTACTTGTATTATATGCATTCATACCCACCACTTGTATTATATGCAGTGATGTAGAGAAATTACTAGGTTTAGAACAACTATTACTAAAATAACTCTTATTTAAGTTAATCAGAGTACGTGAATTTGAATAAGTGAATGTTTAACCCCTAAGGGACCAAGTGTCATGAAATGGCAATTTCAAGGTTTGGTCATCTTTGTATGTTCTACTCAATGCGAGGAAGGAATGAATGGTTTTCTCTACTTCAAACAATATAATCTTTCAATTTGTGCGATCAAATTTTCTAAAATTCAACGGGACCTCACTCAATAAGCCTTAATTGAGATCGTACGGTTAGAGGTTGAAATACCAGTTTTGTTTTCCTCCTTAGTCATTGCAGTAAAACAAGGAGTTTGAAAAATAGAAATGCATGGTGTGAAAATGCCTTGGGCCAACCTAGAATAAGAAATGAATAATGAAAAATAGTGTTGCATTAACTTAATATTTGATTTAGTAATTCTTGTTCATTATGCATATTTAAGGTCGACCACACAACCCGAAACACAAATAGAGTAATAGAAATTGGAGAACCCGAATGGTAAAATTGGGGAAAAAATTTCGGTAAAACTGCCCCTGAATATACCCCAACGAGGCTCCACGGCTTGCTCCCACTTCAAGTTGAGCGGTCCACCCGAACTAAGCGGAACCAGCCCAACCCGGGCCCGGCGCTCCCGGATCTGGGAGCATCGGCTCCCAGACAGCTTCATGTGCGTGTGCCAATTATGTGGAGCTATAGCTAATTTCTTGTACACCCCCTTTTGCAACTCCACTGTGACCCCCTTCCCAAATTCTACCATCAGGGTTTATTTTATTTTTTTCATTTACCCTATGCGTTGGTCGGGTTTGTACATAATTAATCCAGAATGGAGATTGTCCAAAAAAATTGGAAAATATAAGAGATTTGTCTAAGGTGGTACCTCTGTAATGCCACGGCCATACCCATGTTCTAAATGGCAACACTTCTTCCTCTTTGTCCCATAACAATTCACATATTTCATGGTGTATTTGAGAGCGGCCTTGTGTATTTCTACATCTCTAGGGTTTGTACTAGATAACATTTACTTTTGACTTTGCTTTAGACCTAGCCTAAATTGCCAATTCTTCCCACTGGGCGGTCAGTCCTCATTGAATTGACTATCAAAGCACGTCTATGCATGGAGACCAAAATTTAACAAGATTGTAGGAATGATGCAATGTTGTAGATGGCAACATCAAAGAAGAATGCTCAACCTCTCTCGAATCTTGTTTTCATCAACTCCTCCTTCAAGCCTACTCTAGTGTGATTTGACATGAAGGACTTAGAGTAATCCTAAAGTGGAGGTGTGACCCCATTTTGTCACTCCTCACTTGATGTTCTTATGATTTTAATTGGAACTAGATGATGACTTGACTTGGGAAAGGTGTGGGCAAATTGCCGATCAACTCTTTGGAAACTTGGGGTATAATGGGGGAGCTTTATCTTGCATTGGGTAGGACCCAAGAACATTAATAACCATTACTACTAACGTAGAAATAGAGGATATGAAATCTCTCATGCTCTAAATCTTTCCATATTGAAATCTCATCCTCGCTTTCACTTCTCTTTCCTCTTCCCAAAGGACTTTCATTGTCCCGGTAGAAAGGGAAATGGATGTTATTAGGCAATCCAGTCTACATACAGACTGGATTGCCTAATAACATTGATCACGTGAGGCTTTAAATCCTCCAAACTTCCAAATCATTTAGTGTGGATACACCTAAGGCTGAGGCTTGGTGCAACGCTGGACCGGGGGTATTTAAGGTAAGCCTCCCCATAACCAACAAAAACCCTTAGCCAACGCCTATAAAATTGGGGTATATCCAACCCTCTTCCATCCCAATACCACCAACTCAGCTCCAAGTGGAAGATTGCTATTAGTCAAGACCCTTACTTTTGGTCGTTGGCTATAGGGGGTACCAACTGCTGGCCACCCACTGAACATGATTGCACAGTTTGAAAATTCATAACTAATTCAGTTTTCATCGAAAAAATATGAAGTCACTTGGGTTGGAATTGTAATTCTATTGGCTATCACTAAAAAAATAACAGTATAATTATCTCCTCTCTACATATATGCACATTCCTTAACTTGTCGGTTCTAGGGGGGCTTACCTTAGTGGGATCCCTAAAAATCATTCTATGATGAAAAGCCCCCAAAGAGAACCCACTCAAAAGCCGTCTGTTTCGTTCATTGCAACACCGCATGTATATACAACCAGAGTTCAATCAAAAGTGTGGCCGAGCGGAGGAAACTTGAGGGGTTACGAACGTGTGAGTAAAAAAATTGAACAGCTTCAAAAGCCGACTTTTTAAACAATACTAACTCTAGCTCAAAGCACGCCCGGCTTGCTACTATACACCGCTTCCTTCCGGAGGAATTCTACGCTACCTAGTACTTACATGTATAAACTACACCAGTCCGTGCGTCTTGGACTGGCAGAAACCGTGACACCGTCTCTGCTGGACTGTCTCCTCAAATGTCTGCCAAGCACACCAAGAGACAGTCAGCCGAGAAAACCTCATGAACACCAGCAATCACCGCTCACTGGCATCATGCAATACTTGAAGCAACAATTCAAATGTCTTACCTTGATATGAGATTTGAGCTCCTCACGTTCTTTGTCAAGTTGAGAGAGCCCTCGCCTAATCCGTTGCGAGGACACGGTTGTTCCTCACGAATGCTTAAACCCTAGCAAAATCTGTGTGCAGCCAATAGGATTGAGCCTGAACCCTGCTGATGATACATCCCCGCGCTCTTGGTCTTCATATGTAGTATATGTATATATATATATATATATATATATATATATATATATGGATTAAAAGCGAGCACCACCCTACATGGGAAGGGTCTGCACCGTGCCGTGATGAAGACCGTACTTGACATGCTTGTCGCAGATCCAGGCGGTGTGCTTGGACGGTGTTCCTTCCTCGAGGTAGGCGACTTTGTAGAGCCCAAACAAAGAGGCGATGTTCTTGCCATTCAGGTACTGAATGAGCCAGTCCTCCGCCGCCATCATCTCCTCCGGCGTGAAAGAGAGGCGACCCGTCACGTCGGGCCACTCGATCGAATCGTTGGCGGCGTCGTCGTCGGCCACCATGCCCATGAGACGCATGCGCTCCGCCTCGGTGAGCATGTTGGAGAACCCACCAGCTGCGAGTTCACTGATCCGCAGCAGCGTGGAAACCAGTTTCAAACCCCACAGCATGTGGGGGCGCACGCTGCGAACCGACTTCGCGTCGCACCGCATGATGCCGCCCACCTGATGATCGATCATGTGGATCCCGTCGCGATGCTCGCACATGAGGTGGAACTTTCGGGAATACGAGCCCGGAGTCAGCCTCGTCACGAGGCGCTCGCTGTTCACTGCGTCGCCACCTGTGCTGAGGTACACGAGATGCGGCACCTTGCCGTCTTGCAGCAGGAACGGGAAGTCGACGACCTGGTCGATGTTCCGTGACAGCTCCAGGAACAACCTCTTCTGGTACACTTCCACTTCCATGCTCCGGTCCATGAGCCGCGACTCCAGCAGCTGGCGCGTCATCTCCGACGGCCGAGGGAGGAGCGAGACGGTGCGGCCGATGCGCCGCGACGGCTGCGGGGTGAGAGGGCTCAGAGGGCTGTTCATGTCGTAGGACGACGAAGACTTGCTGCTGTTCACCTCGAAGTCGATCTTCTCAAGGTTGTCGAGGTACCTGTTCAACACGTCCTCCCAATTCTCAGGCCCGAGCAAATCCTCCGCCCTGTCCGCCTTCAATCCGTGGCTCTCCTCCATGCTCTTCTTCCAGATGTACTCGTAATCCAGGCGCGCCGACGCGAGCACCTTCTGCTTCAAATACTCCACTCCAATGCACTGGTCCTTGGTCCTCTTCTTGCGCACCCAGAGCTCCCTCACGCACTGCGGCCGCATGATCTCCTCGATCAGAACAACTCCCTGGCACCCCTCCGTCGGAGAGGCGCAAAACTCCCGCGTCGGCTTCAGCACCGTGTCCTCCACGGTCGCCCACGTCTCCACACTGTCCTTGGACGACCTAACAAGGATGTCGACCTGACAATCCTCCGGACCCTTGTACTCGATCAGAAACTCAAGTCCACTGAAAACAAACGAAATTAAATCCTTCTCGATCGTGTAACACGCGCCCGAAACTCTGGAGAATTTCTTCTGAAGGAAAACCTGCAAGGGGATCAAACAACCATTTCAGCCCACGACCTACACCAAAAACCCAACCATGTCAGCCAAAGACCTGACGCAGAAACAGAAAACAGAGGATGTTTAGGGTTACCTGAAGCCTGGGGAAGAATCCGAGAGTGAGGAACGTGACATCGGGATCCTCACACTTTAACCTCCAGCCGATGTGCAAGAGATCCTCCCCGGCGACCTGACTGTGTCCCGACGGCCAGCTGAGGGGTCTCTCCCCGCGCGTGCATTCTTCGCTGCGATTGCTCAACGATGCAGGAATGACGATCCCGGAGGTTTGGTCTCCCGGATTCACCTCGAAGCAGAGGTTCAGCTTCACCATGAGCTGCACAAGATCCTCCGGGATGACACCGCGCACCTTGCGCCCCTTGAAGAGCGGGTTCTTGTTCTTGCAGAACGAAGCCTCAAGTACCTTCTTGAGATGCTCCCGCTTCGTGTATCCCTTCTGGTCGATTAGGGGCTGCTTGAGGACGACCAGGGAGCTGTCGAGGCTGAGGATGCGGCCCATGATCTCGTGGCAGAACCAGTTCGGGTCTACCACCATGAAGTCGAGCCCGTCGAAGTAGAGCAGCTCCCCGGCGTCGTGCATGGCGCGAGCCACAGCCCTCGCGCGCTCGTCGGCGATATTGGCATCCTGGCCCTGGAGGCGCTTCAATGCAGGGACTTTGCTGCACAGGAGCGTGAAGTCGGACCACTTGATGAGGGGCTTGTCCGGGTGCTGTTTCTTCCACTCGTTGAGCTTGATCTGGAGCTGGCTGCAAGCGTCGAACACCTTGGGCACGCGGTCGAGAAGGCTCACGAGGCGCTTCTGCATCGCCTTCTGCACGGGCTCGATCGACTTTCGAGACCGAGCGTCGCAAACATGAAACTCCGTGACGTTGATCACGCGCAGGAACTGCACTCGCAGCTTCTCCACCGGCTGCTTGCAGTGCGTGATTAGGTCAACCTTGGGAAACTTGTCCGAGTGCGTGAAGATCACTGTCACGTTGGGCAGCATGTGCAGGGATTGGCGCGTGTTGGACGCGATGAAGCGCAGCCAGTACCGGAGCTCCTGGTCGATGACGTTCACGTCCTTGAGCGCGAATTTGCTCCCACCCTTGCCTTGCGGCACGGAGATGTCGCAGAGCAGCACGAACGAGCACGCACTCCCCTGCGAGCTCAAATTCGGCACCACAAGGTCGTGAAACGCGTGAAACTCCTCGTGACCGGCGAGGTCCCAGATGGAGATATGCACGTCGTCTTCCACAATAACTTGCACCTCAATCCCGGTCGTCTGTGACTCTTTCCGACTGAACAGCTTCGAATTCTCGAGCGCCACCGAGGTCTTCACGCGCACCGAGCTCGACGTCCGCTTGATGTTGCTGTACACCATCGTCTTCCGGAATGTCGTCTTCCCTGCGAACGGAATGCCGCAGAGGAACACTCGCGCGGCGTTTGGAGTGACGGTTCCCATGCCCTTAAAAACCTCGGAGAATTTCTCCACGTTTCGTCGCAGTTGCGCCTTGATCACGGCGTCGTGGCCCTTGCGAGACAGAGGAGTGCCTTCCACGCCGACTTGCTCCAGCCAGGGATTTGTGACCAGGAGGTCGAGAATTGTATCGCGAATCTTGGCGCCGTCGACGCCTTCGCAGCCGCGCAGGTCGAGGAACCGCAGCGATTGGTTGTTCTTCAGCGAATGCAAAATCATGAGCACGTCCTTGGGCGTCCACAAGCGCACGCTGAATTGGAGGTCCAAGCGCACGAGGGTCTTGTTCGTCTTGAGCATGTTCGCAAGTAACGACGCGCCGGCGCGGCTGATGAAGCTATGGCGGATGATGATCTCCCGGAACGTGGTGTTCGGCTGCACCTGCGTCGCGGGATCCATCGTGATCGTCTTCACGATCTCCTTGAGCCCGTCCACGTCCAGCGGATTGTACGACAAGTCGAGAACCTCGAGGCTCTTGTTGGTCATCAGCGCGAGCGCGAGCGTCTGCACGCCGAGCGAGTCTATCATGCAATTCTTGAGCGCAAGCTCTTTAAGGAACGAGTTCCGGCACAAGATGGTTGCGATGTGCTCCGCACCCTTGTTCCCAATTTGACCGTCGCCACGCGCGCCGAGGCACTTGAATCCCTTGATCTCGAGCTTCTGAAGCGTCTGGTTCGGCTCCTGCCCGGAGAACGGCTTCGTGAGAATCGCCACCGCCTCGGAGTCGATCCGCGCGTACAGAGTAAGCCCCTGAAGGCTCCGGTTGCGACGCAGCGCGAGCGCGAGGTTGTCCGCGACCTGGAGGCTTACATCAATCAACCCAAGCTGAAGCTCCCGGATACCCGTGTTCACGAGGAACATCTCCGCGATGTGCTTCACGCACTCGGCGTTCAACGGCTGCTGGAACCGATTGTCGCTGTACACACTCAACTTCTTAAGCGTCCGATTCGTGTGCAATGCGGTACAAAGCTCCGCCACAATCACGTCAGATTGCACGTAGTCAATCTCCAACGTCACGGACGTCACCGCGGGGCTCGCGACGAGCGCGTTGATCACCTTGGTGCACACCTTGTGGTCGGAGTCGTTCGTGCGGTCCGGCCCGTCGAACCGATACAAAAGCCGCCGCACGAAGCTGTGATCTGCCAGCGTCAGCGACACCGAGCAATTGTCCGTATCCGACTTGATGCGCGGGCAGTAATGGATGTACAAATCAACAATCTGCTCCGGCGGATTCTTCAGCGCGTGAATCAGCCCGTCGATGTCCACCTCCGAGTACTTCTGCGGCTTCGGCCCGTCCTCTTTCTCGATCAGCGACATCGGATTGTACATCGCCAGCGCATTTTGTGCCTTCGGCGGCAACGACAGCGTCGTCGGAGCCGGCGCGGGCAGCGACATACTCCTCTCCCCAGGCAGCGACATACTCCTCTCGCTCGGCATCGTCGTACTCACAGCAGGAGAGTTACACATCGCAAACCACCACACCTCTCCCTCGCTCTCCCTCCTCAACTCGATTCACCGCCCCCCCGCCGCAGCAACATTGGTCACCTGTCGGCGCTCACGATTCAAGCCTTCTACTAGTCACATCTCTCACCTAGAACCGCGTCACAAGAGATTGATGGACTCGCCACCAGCCTCTCCATCACTCCACGAATTTCAACTCGTCACCTGCTCGCTCAAGACCGGGACAGCGCTCCTACCTAAGTGACCCGACTGATTGAGGCTGGCTGCCCCGGCGAGGGTAATCATGCGAATAATGCACGACGGCATTCAAGGGATTCCTGGCCCCTGGAGCTCGCCATGGCGCCCGCACCAAGAAAAACAAAGGGAGCTAGACTGATCGTCGTCGTCGTCGTCGAGCGATGAGCGACGGGTTTCGCTCACGTGCATTCTCGCGAAGCTCCGCGTCCTTGACCCGATCAGGGCCCACGTTGATGACGCTGGGCCGTCGGATGACGTATCGGACGGACCACGAAGCCGCTACGGCCGCGGATCTCGAGCCATGCAGCTGGTGTGGAAATGAGGTTTGGATCTGCACCGCTGGATTCGAAAGTGGACGGTTGCGATGTCGCCTGTTGTGTTGGGAAAGCTCTGGTGTTTGGTTGATATTAAATGGTGGATTATTGCTACAATTATTACTTAAGTTACTCTTGTGGCATAGACCAATATCCACTGTTGACATAAATTATCAAAGGAAAATGAATGAATGATGGATGCACGAGTATTAACTGGATGGAAATTGACTGGAATATATGAGTACTGGTTTGATGGGTGAATGATTGTCACCCTGGATCTCTAGTGAAATCATACTACATTATACACTGAAATCACCATAACTGTGGTGGAATGTTACCCATTCTGGTAACATTTCTACCCAGCAGCAGTCGGCCAATGATTTCCCTGGAACAAATAACAGTCCAAAGATACTAGAGGTAAAGGGGTTATGGTTTTGTCACATTTTATGATTTGAGGTCTTGGCATCTGGGTGCACTGGAAAGCAATGGTTTACAGTCCAAACATGTGATGGTGTACTTGCTGTCACTAATTTTTAATTTTCAATCTTGTGTACAAAGGTGAGACCTTTAGTGGTGTAATAAAGTTATCCAGGATTGGAATGTTCCATGGGAATCAAGTGAAACATGTCATGCACCCCTCAAAGGTTGGACTGTCACATTTTCTACTGTCAGTCAACTGTGATTGCAAAGTGGAGGGTTAGGATGTGGGACAGGTCTGGAGTCTGGACTCTTTTTATTCTTTTGACAGGAGAACTTTGAATTAGGCTTTGACTGCTTGAACCTAATACGACTTAGAATACTACCCTGAGATTAATCTCTTGTGTCAAATCCAGAGTCATGAAAGGATTTTTAATGCTCTTGCACATAATTATTTTGGAGAGAGGTCTTCTCAGCACATTTTCTGAGCATCTAATTACAGATTCTACCTCTCTGGTGCCAGTACAGAGACAAACTGTAGAATACTGTACAACTGTAATACAACATGACACATTGCTTTTGGACCAAAGGGCCCAAAGCTCAATGATGTTCATCCATCTGGCTTATCACACATATGCAATCATTGGGAGGCCCAATTACAAATTTGGGTGAAGCAACTTGCAAGTAACTGGCTGTTGACGAGGGTGGCACTTGCTGATGATGGAGCTGGTTTGCAATGGCTTGGGCTAAACCACTGCTACAGATGCCATGGGGAGGGGGCGCAGACAAAACCTGCCCTGTATTATGTTGGAGGGGGACGCTGCTTTTACCAAGGTGGGGGCCTCCGCAGATAATTTGGGATCATATGCCCCAAATTTGGCAAATAAAAACTCCTCAAATCAACCTCTGAATCCCCAAAATAAAAAGGCCTGCAAAAATGAGGCCCACTCTTTAGGGCACCTGTCGCATTGAGATAAAAAGGCCCATTTGCAACATAAAAGCCACATAAGCTGTCATTACCAATTCAAAGATTGAGATTTGTTGAAACCTGGTCCCATGCTGCCACCAGCGTATGGGTGAAGTTTGGAGCAATGTTTTCAAGGAAGAACTGCTGGTAAGTTTGGCATTTTGTTGACCACAACATTGCTATCATCACTGGCCCATGAACGCAATGTCAACTAACTTTCAAAAGAGTTTGAGTTGCTCACGCTACCCCCTGCACTATTATTTTCCTGTTTGATGGAGAATTGCACATTCTTCAAGTTCGTATTGCACAAAATAGTCAACATGACAAGGAGCCATTCACAGTTATTAATCGATTCCGGGTAATATTGAGAGAACACAAACGATATGATGGAGAACACAATTACAGAGCTTCATAATTGTAGAGCTAGGTCAACGGCACAATTAGAGTTCAAGAGGATTTAGGCATATTTACATGGTATCAAGAGAGAACTTTTGAGGTCCAATCTAACTTATGCACTCTAACTTCCACACCAACTCAACCAACTTCATTGAACGACAGCCTGTCATTAACCCAACTTGCTTTCGGAAGGTGCTTCCACCAATGCCAATTTAACCAAATAACCTCAGTCATTCTTACTTGTTAATTTTTTGCATTTAGAAATAAGGAAAACCTCATTCAACAAGGAAAAATCATCATATCCGAAGATTCAACTTCCACTCAAGCTCCCACACTCTAGACAACAAAGTTATGTTTCGATCATTTAATTTTATTTTTATTCTAAACTAGACACCTCGACAGAGCCCCAGCCCCAAGGAGTGCTATTTGGGAACCAGCCATATCCCACAATCCATTCAGATCCACAACCTGTCTTTAACTTAATCAAATTGCTTTTAAAAAAACCACAAGGTGCCCATTTGTGGTCGCCTACTTGGGGACGCTTTTCCATGTGACCGTTGGTATAGATAGCTCACAACCAAAAAAGAATAGATTGGACAGTTAACTATGATATGCATCCTGCACGATTACACAAATGAGGAAATAAACAAGATAATAAAATACCGATTACACAAATGAGGAAATAAGAAAAATAATAAAATACCGGGGTCCGTGTTTATTGATAGTAAGATGGGAAAGACGGCGTGTGTTTGGGGAACAAAAGTGGTTATCCAGTGAAATGACTGCGGTTGTTTTAACCCCAGGAATTACATTTTTAGAAATGCCAGCAGGATCACAGCTTCACCATTGTTGTGATCCCAAGACTTTTTCTCTAGCTTTTCCTGTTTTCTGGGGGTTCATTATTGATGGTGAATATAGTGTCTGTTGGTTCTCTTCTGTATGCCTATTTATTGATATATAGTGTTATGCCTATTTATATATAGTGTTAAGAAGACGAAGAAGAACTCCGATCTCTGAAGGAGACAGGCGTGGATATAGTGTTTGTTTATTCTCTTCACTAAGCATATGGCCATGGGACATAGGTTAGTGTAATAGAACTACCCCCCCCCCCCCTCTCGAGAGTAAACACTTTCTACACTAAGAGCTTCCCTACACTAATTGCCTTAGAGACAACCGACATGTCATCTCCCCCAAGGGCTTTGTGGGTCCTCATACAACAAGGCCTTGGGACCCCCACCATAATTGGATGGACTATGGTGGTAGGCACCACGCCGGCAATAGGACTTGAACTCACAACCACCTCAGTGGTGTGCCATGACCCAAATCAATATAGTGTTAACCATCCTAATTGATTTATAAATGTTATAAGTTATTAATTTTAGGCTATAAAAGCTATGGCGATTATTGTGCAACATATCTTGTAAGATTTAAGAACACTAAGCCCTAGTCCAACTTCAATAACTAACGAATAATAGATTAATCTTAACCCCTAAATTTCCAAGAGTCCCCTTGGGGGACTCTAGAAGGTTTGGGCAGGTTCCTAAGGTGTCAAGTTATAACATTTTTCTTTTATATTTTTAATGTAGATGGACATTACTAAAAGCTTTGTGCAAGTCCAATTTTTTCCCCTAAATCTAACATTTGATGAAAAAGCTATAGGGATTCGAAGTTCAAATGGAGAGACTGGGCACGTTGGACAACTCCAAAACTTTTGCTGGACACTCTATTGTATGTGAGATTTTTAACACTAGCAAGCAAAAGAACTCCTTTCAAATTGTCAAAAAAATCTCTTGTTTTTAGTGCAAAAAAGCATATAAATCCAAGTCAAACATTTTCAAACATTATCGCCCATTGTCGGGCAAGGTACCAAAAAACTTCTTCTTTTTCACATAAAACTTTGAGATCATCATACAATATATTTTTTACTTTTTGGTTTTCCCACACCATTATGTGGTGTAAACCTTCTCATTGACCATTCTGATTCTTGTTCCAAAACATACTAAGTTCACATAAAAACACAACGCAATTTGACAATTTTTGAACCTCCACTCCTCGCACAATTTTTTTGAATATGCTACACCCATTTTCTACTTCTTAAAATTGAAGTACAAGGAATTAGATATCATGCTTAACACGATGGAAATGGATATAGACCTTGTGTAGTGCAAAAATTTGACACCAAGTGAAGTCAAAGTCTGCTGATCCATGAAACGCAAGGAAGAAAATGGACCGTTTTCTCTACTTCAAACACTATAATATTACAATCCGTGCGGTCAAACTTTATGAATTTTTTTATGTAAGTTATTCAATAAGTCCTAATTGAGATCCTACGGTTAAAGATAGAAGTAAAAGTTTTTTTTTGTCCTTACTCATTGCACTAAAACAAGCAATTTTGAAGTGTTTTTTGGTTGTGAAATTGTCAAAGAAATTTAGGGGTTAAAATTCAGATTAAGTAAAGAAGTGAGGTTGATAGTGGCAATAAAGGATAGTTTGTCATGTTCAGCAGACAACTGTCATATGCCATCCTCATTTCTATAATAGATTTATATATGACAAGTACAAAATGATTATGGAATGGTCTCCACATCAACTCTTATGCGTGGACTTTTATGTTCTCTTAGCTCAAAGAACCTCAAATAATCTACCAAAAGCTTCCAAAAAGGCAAAATAATATACCAATTAAAAGACCAAAAATCACCCTACAATATGAAATTTATATACAAAGTTTTGTCTTACATCTATAAAATTTCCATTATGCCATTTTCAACTACAACCCAAGCACACACTATTCTAGTTCAGATGATTTAGCAGAAGAGACTAAATAAAAATTTCCTGAAAGTGAGATGAGGTGGCCACGTATATCACCTCCTACTTTGTGATGATATGTTAGTAATCCAAACCACATGAGAAGGTGACTTGGCTTGGAAAAGGTGTGGACAAACTAGCAATCAACTATTTGGGAACTCAAAATACTACAGGAATGCTAGAATGTGACTACAAATGGATGACTACAAATGGATGATTTTGTCAGATGGATGAATGTAAATGAATGTAGATGAGAGTGGATGAATGATTCTATCCAAACAATTAGGCTAGACTAGAATAATTACAAGTCAAAATGGATTTGAATTTGAAGGAAGCTCAAGTAACATTCAAAATGTGAGTGGAAAACATAAAACTTGGAAGGAGAAATTAGGGACCTTGTTGCCTAGGTGCCCTTTGAGGCGGACTAAAGTTCTTGCGATATACTGTGAAAAGGGTCACTGCTACTCACACCTTGCAAGTTCACGAGAAATGCTAAAATGGTGTAGACAAAGGAAACACCTTGAATTCATAATTGCTTGAACTCCGTTTAATTGCAATGAATGACATGAATCATAAAAAATTGATGATATTATGTCAAGACTCTAGAGAGGTATTCCTACTTGTAATTCAATTGGTTGAGGTTGAACTCTCGCGGGCACTCTTACCGCTATTGCTTGTACTTGCCTCCTCTCCCTCCAAGTCTAAGTACATCTTGACATTCTTGTTAAACCTTGGAGATTTAGGTTTACGCACAAGTGTTTCAAGGCATGCTAGTTCCCTAGCAACATGCTCTATGTAACAAGGTAGGGAAAATACCGAGCTTGGAGGAGATTGGAAGAAATTTTGTAACCTGCCACAGAAGGAATCAAACTACTAATTAGCTTAATGATATCGAACAGTGCATTGAAGTGCAATAAACAAAGTGAAGGTAAATACTTTGCTACATTTGCATGTAAAGAATATTGACATAGGCTTAGACTTACGTACATATCCTGTTTTTGGAGATTTATTTTGAGGCCTCTTGTCAGGTATAACTGGAGAAGATTGGTGCTTCCTTTTACGCTACATTGAATCTTCTGTTGTTGGGGCATTAAGGGGTTTTATAATCCCTTCATAAATTTTGACATCAGCCTCCAACGCAACAAGGTGGCGGCTAGTTCTTCGACATGCATAAATAGAAGCTCATGCATGACAAAATCCCAGCATTAGTGATCAAGAAATGAGTAGAGTATGGAAAGAAAGTAGAAAGTTATGTCGGGAGAACCGGTGAACGCATTGCAATCAAGAACGACATCCCCAGGATTGGAGAAGCTCTCAACGAGCATCTGAAGCAAGACTGGGCTCTTCTCCCTGGCTCCTCTCCAAAGCTTCTGCTCAGTTTTCAAGGCCGTGTTTGCGTCTATCAAATTGTGGAGGACTTCTTCATTGACGAGGTTTGTCTCAAGTGCACTTAGGGTCCAAATCTTATCAATAGAGAACTTGGAGTCCACCATGTTCTATTTGTAAGACTCCTTGATGTAGAGGAGTATCAAGAACCTTTTTGTCTACAAAAAAAAACATAAGATTAAGATGTGAGGTAAGTAGGAAAACAACTTGCTAATCAAAAAAGTTGCCAATACAAAAGACCAGCATGACAAGAGGAAGACGACCAGCATCAACAACACAAGGATGAACACCAAGACGAGACCAGCATGACAAGCGCAAGACAACCAACACCTTCACAAAGGGTGTAGATTACAAGTTCAAAAAAATGACCTGGACGGCACCTCAGTGCCGAGGCCCCTATTCTCATTGGACTCTGATCTTGAGGTACTCAAGGAAATCCAATTAACATGACATCACGAGCAAAATGAACAGGATGATGAAGACCAGCATGACAAGAGGGAGACGACCAGCATCATCAAGACAATGAAAAACAGCAAGACAAGACCAGCATGACAAGAGGAAGTCAACGAGCATCAACAATACGAGGATGGACACTAAGACAAGACTAGCATAACATGAGGAAGACGACCAGAATCAACAACACGACGATGAGCACCAAGACGAGACGAGCATGACAAGCGGAAGGCGACTAACACCTTCACAAAGGGTGGAGATTACAAGTTCAAAAAATTGACCTGGAAGGCACCTCGGTGCTGAGACCCCTATTGTCCTTGGATTCTGATCTTGAGGTACTCAAGGAAATCCAATTAACATGACATCACGAGCACAATGAACACGAGGATGAACACTGAGACAAGACCAGCATGACAAGAGGAAAACAACGAGCACCTTCACAAAAGGTGGAGATTACAAGTAAAAATAAACGACCTATACGGCACCTCGGTGCCGAGGCCCCTATTCTCCTAAGACTGTGAACTTGTGGTACTCAAGGGAATCTAATTAACATGATATCATGAGCACCATAAACACGGGGATGAACACCAATATAAGACTGGCATAACATGAGGAAGACGACCAACACCTTTACAAAGGGTGGAGATTACAAGTAAAAAAATATGACCTAGAAGGCACCTCGGTGCCGAGGCCCCTATTCTCCTTGGACTCTGAACTTGTGGTACTCAAGGGAATCCAATTAACATGACATCACGAGCACCATGAACACGAGGATGAACACCATGATAAGACCAACATGACAAGAGGAAGACGACCTAAACCTTTACAAAGGGTAAGCATTACAAGTTTTAAAAAATAACCTAAAATGCACCTCGGTGCCGAGGCCTCTATTCTCCTTAGAGTGTGAATTTGTGGTATCCAAGGGAATCTAATTAACTTGAGGTCATGAGCACCATGAACACGAGGATTAACACCAAGACAAGACCGGCATGACAAGAGGAAGACGACCTAAACCTTCACAAAGGGTGGAGATTACAAGTAAAAAAAATAATCTAAAAAGCACCTCGGTGCCAAGGCCCCTATTCTCCTTAGACTGTGAACTTGTGGTACTCAAGAACATCCAATTAACATGACATCATGAGCACCATGAACACGAGGATGAATACCATGACAAGACCAACATGACAAGAGGAAGACGACCAACATCATCAAGTCGATGAAAACCAGCAAGACAAGACCAGCATGACAAGACGAAGACGACCATCACATTCTCAAAGGGTGGAGATTACAAGTAAATAGAAATGACCTAGAAGGCACCTCGGTGCCGAGGCCCCTATTCTCCTTGGATTCTGAACTTGTGGTGTTCAAGAACATCCAATTAACATGACATCACGAGCACCATGAACACGAGGATGAACACCATGACAAGACCAACATGATAAGAGGAAGACGACCAGCATCATCAAGAGGATGAAAACCTACAAGACAAGACTAGCACGACAAGAAGAAGACGACCATCACATTCTCAAAGGATGGAGATTACAAGTAAAATAAAATGACCTAGAAGGCACCTCGGTATTGAGGCCCCTATTCTCCTTGGACTCCGAACTTGTGATACTCAAGGGAATCTAATTAACATGAGATCATGAGCACCATTAACACGATGATGAACACCAAGATAAGATCGCATAACATGAGGAAGACGACCAGCACCTTCACAAAGGCTTCAGGTAGGGAAAATGGAGCAAAGAGGCACCTCGGTGCCAAGCCCCCCACTCTCGCCTCCTTGTGGTCTTGCAACTTGTCAGAGTAGATTCCATCAGTAACTCAACACAAGCACGTTTAATACGATGAAGACCAGCATGACGAGGAAGACGAGCAACACCATCTCACTGGCCCAAGTTCAAAGGTTAAGAAAATGAAGTAAGGAAGCTCCTTGGTGACGAGGTCCTTAATCTGCCTAGGTTAAGATTCGGCAGTACTCAAGGACAAGTGCACTATAGATAAAAACACGAGCACCATCAACACGAGGGACAAGAGGAAGACCAGACCAGTGCGAGAAGAGGAAGACGACTAGCATCATCAACACGAGGATAGACAGCTACAGAAGACCAGGATGACGAGGAAGACAATGGGCACCCCAAACGCACAAGACAAGAGATGCATGACAAGAGAACGACCCAAATCATCCACACGAAGAGGAACAGTGAGTCAAGACCTCTATGACTCGACACTGCAAGGTAGGTCATCTAGTGCAAATTTGCGAGTAGACTTAGCGCCGAGGGCAATGAGGAAGGTCGACCAGGGCGAGTGCGGAAGGAGGCTTTCCGCCGTCTAGAGAGGATGAGACCGAGCTAGAGGACCACGTTTAGGTTAGACACTGGAATAGGGTTTGGCAATTTCGGAACAAATTACCTCCACTGCTCGTTTGCTTTGGTGACAGTTCGCAACTCCAGCTTCCCGCTCTGGTTGAAATTCTTGAGATTCTAACACTATTTGCAAACTTTCCCGATTACTCGATGTTTTCAGCAAACCGTCGCCTTCTCGATCGACCTCACATTGAGATATGAGAACCTCATCTTCGGAAAACTGTTTTGGTGAATCTCTTCCCCCACACTCATATCCTGACTCATTCTCAACTCTTGTGTCCTAGAAAAGTGCCTCATCAAATGTCGCACTCAACGAAGTGCCCTTTGAATCTGACCTTCTAACCTTCGATTTCCTCGTCATCCTAGAATACTCTAGTTGTCTCGATGTTGAGAACCTAAGCCCACGTTTCCTACGTCTCTTCTTTGGCTCCTCTTGCATCCCTTTTTATCTGAGGCACTACATCCATGGCTCCGAAAAAAATAGCCTTCACCAGAGTAGTTGTGCATTTTGCAACCCTTCCATTCCACTAACCTAGTCCACTAAATGGTTCTCCCTTTCATGCTACACTTGTTCTCTATAATACATGAACAAGCGTCCCCAATGTTTAAAAAACATCAATGCAAGCCACCATTTTAACCCTAGCTTACTCGGATTCCGCATCTCAAACTCCCATGTTTATCAAATTCATAGACAAAATCCAAATATATATCTGACAGCCGCAAAATCAATGGCTGGATTTACTTGTCTTGATTAAATTTCTACTAGATCGTCAGGCCGCCAAGAATCAGCCGCTTTTCAAATCTTAGTTTGCCTTTATTGTTTAAACGACCTATTAACACGGTTATGAGTTTTGTTAAGATCTAATCAACCATGCTAGTCACTAGCCTTTCCTAATTAGCGAAATCATTTGGTACAAGACCTCAATCACACTATCATTTCAAAGAACTTCTCGCTTCAAATCACATCATGGCAATGGCTAGCCTTCGCGGTCTGAATGGCACGCTACCCCTTTGTCTTCCACTCAATGTAGTTGGAGTTGTCTGGGTCTTGAAGTCGATGTTCAGTCACCGTTTGAATCTCGTTAAAGAGTCTGTCTGGATAGAGCAAGAAATTTATGATGCCAAGGGAATCCATGTTGTTGCAACTGTTTTGCAAAGAAAACAAGTTAAGGATTCCGAGCTTACCTGGAGACTCCCGGCTGGGAAGTTCAGAGTGTTTGGTGATCCCGTTCTGACCTCCTCTCTCCATACTTCTGAATCAGGAAAATCCACAGTCAATTCTGCCTTTGCATCCCATGTGAAGCTAGAGTCCTCTGATCCTGAAACTGCCATTCTCAGTGAGTCGTCCCATGATCTTCCTTAGAGTAGGACCTCAGTACTCCTTCCTCTCACCAATTATAGAAATAGTGCTAGAGATACCTGAAAGTGGTTCTCAGTCCATTTCAAGCCACCCTTCCCAGAATTCACGACCTCCTCTACCGCCTAAAGTAGATACTTTCTCTATTTTAGACTGCCTCAAGCAATTACAAAGTAGGCCTAGGGGGAAGAATGATCTTAAGTTCGTAAATCTAGATACACTTCGTTACGAGAAGGTCTAGTATCTCCCAAAAAATTTCAATGGTGATGTCATGTTTGAGTTCCCCCCGCTTACTAATTCTACTTCTCCATCCATAGCTCGCCAAATGGAAGGCATGGACAAACGATACAATGGACATGTGTGGACGAAAACTTTCACCACTAACATTGTCAATGATTTTGGTCTCACCTTCAGGTGTTCTAGCTGTGTTGGCCATTTCCAATGCATGAACGACACTTGCCCTCGGATGCGACGGACTGGCTCCAGAAATGAAACGGAGTGGGAAGGAATTTCCCAACATGTCATTCCAATAGGAAAGAAGGCACCTCCAAATTCTACGCTGGCGTGCCAGATCTGTAAGTCCCATCCATCTTCTCTTGACACATGTCCTTGCCGGATGTATTATGTTGTCAATAAGAATGGATTAGGTAGAGCATGTATTCATGTGGGAACACATCAACATCTGAGTTCTAAAGGCACTTGCCGAGAATCTATTGAAAGAGCCACAGAGTTAGTAAGAAACGAAGTGCTTAGAACTCCTACGGCGATGAATTCTACCATTGCTCTAGCTGCTAGTAAAGAGTTTCTTTCGTCTGTGATCTTTGCACTTGATCGAGAGGGCAGCCCAGAACCGCTCCGAGGTGACTCTCTTCTCAAGGTTATGGAAAGGTTTAGGATACTTAGTTCACCTAATATCAAAAATGCTATCTCGACCATGCGATCAATTGCTAATGGAGGACCACTTGACAACATCATAATGTTAAAGTTGAAAAGTCCGTACGCATACATCCAAGATACCATCTTTCCAGGGCAAGGCAAGGAGAAGGTGTACATGTTCAAGATGTATAAAGAAGGACCGGGCAGTGGTGTCGACCTCGTCAAACGTATGCAACCCGGAGGAGACTTCCAGAACTCCTGGATTATGTTTGATCACGTCAAGCGTGTCAAGGGCTGGACCACAATCGCCTGCCACATTTACGACACTGAATATTGCCGCGTGATGACCATTGCCGTTTGTGACATGCAAAGCGAAGACGCTGAATCGCAGAAACAGATGTGGATGTCCCTGAACAGCGTGGTGGCACGTCACGGCATCCTGAACCCTAACTTCAAAGGATTCATGGCAGACAGCGCCTAGACGAACTGGAATGTTGTTCACATTGTTTACGGAACCGGTAATCCCAACGTGAAGATGGCTGACAGAGAGAGGTCTTGTCTACTTCATTGGGTTACGTCCCTGAATAGACACACGAATAAACTTATTCGGCCTGAATTCTGAGATAAGCATGTTAGACTTTGCAGACAATACAAAGACGCCAAGACATCTGAAGAGGCGGAAGAATTGTACCTCGGCATCAAAGGTTGGTAGTTGTCATCTCGTGCAGCTTGTGAAGAAACAATAAGGGAGCTCGATGACTGGCTCGATTTTTGGCACTTCCGCTATCGCCAATGGGGTGGCTTCATGAACATGGTACACTTCTAAATCCCAAACCCTAAATTTTACTTGTCAATATTTTATATCAAAGCCCTATCTGTCGTTCAGGTTTGCTTGGGAATTCGAAAACCCTAACCTCAAATCCTATTACATGAACTGTGGAAACTGGACATGGAGCAGCTGGCCGAGATGCCGTTCTGCGACCTTGCGGAGACCGTGCACAACAAGTGGCTACAGATGTCTGGCAACAGAGGCACTTGCCTCTACGTTGCCACGACCGATGACAAGATGCAAGCAATGATAAAGTCCACGAACTACTAGGCTTTCTTACACGGTCACGCTTCCAGCACTGGGCCCCACCTTGATGAACTTCGGCTACAAGCTACGAGACGATCAAATGACCCGGTCAAAATTGCTAGAACTATCAGCAAGGTCTCCGGGGCGGAGATGTTTACCACCAGAGTTCCCCACCTCAAAGGTAAAGAGGTTTTTGGTTCAAGTAAGCGGAAGCTTGATCTTCCACCTAGTTCTGAAGATGACTCCAATCGTCACGACAAAGTCAATTTCTCCCACCCCCGTGTTCAGACCCGTTCAACACGAGCCCGCACTGAAGCTGGGACATCAACTGTCGAGAGTACTCTCACTGAAGATAGGCCATCCGATTATCCTCATGCCACCTCAATCTTGGAGAGCGAATGCAATCCAAAGCAATGGCACATTGCACGCTGCAGGAAGGTCGGCAAGAAATGCCACAGCATTCAATCAGGGCACAAGAAGAAGTGTGTGGCTCTTATCGTCAAAGATAAGAAGAAGGGTACTCCAGCACCAACTTATATCGGCCGCATGACCGAGTATGGGACAAGGGCCATGATAAATTTCGACTTCTAGTTCTGTGCTGATAACATTACGATATGCGTTTACAGCAACAAGTGTAGCTGGGTTTGGGATTGGCCCCCACTTCCATCTATTTGGCCCGTTTCCCGGGGCACTAATCCCACGAAGGGCGAGATCTTATTACTAGAAGAGGTCGGCTTTCAACTACAAACGAAGGATTTTGACATGTCTCCTCGACGTCTCTTCTAAGCCTTTCCCACAACAGCGGTTACATATAATATCAATCCAAGTCCCTCCAATGGTGTTGCCCATCCTACTAAGCGATATGGCAGGACTATCAAGTGGTACGAAGGGGCTCCAACCGTAGACCATCGTAACAAGTGGAAATCAGCCCGAAACGTGACGGGCACTGTAGGAGTCTAAAACTCCCACTTGGTCGCCCCTACCAAAAAAATTAATTAAAATAGGGTTTTTAGTATTGATTAACTAGAAAAGTAATTAGTATTGTGTGAAATTAGATTAGATAGCGGATAGAAAAAATAGGAAAATGCTTAAATAGTTAATAAGGTTTATAGTGGTGTTATAACCGGGTCTTAAAATCACTAATTTAAGTCGCGGGAAACAATTTCAAAAGAGTCCCGGGAGAGATCCCGGGACATAAGTCTAAAATCACCACTTAACCTAAATTAACTAGTTAAGTTTAGGAGGTACACTAAAGATGGCATTTAGTGTAGTGGACACTAAATACAAACACATACACTACTACTCAACTTGACAATTAGTGTAGTGGCAAAACTATACAATAAATGTCAACTACTACACTAAATGTTGATTCTAGTTAATAGTGGAACTTAGGTTTTTTTACATGTGGACATTAAGTGTATGAAACATAGAAAATGATTACGTGCACATTTCAAGCATCAAAGTAAAGAAGGTTACAAGTGCATTGAAAAAAAAACAATTTGCAAAAGAAAGATTGGAAAAAATATAACGTGGATATGGAACAAAAAAGAAATCCCAAAAGTAAAAAAATAATAGAATGTGCATATGGAAGGAAATGAATTTGCAAGTATGAGATTGGAAAAATAAGAAATTGGAATTCAAAGGAAAGTGAGAGAAGAAAGACATATTGGAAAATTAAAAAAACATAGATATCAAATAAATATAAAATAAATAAATATAAAATAAACAAACAAACAATAAATGTTCATTTAGAGAATATTGGATACTAAAATATTAAATATCGAATAATGAAAATGGTAAAAAACAAACATTAAATAATCATGGATCATGATAAATGAATATATATCCAAATTAAATATTCACAAAACTTATAAATATACAAAAGTATTATACTATATTTCTAAAATATTTAAATATTCATAAAAATCATGATATATAGTCTATATTCATTAAATATTCACAAATTCTCATTACATATCAATTACGTATTAGTTAAATATCAACTAAATACTAAGTAAATATTTATAAAATATATATTAAAAACTAACAGAATATCATTTAAATATTAATTACATATTAAGTGAATGTGAATCAAATATTAACTAAATATTCATCAAATATTCAGTACATATTCAGTACATATTCATGAAATATGAAGTAAATATTAAATACATATTTATTAAACATTCAAAAATATTCATAAATAGTCATGAATTATTCATTGAATATTTATTAAATATTCATTGAATATTTATTAAATATTCATTGAATATTTATTAAATATTCATTGTATAATGTATACTCATTGAATATTCATAAATTATCATTTATATATTTAAATATCATAATATTAATGTAATACTATTGTAATATCATATTATTGTAATACTAATGAAGTATTAAATAAACATACATTACATATTGTTTAAATATCAAATATTTATTATTTAGGTATTATGAATATTATTTTAATATTATTTTAATATTAGTTTATGAACTTCTTAACAACTTTATGTGCTACTGTAGATGGTTGATTGGGAATTAAAACTATTTATCAATTGTTTTAGAAATAGTATACTAAGGTAGGTGGATGATTTTGGACTAAAACTAATTGTTAATTGTTTTAAAAATAGTGTACTAAGGTAGGTGGATGATTTTGGACTAAAACTAATTGTTAATTGTTTTAAAAATAGTATACTAAGGTAGGTGGATGATTGGGGGTTATTATAAATGACAATGGCAGCTAACACTAATTGCCAACTTGTTCACAAATAGTGTACTAGGGTAATTACACTATTTGTACTATTACACTAAATGCCATCTTTAGTGTAGTTCGAAGTAGTTGAGTTCTTTTAGATGCTAATTCTTGTTTGAATTAGAAATAGTGGTAGAGAAAAGAAAAGAAAAGACCAAAAAGAAATAAAAATAGAAAAAATCAATTTTAATTTTTTTTTTAAAATAAAAAATACATACTCAGGTATCAACTCGGGTATGAACTAGCCCATATACCAACCCGGATATGGGATGATACCCGGGTGCCCGTGCAGCAGCCTGGGTAGCTCTAGCTGCCTCCAACAGTTCCCTTTCCGAAATTTCCCTCCCTCCAGAAGTTTTCCTCTCCTCTCCTGGGACTCTCCTCTCTCCCTCTCTCCCTCTCTCTCTAAAATCTTCCCCCTCCTGAAATTTTCTTCTCTATCTCCTTCTCTCATACTCTCTCGCTCTCTCTTTATTTGTTTGTTTTGGAGTTGGGGTTTTGAAGAAGAAGATAAGGAGGTGCAACAAAGGTGCAAGTTGGAGTTTCAAAGAGAAGATTTGAAGAAGAGGTGGTGCAACTAGGAGGAAGAAGAAGAAGAAGAACATGAGGCTTTTCATGTGTCTTGAAGGTGGTGGAAGAAGTGCGCGAGCTAGGGTTTGGTGGAAGAGGTGCGCGCTTTCTAGATTTGTTGGAGGTGGTGGAGATTTCTAGGGTTTATAGAAGTGGAAGAGATTAGTGGCCAGAGCAAGAAGATAAAAGAGACAAAGAATGGAGATTGTGGGTGCAACGACAAATGTGACTCTTGCCCATATTGGGTTCCTTTTGTTTGTGCGAATTTCTTGTTTGTGAGTCTTTTCCTCTCTTTTCTACTGGGGTGACTCCCTGGTAACATCCTCATCGGTCTAAAGAAAAAGTCCCCCGAGGAACTCCATCTAGATCTTATTGTGTTGTTTACATGTGTAGTCTATATTAGTTGTTGTCGATTGTCATAGCCTTGTGGCAAGTCGTTCTTTTGAGTTGTCTCCATCCTCCTATCATTTTAAGGTCTTGTCCACATTTCTTATATTTTTCCCGGGCTTCCCGATCGACCGGGGAAAATCCTCTTTCTAAGTCTTTGTCTTCCAAGTCCTCTCCTCGTTACGATTATATGTGACCTTGTGTTGTTAGTATGTTGCTAGATGTGTGAGACACCTATATCCACATATTCTAGCACGGTGTTCCGGAGTTGTTTACCGGTTGACCGGTAGATTTGTGTTTCCGGGCCGGATCGGAGTTTGTGACAAGTTAATAGGGAGATTGGTGGAAGTACAAGCATTTTGTGGTTTATGTTCACCCGGGACAATATGGCTCTACCGGTGAGTCAGGTGGATTCCCCATTCTCCAAGGAGTGGAATGTGAAGGTCTACGAAAGAAAAAAGAAACCTCCCGGTAACTCCTATCGGAAAAGAACCGGTAGACTCCTACCGGAAAAGAACCGGTAGACTCCTACCGGGAAAGAACCGGTAGACTCCTACCGGGAAAGAACCGGTAGACCTCTCTTCCTCAACCCCGGAGTCCTTGGTAGAATCTTCTATGGCCATATTGATTGAGCTTAAGGAGACTCCGCGTGTATCTATAGATACACTCAACCTTCCGGTGGATACCGCCATTCCACCGGACCATCGGTAGATCTCCGACCTCCCGATTGAGACCTCCGATCTCCCGGGGAATTCTCTCGACCATGTGGGTACTTCCAGACGTAGTGACAATCCCTATACGTCTCGATCGGAAGAGTCTTCCGGTTGAGTCTTTGTTATATGTTATGTGTTGATTTACCTCACCGGTTGGTGGGATGTTGTTTTAAGTTGCTAGATTTAAAACACTAGGATGAGAGTGGTGACGTCGATGGGCCCCATTGCACACTCGGTTACTGCCACTTGAGTGGTTTCTCCGACTACTTACTTTTATTAGGGAAAGGTTCATCGGTCCCGAGACCGGAAGTCTACCGGTATACCGGTCTACCGGTAATCGGTCGGTGACTAGGCTACCCTTGATTTTAGGATCTAGATGTGGTTCTGTCCTTTAGTGGATCTTCTTTTGGAGTGCTATTGACTTTAGTGCACTCTCTAGATGCTGTTTTGTCATTTTTGGATCTAGTTTTGGAGGGTAGTTAGTAGCCTTTGTGTACTTAAAAGACCTTGGGCTCTTGTGTTAAGTACTCTTCTCTTTGTTGATGTGCTCATGTCTTGCCTTCTTTACTTGTGTCTGGAGTCTTTGTTGAGCTTGTGTGAGTAGATCGGGAGAGAGTTGAGTCCTCCTAATGTGTCTTTGCTAGGTGTGTAAGGTTGTGACTTGTTGTGTGTTAAGTGATTGAGTGTGAGTAGAGACATCCCAAGGGGCTAGAATATCCGGGTTAGATAGGTAGAGTGAGGTCTGGAACTTATGCTCTAGACCGTTCACCGGTGGGACCGGGAAGAGTTGTTTTATTGGATAGGATCTGAGAAGCCCACGACTATTTATGATAGCTCCTTTAAATGGGAAGTGTTCGGATTGGTGGAGAGTAGGGGGTGACATCCTCTTTCACTCAGTACACCGGGAGACATCCCGGCTAACCCTGAGTCCGGAGAATTCCGGGATTATTACCCTTGCAGTGGATGAGTTTCGACGATCCCCGTGGAAGGTTGTTTTGCTCATATGATTTGCTTAGTACTAACTTGTTGTGAGTCTTGTATCTTCTTGCTTTGATTCATTAGGTGTGGTTGTAGTTGAAATCTGGGCATGCGTGATCGGTTTACCGGGACAAGTTCCCGGTAGATTGTGAAGATCGGTAAACTGGTTGCGACCTTTTTAACTCTTTCAAGGTGTAGGGTTAGATTATTGATATTGTGGCCTCTGGACTGCGAGAACGGAGGGCAGCGACTTTTCGGGCAGTGTAAAAACTTACCGGAAATCTACTCTGACGCTCAACACAGTTTAACTAAAACACATGTGGTTACTTGTTCCCGGTTACTAGGGTACCGGGGAAGCCATCCTCCGGGATGTGCCGAGGTATTATGTGTGAATTGTTGTTAAGATTTAAAGGGTTTGATGCACGATAAAAATCTCTGGAAACGATATGGTAACGTGGGCTTACTTCAGGTTAATTTCGGTTAATTTTGATAATAACGAACCACTAGACTACGACAAGCACAGTGAAGAATGGGATGCCAATTCCATATCCCGGCTATGGAAGAGTCATTGCGCTCCAATCAGGTATTGTTCCGGACGAGATGACATATGTGATTTCTTTTTCTGACTTTCCCTCCTGCATGTGTGATTATTTTGTTAGCATGAGCAGTGGTGCACTAGGTAAGCGCGAAGCATGGACAAACTGCAAGCATTTGTATTATGTGTATCGATACCTTTGCAAGGCAAAATGTGAAGATGACAAGTTCATACATGCTCCAAGTCTCAGCTTCGATGAAATACAGTTGGTGCTTCGCGATAGCAATCTCTAAGATTGTAGGTTCACAGTAGTACGGACATATTACTTCCTCGTTTCTAATATATGTTTGGGATTTTACATAAGAACTTGGAGCTAAACCTTGGCACCTCGGTACGAAGGTGCGTATTTTTCCGCCAGAGCAATTTTGTAAAGTTATTGTTTTATGATTTTGTGTGAAGAATAGAAGGATTTAGTAGTTGTACAGTATCGCAACTACAAGACATTCTAGTACTCCATATGGGCACTTTGGCACCAAGGTGCCTATAATCCCTCGATTGCTATTTTGTAAAGTTGACTGTTTTCTTTTGTGTAAATAATGGAAGGACTTGTTATTTTGTAAAGTTCATTGTTTTCATTTAGACAAAGGATGAAGGACTTAATGGTAGTAAAAAATGCAACTATAAGAACGAACAGAGCTCCAAATGGGCACTTTGGCGCCAAGGTGCCCATAATCTCTCAATTGCTATTTTGTAAAGTTCACTTTTCTTTTTTTGTCAAAGGTTGGAATGACTTATTGGCAGTAAAGAAACGCAATTACAAGAACGAACAAAGCTCCATATGGGCACTTTGGCGCCAAGGTGCCCATAATCCCTCGATTGCTATATTGTAAAATTCATTGTATAATTTCATGAGTGCAGTGGTTAGAATTTCAAGGAAAAACAATTATTGTACGTTAAAAAAATTTAATCAAAAATTGAGGACTCTAAAAGCCCAAAACTAGAATTTTTAATCCTAAGATGTGAAGGCTATTATTTTTGTGAAAAGTGAGTTATCGTATACCACTCATTCGTATTGTGGTGCAATACGAGTATTGTACCCATGTATGTTCCAATGGTTGCCAATAAACCATAATGGTTGTTTTAACAACATCCTTTGTCTTTTGTATAAGTCTATCCTCTTTTCACTTGAACATGCATTGAGGCCATTTTAGCATGCAAATATGGTACCTTCACACTTTGTCTTGGTATTCCATTTTATTTAGAATCATGGCTCAATTATTCGTTTTGTATAGCCATTTTCTAACCTACGTGAATGAGGTGATTCTGAATTGTGCTTCCTTGTAATTGCAGATGCCATATCCCCCAACTAAATACGACATTGAGAGCTACTTGGTCGATGCCCAATCATATGGAGCTATCCGAGAACTGTCAGGCCATGTTGCGAAGTTATCCAAGATATTTGAGACGCTGGTGAAGTATAATCAAGATGGGACTATTCGTTGGACTTATGGCACACGTAAAGCTTATAAAGGCATTGCGTACTTCCTTGGCTTCGAGTGGAGTCCAAACTCCACTTTTGTAGATTGTAGTGATACATATTATTGGCGTCTTTGCAAGATGTCGGATGTGGAGTTGGCGAATTTTGTTCGCGAAGAGGCTGGCATCACTACACTGTAGGTGGTGTTGTCAAAAGTACTATCTATTTTAAATGTCATTGCTACAATATATACTTGCGTACTTCATCATCTTATTAGAAAAATTGAGTGAATTTGGTAGGGCCCATTTGAATGATGCACGTCCGTGCACCCTTTTCAACCCAAAACTTGCTCATCCACGAAATTTGTTCATCTATAACTCTGTACATCCATCATATTTTTCATCCATAAAAATCACTATTTCTAAATTGGAGAGAGCAATTTGGGCATCAAAGAAGGTGCAAAATCTAACCTTATATTTTTGAAATGACCGGAAGTTCAATCAAGTAGGAGGCCATGTAGAACTTTAATGTCATTGAAGACATTTTACAGTCCACGGTTATAGGTTTTTTAAAGTACTATTGATAGCAAAAATGGAAATATACTCAAAATTAGCATATTCCGTACTAAAAAAAGGCTCACTGCTCATGGCTCATTGCTCACCGCTCACCGCTCACATTCTAGCGTCGTTGCAAAATACTACAAGGGGAGCTTTAGCTTGCATTGGATAGAACCCAAGAACATAGTTTGCCTTTCCACTCAATGTGCATTCCATTGGTGCATCATAAGAGCATGAAATCTTTCATACACTATTTCTCTCCATATTGAAATCTCATCATCTATGTCTGCTCATTCTTCTTTGGAATGGACAATCAGGAAATCTCTTGTATGGGCAATGTAGACTAATTAGACACCTTTCTCAATCAGGTTACACTCATTCTCTCTGTAAGTTGTACAATTTGTGATAAGTAATGATGCGGCAAACTTAATTTGTAATAAGTTATAATGCCGCTAACTTGATGACCTAATATCATTTATAAGTAATACTAATGGCCTCACCAACGTTCCAACCTCCATCCAACCTCATTGTGTCACTAAAGTAGAATAACGGGTGTGCCTTTGAATTGTGCAGGTGGATATAATTAATAAAAAAATATTATAAAAATAAAATAAAAACCCTCTCAATTGTTCATCTAAAACCTTACACTCCAACTCTTTGTATTGAACCTTGTGGGTGTGATTGGTCCTTGATTCTTGGTTATTGGTTACTGGTACTGGTTTTGTGCTACACAATGTCTATCCTCGAGAGGGGAGAGTACTTCCATACTACTATACCTATGGCTGGTGGGCATTGATTTAGAGGTGGAATAAACAGACACTTGATTCACTCCGGCACCCCCATCCGGGATGTGAGTTATATATATATATATATATATATATATATAGGTGGATGGAGGTGCAACCGTGCTAAAGTTGTCAAGCACTTAAGATAACCTTTGAATTTTCAAGAATCCCTTCATGGGGCTTTTGAAGGTTTGGACATATTCATGCGGTGAAATTCATAACATTCCTCTTTGAAATCAATATTGTAAATGGACTTTATCAAGCGCTTCGTAGAAGTATAATTTTCCTACATCTAATGAAAAAGTTATGCTACCCAAAGTAAATTCTTAGTTTGAAGGGGCAAGTTGTGCAGAGTACTATAGAGCTGAATTGTTTTATTGTAGAACTTGAATAGTAAAACCACATAATAGTGCAATTTCTTGAGGCGGGTAGGAGAGGCAGGAAAGTTCTTGGCAACCTCCATTTTTTTACTTTATAACACATAGAGATTAAAAATACCATTTTTTCCATTTATTTTTTGCCCAACAAAAGAAGGCATAATGATTTTATCCAACGCCGGATTTGAGATTTATCAATTATTTTTGTTTTAAAGGTGCTTTCCTATTTAAATGGCTACTTTTCTATACCCCTAATTATTGCAAGTCCATTTTCTTATCCTAATCACCTCCATTACTTATGATTTTTTGCGTGCAATTACCTAACACAAGGTAGAATGTATGTATGTATATATATATATATATATATATATATATATATATATATATATATATATATATATATATACATACAAAATTTATGCAATGTGTAGTGGAAAGATGTTCCATTTTCTTGAGTCAAAGTATGTTGATCATGTCCATGCAAGGAAGAAAAAAATCATACTACATTCTTCAAATGCATCTATCTTATAATTTTTGCAATAATAGTTTACAAAAAAATTGAGTGTCTACTTGTAATAGTTAATTTGAGATTCCTACAATTGAAAATAGTAAAAATTGTTGAAATTTGTCTTGCAATGTCTCATCTTAAAGAAGGAGTTTTGAGGTGGTTTTGGTGTAACAAAGCCTTTGGAACTTAGGGATTAAATCCACTTCTAATTTTTTCCTCTACCAACTTTTTACCACTTCCATTCACCAAAGCCAAATATGGCTATAAATTATGGAAGGGATGGATGTAATGATAAAGTGATATTGCAGAGCATCATCCACCATCCACAAACTCAACACATGGCGTGGAGTGTAGAATAGGTGCTTAGTCCACTGGAGAGCTACCAACGCCGACGGGCCTTGCAAACACTCCGCTATTGGCCCTACAACGGTCCGCAGTTGGCCTCCTAGTGCATGCTCATTTGCCACATTTTTCCTTGTGATTCTACACTTTATAGGACTCTTTATCAAGACTCTAGTTGTTTTAGTCCCTCAAATGGGGAGAGCAAGCATGTCAGGCAACTCCAAAAACTTTTGCTAGGATAGTCTATTGAATGTGAGATTTTCAACACTAGCGAATAATATGATTTCCTTTCATATTGTAAAAACACAACCTCTTGTCTTTAGTGAAAAATAGCATATAGACCCAGATCAAACATTTCCACACATTGTCACACATTGTCGGGCAAGGTACCAAAAAATCTTCTTCCTTTCCCACATAAAACTTAGAGATCTTCATAAGTTTTACTTCATATTTTCCTCACGGCACTATGTGGTGTAAATCTTCTTATTGACTATTTGGATTCTCATTCTAAAACATATTAAGTTTACAAGATACAAAATGTGAATTGAAACCTTTGAACCTCCACTCTTTGCACATCTACCTATATAAAAGGCGTCACTTTGTCTGTCCGCCGCTCCTCGTCATGTGACCTTTGGATTTATCATTTGAATCAAATGTGCCCTTTGAATTGAATGTGAACTTTGAAAGAATCCTCCATGTGTGCCCTTTGGAGGAATATTTTATAGTGCCCTTTTATTCATATTTGGCTTATTGAGTTTTAAATTTGTATTATGTATCAAAAATAAAAAAATAAAACCATAATTTCCAACATATTGAAACTACACAATATACTACCTCGGGTACATAAAATAAATGGTAGTTATTAAAAGACAATAACACGTATATGAAATAAATAATGGGTATTTAAAGTGAATAATAGTTATATATAGTACATAATGCGTATATAATGGGTAAATTTGATTTTTGCATTTGCATACATTTATTTAACTTGGGATTGCCCGGGCCAGTTGATGACAACGGGGGATGTACTAGTTTTATTTAATATGCTAGACCCTTACTTTACCTCTAAACATTGGTGTGCAAGGAGCTATTAACATGTTTAACATGATGGTAATGAATTTAGACCTTGTGTATTGCAAAAAATGGACACCAAGTGAAGTCAAAGTTTGCTTATCCACTAAACGCTCGGAAGAAAATGAATCATTTTCACTACTTTAAACACTATAATCTTCCAATTTGTACGATCAAAATTGATGAAATTTTGTGAGTATGTTACTTAATAAGTATTAATTGAGATTGTATGGTTAAAAATAGAAAGATAGGTTTTTGATTCCTTCATTACTCATTCCACTAAAACGAGCAGTTTTGAAGTGTTTTTGGTGTGAAATCGTCAAAGTAATTTAGGGGATAAGAGCATCTCCACCAAAGCAATAGGCCCTAGGAATTTTTTCCAAAGTGGCATGAACTTAAAGTCAATTGCCCCTTTGTTGATTTAGGGTGACTACACTAAATGGGATGTTTTTTGTGTAGCCTTAGAGAAGTTACAAGCTTCTCTAAAGCCACCTACCGCTAAATTTGTTGCCTCTTTTGCCATGGTTATTGTGGTGGCCCGTCCACATGTGGACTTGGAAGAAGCACCTCCAGAACTGGGTTTGGAAGAAACAAGATTGAGCCAGATGTAGTTGAGCTTTGGTATGTCAACGTTGTGCCAATATCAGGGCCGCTTCACACCAGGTCAAGTTGAGAGTCCGTCTGTCAAAATTTCTGTCCAAACTATGGAGAGAGTCCAAACTTTTGGATTAAAAATAACATTAAAATACATATATTGAAGCATTTGGGTGGCTGTGGTGTGAAGCCCCAAATCCCAAGTCCAAAGTCCAAACCCCATATCATTACGCCAATAAAAATCAGCAAAAAAAATTTAGCCAAAAAATGTTAGCCTCTTTCATTCAGCGGTGGATGTTGGACAAGACAAAATAAGAATAAAGTAATGCATGAAGAAGTCTTGACCGGTTAGTAGTGTAAACACCCAACAGTGAAGTCCACCGGCCAACTTCATAAGGTGAAGACCATCGGTGAACTTCACCACCAAGAAAGTTTATGCTAGCCAATGGAAACCACAATTTCTAATGGTCCCCGTGGACATGTTATGTAACTTTATGGGCTCCGTTGAACTACAAAAATTTATATCTTTTGCATCAAATGTCCAAATGTAGTACGGTAACAGTTGTTGGGAAAAAAGCCCCTACTTGTCTAGTTTGTGTGGTAAAAATTTAACATGAATACAATATACATGTTGTTAGCACACACAACCATGTTATAATTGATTTGTTTCAAACCTTTTAATTATTTGCTTGCCTTTTCTTCAATTACCACATAAGGCTTGTTGATGCTGACATTAGACTAGGTAACAACACATCTATGTGCTTACTGTGGGTTCTACTTTATAATTTTTATACTACAAAAAAAATTCGATTTGGTTGTTCAAAATTTATTTACCAAAAGTACATCAGGAAAATAGAAGGCAATTTTGTTCATATGTAGAATATATCAGAGATATAAGTTTCTTATGGTCATATTGATTCCATGTGGGTCATAAATCGCATTCCATATCAATATCGACATAAAATCGATATTTTTTCAATCCTTCTTGAGATCATATTGTAAAAAGACAATATGAAGTTGGTATAAAATATTTTCAATACAATAATTTTAAAAATGAAATATGAAAAATAACTCATAATTTGAAAAAAAATATTAGTATGAAACTTGAGGACATTGTTTTTTTTTGTGTGGACAATAATTGACCCAATTAATAGAAATGAAATGATTTTGCACATTAGACGAGTGTGTAAAAGAAATCTCAAAAGATGTCAATATAAAAATAAAAATAAAGATAAGATATACCTTGACAATGTAGTTGATGTCCAAATATAAGGTAAAACTCAAAAGCAACTATTCTAGATAAAACATGTACCATCAATGTCAATTGTTTTTTTAACTTCCTTCCCGCTTTTTGCCAATGTCATCTTGTCTTTTCCTTTTAATTTCTCCAATGCGCCAACTCTTTGTAGATGAAAAATCATTTTCCAAATTAGCTTTTAATTTCTTTGAACAAAGGATGGATATCTTCCATCTACTTATTGTTATAAGGTCCCCCATGCATTTTTGGCCATAATCACCTTTCAAAATCTATACATTTTACATCAAGTGTAAAAATGTAGTAAAACTTGTTGGAGAAAATGGTCCTACTTCTCTAATTTGTGTGGTAAAAAGTTCACATGAACTCAACATACAATGTAATTTTGAGAGCCATTTATTACACCGGGTTAACTCTACTTCTTGTTTAGAAAATATAATCTAGCATAGAGTTTTTGGGTTACAATCAACTTTGAAAATCTAAGAAAAAGTAACAAGTAGTAAACTCCTACTTGAAACACAAGCCCCATAATCATGTCATTTACAATCAAAGAACAGTTGAAAATCAATAGCAATAAAAATTTGCAAATATGTAGAACCCCCTTCCACTAAAATGCACGTAACTCACTCAATACTAGTCTAACGGACTTGAAATTTACACCAAATAAACTAGACAACAATGCGCATCTTTGTGAAAATAAGTGTTGTAAAAGGATATTCTACCAAGAAGTTACAGCACGCCGAAGTGGCAGTGTTCAAAACAGACCCTGAATTTTATGGCAGAACCCCCTTCTACTAAAATGCACGTCACTCACTGAGTATTTATCGAATAGACTTGAAATTTGTACCACATAAACTAGACAAAAATGCGCATCTCTGACAAATACAAGTGTTGGATAAGAATCTTCCACCAAGAAGTTACATCACGCCGAAGTTGCAGTGTTCAAAACTGACCCTGAATTTTATTGCAGAACCCCCTCCCACTAAAATGCACGTGACTCACTCAATACTTATTGAATGGACTTGAAATTTTCCCACATGAACTAGAAAAAAATGCACATCTTACCCATTAATTTTTTTTTCAAAAATTGACACTCATGGAAGGAGAAGCAAGATCTTGAACTGCTGTTAAATTCAACAAATTTGGAGGGGGAAAGAATTTTTTTAGTAAGTTCTTCTTCTCCAGTGGTTTGGTTTCATGTCCGGGGGGTTGAGGTCGGACAAGAAACTAATCGAGAGGAGAGGACCTCTTTAAAAAAGTGTTGCCACATAGGCATCCATGTCATTTTTTCATCCATGCTTGAAGTTCTTCACCGGTCAAGTCTTGGCCATAGTGTAAACCCAATCCGGTGAAGAACAAATTGTTCTCCAATCATATTGCTCCATTTCCCTTGAATTCTTGGCTGGTAGAGTTCTCCACCGTAGTGTAAAGCGGGCCTCATTGGTGGAAACCGACAGACTCTCGACTCGGACGTTAGGTGTGAAGCGGCCCTCAGTTCTCCTAATAAGTGCAACAAGTATTAGTTTTATTGAGCCTCTCATGATTTTTGTAATTGGATCTCAGATTTAATGAAAAAAACATCTTCTTAGTTTGTTGAATTCCATGTGCAGATATTCCAATGTCCATTGATATCTCGTTGAAGGTTGCTGAACTGCATGTTAGACCATGGTTCTTGAAATGAGTGGTGCAGAGATTGCTTCATGTTTGAGATATTGATTTTGACCTGATGCAACATAGAAAATTGGTTCGAGTAGAAGTTGTCTAGCTAGATGTACAAATTCACCTTCTAGTAAGTTCATGGTTATTTTTCTTTATTGTTGCAGTTTGTATCAACTTGGATGGACACAAACCTGGATGTTTGCTTCCAAATGTACATATTCCATTTAAGGGAATAAAAGTATATGTTATTATTACATAGGCATAAGCTTGTTCGGGATCATGTCCTCTTAGGGTTTTTTGTTTCTTGATCAGAGTGGTACTCTGTAGACTTCAGATTCTGCAGCTACCATACATTGAGTGCCACGTCGGGATAGTTGTCATTTGTCTTCATTTGCTTCTTTCTTCTTAAAAAGAAATCGTCATAACACTACTCCAAAAACTTCACTATCTTAGGCAATCATTGTGAGATTCTTATGTTAACCCCTAAAGTTCCTTAACAATTTCCCTCAAAAACTATAAGTGGTACTAACTTTCAAACCACAAATCCAAAAAATAAAATAAAAATATGTCCACGAAACTCTTATCTAAGGCAATCTAGAATTAAAAAATTTAGAGAAAATTGATTTTTAAAAAAAAATTAGGAACCTGCCCAAAAATCAATGAATTCCCCCGAAGGAGACTCTGGTCCTTTGGGGGTTAAGAGGACTATTAATTTTAGGGTGGATTGGGCATGACATGGGCATGGTATAAAATAAAAGAGTTCCACATGCCAATATGTTTGGGTTGATGAAGCCATTTGCACACTTGATGACTGTAAAACCCGGAAAGCCATCTCCACATTCTTATGTGTCCCCTCTTGCATCTTAGCATACCACTTCCTCTTCTCACAGATTTGCCTAAATACCCCGGCCAAGCGTTGCACCAAGTCTCAGGCTTGGAAGGGTGGGGGAGGGTAGGGACAAAACCGGCCCCTATTATTATGTTGGAAGAGGGCTCTATTTGATCAGAAGGGGGGGGTCTCAAGAAGGTAAATTGGGGCTGCAGACTCCAAATTTGGCCAATTTTCTCCCAAGAAAAGCTTCTAGAGCCTCGAAAGTTATTGGGCCTAAAAACGGACATACCCAAGGGTGAGGCTTGGTGCAATGCTCGACCAGAGTACATAGGGAGATTCTTCTCTCACCAATTGGATTAGTTATTTTTGGGAATACTGCCTAATCATTACATATTCCATCTCCTAGGAGGTAACATGAATTGTAATCATGCCGATTCACTTTGAATTTGGCACTCAGCCCGGCACCGGACACATTTTCAATCATCAAGTCTCTGGTCAACGACATTGATGTCATTGTTTGAACCTAACATTCTGATACAAGCATGCCATATCCAGAGATTTCATGAGGCAATTGCCTCCACAATTATTGATTGAGTCCCATCCATGCCTCTGTATTGTCCTCGCCAAGGTGAGTGACAAATCTTCCACACCCAGTGAGTGCAATCAATGGAACTGAAAATCCCTGGGAAGCCCAGAGCTCATCTATCGGAGACCTGGTCTAAATAATGGAGGGCTGCTAATCTATGCAAGACCTGGTCAACTTAGTTCTTGTCCAACTGTGGCCTTCACACCTGTTAAAAATAAAGTTGAACTAAAAACATTTGTGGCCTGTGGCACAAGTGGGTTGAAAAGCCAACCTTGTGAGAACATGCATTTCATTCAGGAACATGGCACCCTTGGATTGGATAAGATAAATATTCTGCCACAGTCCCTTCTGCAATAATTCCATCTGCATCATTTGTGCATCATGGGCAACCCATCATCTTGTACTTGATGTGAGATGTCTCTTCATAAGTACTAGGTACTTTTGAGTGATTTTCCAAAAGAAAACTGGTCTTGTTGACAAGCTTTTGAAGCATATTTTGCTAAAAATATAACCGAGGTGTTTAAGAGTAATCTCTACCCCATTGAATAAAAATTACTCAATTGAACCTTTTGAGAATGTAATCCTAAGACCTTCTTCTAATCTTATAGAGATGGTGGTTGAAATTTTGTAGATATTTGACTGGTCAGATTGAAAGATAATTTCAGTCAAGGTGAAATATTTTGTCACTTAACCCTTTAGCGCCCACGGATGTATATGGAAAAAACAAGATTTCTGCTGGTTTTTTTCTTTGAACCGGAATTGATGGAAATACAATGACTAATATTAATATCTAACCTTACAAAATTGAACTTAACCCATGATCTCAACTTTGGGGAAATTTTGCATAACATCCAACCGTTGATGGAATAGATTATAGTGTTTAAAGTTACCGTATATTGGTAGTGAAAACTGTGGAATTTGGAGGGTGTACTACTTTAACTATCAATAGAATCTTGCAAGAATTTTTTTACTTTGAATTAGAGTGGTTCACATGTGTACTAGGTTGATAGCTTCGCATTGACATATTATATGTGAAGAAAAAATTTATTCCCAATTATTGGTGATTTTTTTTCTGTTTTCTACTTGATTGTATACAAAAATGTTCCAACCTTATACGAATCAAAACGGAAGTTTCGTATGTGAGGAGAGAGATCAACAATCACAAAACAATGAAGAATGTCTTAAAGACCAAGTTCAATCAAAATTTAAGACCAAAATTAATGTGCATGTGTGTGAAATACAAGCATAGTATGTGGCATAGTATTCACTATATTCACTGTATTCACTGTATTTTACTGTATTCACTGTATTTTAGTGTATTTGGTGTATTTTGTGTTGTATTCCTAGCTTTTCCAAGAGTTCTATAAATCCAAATCATGATCTGATTGTTGGAGAGTGTTTGTGTAATGATTGCGCAAATCTAAACCTGATATCTCGAAGCCTAGTTCCTCATGGATTTCATGCAAATTGAGTTTGAGCACCTCCGGAGTCCCATTTCGGGCTTCCTGGGCGCTAAAGGGTTAGTCACATACGGGATCTTCTAGGGGTTAATTCCTCAAGAATTCTACGTGGGATACCTATTTTGTACATTGGCAAGGATAATGAAAGTCTTTGGATTTTGAAGATGTATAATTTTGATTGGTTGTAGAGTTATTTGTAAGGTCATCCAATAATTGAACATGATGGAGATTTTTTCTCATTTTGATTATCACACATGGACCTCAACTAGTTACGGATATCCATACAGTAAAACTTTCACTTTTGGACGAGTCAAAATCTCACACCTATTTTCGGCAAGGTGCAAGAAAAATGTCATTCTTTCATTAACCCCTAAGAGCCCAAGTGTACGCGGGGCGTACGTTTGGATTTTGGGCATGTACCTTTGAGTGGAAAAAATACTCCAATTCTTATGAAATTTTACACCGCATTGTCCTTGATGAAATCTATATGGGGGAATTTTCAAATATAAATATGGACTTTTGGTTCAAAAGTTAATAGCCTTCAGAGGTCAAAATGGGGATCTGGACTATAGTGGCAACCATGTCAACCAATGCAATTTGAGGAGAAAAATGGGGCAAAATTTTGAGACTCATAGGGCGAGGAAAGGAGTCCAAACTTCTATGCACAAAGTCCAAGTGGAAAAAGCTCTAAAATTTATCAAAAGAGTTATTAAAATAATTTTAAAAAAAATAGCAAACAGCCAGCCGTCAGCGTTTCGCGCCAGAAGTGGGCCCGCCAAGATTTTTTTTTTCTCCTGTCTAGCTGCAAGGGCTAACAACAACGGGAGGAATTGGCCACCCAATTTCAAGCACTGTCCTTTCCCATAATGCTTTATTTATTCCATATATTCATGAAAATTATGGACATTACTAATTTTAGACCTTTTTTCTAAAATTAGTGAAAAAACATATTAAAAGTTTCCACCATTGGGATTCTCAAATGCAACAACTTGTATGAAACAAACAATTTCATATCACTTATGTAGTAATTGTCATCATTTTGTACCCCCTTTCACTAAAGTATATATTTCTACATCTATTACCCCTTGAATTGACCTCAAATTTTGCACACAAACAGCTAACAACATATAAGTCATATTGGTAAAAGATTTGATCACATTTCAATGTAAAAACTAGAAGATATGCCTAGTCAAAGTAGGCTGACCTTGCCGGGCAAGGGGGGAAAAATACTTTTCTTTGCACTTCTAACGCTATAATCTTCTCATCCGTGTGGTGGATTGCAACCAAATTTGTATAGTAAGTTCATATACATGTCTATTTTAAGATTTTATGGGATAAAGTCTAAAATTAGACGTAAATGTTAGATTTGGTTGCCACTTGTTGATGATGGTAGTTTTGGAGTGTTTCATTTGGGAAAATGCCTTGGGCTTTTAGGGGTTAAAATCAAAGATTTTGATTTTTTTTCTCATCAAAATTTTCCGACTCCAAGAAGAAGCATGAACCTTACTTTTGACCGTTTGAATTTTTGAATTACATTAAAAAAATGAAATTATGAAGAAGAAAAAATGTATTTTGGCAAACTTTGAACCTCTCTTCATTTTTTATTTTTTGAAAATATCTCATGTCTCTTCTATCTTTAAAAATTGGTGCATAAGGAACTAACAGCATGTACCACATAATGGTATTAAAATTTGAATTTTTGTAATGCAAAAATTTGATACCGAGGGAAGTTTAAGCATATCGACCCTTTAAATGCAAGAATTATATCTTCACTCCAAACTCTATACTCTTTCAATCCATGCACTTGTAGACTATGAAATATTAGGTGTATGTGGTTTAAATAAAATATATTAGTATCTTATGGTGGGGATGGAAATAAAGATTTTTCTTTTTCTTTTTCACTCTTTGCACTAGAAATAGCAATTTTGAAGTGTTTATTGTGAGAAATAGTCAAGGAGTATTAGGGTTCAATACAAGAACCTACTCAAACAATAAACAAAGGCTTTGTGCATGGAGCCTCATGTTTCCAACCAATATAGCGATGCTATAGCAGAAGGACTCTCATCATCCTCCAGCGACTCGACTTCCTCCGCGTGTCCTATAGCATTCTCTATCATAGCAGACAATTCATGAGCATGCATCTGATGATCTATCGTATCTCCAAGACTTATGGATGCAGACTTAACATATTTGTAACTGCCAGACTCACCGTGCCGCGTGTGTCTTATATCATCATTATAGTAGAAACCATCTTTAAACGACATCTCTCGATCTGTACAAAAGGCCCCCATGAAATGCAGTGATGTCCTCCAATACGTCAGATCTTGGAATAGAAGGCAATATTGGTGGTGTATCACTTCATGTACTTGCAACCCTCTCATGAGTCTTTGATTCAATTTGTGCTTGAGAAGACCCCAAAGGCTCCCGAACTCTCATCTACACCGCAAAAAATTCAAGCAAGTCGGATGCTTCTCGCTCTACGTCAAGCCTTTGAGAAGCAAATGTATTTGCCTCTCTTCCCATTGCCACCAAGCTATCATCTACTACACCAATACCGTAGGTGAACCTCTAGTCCGGCACCTTAATGCCGAATAATTAATTAAAGTGAAAAAATGACATTCGGCATTCAAAATTACAATAATGTTATTTTCGGCAAGAAATCAAATACTGCTATATTTGGCCTGTTTTGGCACCCATGGGAATTGAACTCAAGACCTTGGGATTCCAAACTCAAGTGCTTGTACATGATTGCCATGGATGAAGACTTTTCCAAGCCTTAATCCCCTTTGATGTCTCTACATGTGCCAAAATCTGTAAATATGCATTTTTTGCAATTTCGGCATTTTCAAAAAAACATTTTCCACTTAATTCGGCATGGGCTTTTCTAATTAATTTATGCCGGACCAGAGGTTCACCTACGGTATCTTCCAACCTCTCTACAGCTGTTCCTGACATCTCCCCCAAAGTGTCTTCCATTGCTCGCTGCATTGATGTAATTCTCTCCCTTATAGGAGACCTATCCACTTTTTTTTTTATCGGTCCTTGAGTCCTCATTGGTCAAGCTATTGTCAGACAAATAATATTTTGATCTAGATGAACGTGACAATCTTTCATTTAAAGTTCCTTCCTTGTTGTCGTTGTTCTCTTGCCTCTATCGATCAATCCCCTTTTTGGTCTCTTGTACGATATTAGGAGCCATGTTGTTCCAATTGTTATCTTAGTGATCAACATCTACCCTTGGAAATTGTTGCACAACTCATTGTCTAGGAATCTAGCCCTCTCTATGCAATTATCAATGACAATGATCTCAGATCCCCGGAAATCCCCTTAAAGCATCGTAGGAATGACCGTGGAAATACGACATGCCATTAAACTCCAACCCCGAGGCAAGTATAGACCCACGAGTCTAAATAGCTCCGATGGAGATCTCTCCAAATGATCACCTTCAGAAGGTTGGCGTGCATCGCCCCACAGATTGTGAAATACAAGTGGAAGTGAACAATCCCCAGAAACATAGTTGAGGCGAGGGGAAGTACCAATAGGGTGCTCCATGCAAATCACAACAGCTCCAATTGGTTGTATCATTTGCTGCAAGTGCCCACTCTCTATAAAATCGAGAGCATCAAAATCAACCGAGTTGGGATCAAATATCCAAATTCCATGTTGCATAGAACAATCCTTATAAAGCTTCAACTTCGTGAACAACTCTTCATTGGCGTATATGGCCACTGGTAATAAAAAGATGACATTCCATCGTTCAATGTTTGTCATCCATAACACTAGTTGTGCAAAGGCTTTGGATAATTGCTCATCACCCCATGGACCATCTCCATGCCTCTCACCACCACGCCGACAATCAATCACCCACAAACATGGTTTTCTCAATTGTACATGATCTGAATGTAATAACCCTCTTCTGAACCAAACCACGAGAGAGTTAATAGAACGCCTTGATATTATCACCCAAAACCTTGTAACCAATTTTCCTAGTTCAAAACTTCCTTGTTATTACTTTTTTTCTTCTTCCAAAAACTATAGTGTAGGTGTGACAATAACAAGTTGCACAAATGAATAAGTGATCGGATGGACGACATCTCGGTGACCTGTCCCCTTGCCCTTGGCCAAAAACTATCAAAACTTTGTAATTGCCCACTAAATTACAAATTTTTTAATAAAAAATCTACTTTCAAATAGTTTGTGACGTGGTTTTGGTTTTGGCAGGGAGCATCTTCACTAAGTATTAAAGTAAGTTATGTGAACTTGTTACACCAACTCTGGTCAGTGATGGGAATGGTTTTCTTCCAGATTGTGACCAAAGTGCACAAGAGCTTCCATGACTCACGAGAAATTCCCAAGAGTAAGAGCAACTAGACGCTGGATGGTCTTGCACATACCTTTCATTCCTTGGAAGTTGAAATGAAGAAACGAGTCCTCCAGGTGATTTCCATCTCTTGCTTCTCAAGGAGTTCTGATGCACCGAGGATGGTGTGTATTGACTTCTACCTTTTATTTCATTTTAGATAGGAAGTTTGAAGATCCATATTCTTGGTTTCTGTTGGGAAATTAATGGTAGTTTAAGGCTTATATCCTTTTTATTCTAGAGAGAGTCAAGATCGTTTGATTTTCTCTTATGTGGCCAATCTTGATAATAATTTTTTGTTTCAACCATTCTTTTTCATTAAATTTTTAATGTTATTTTACCATTGTTATTTGTTTTTCTACCTTTTTCTTTTTGATAATATCACATTATGCATAAATCCTCCAAATGTGATATTATCAAATTTGTCACACCTTGTTTATATCATACTTTTTAGTGAAACGGAGGGAGTGATATTATCAAGGTTAGACTGAATAGAAACATGGAGCACACCCTTTGCTCAAAGGACCACTTTACAATATCTCTGAATCTGACCTATATGTGACAACACAAGTGCCCACTGTGCTTCAAAAGCCCTCACAGGCTTTACCCGGGAAGTCTTCTGCTCTATTTTTGGCAAGGCTACAATTTGAACAATATATGATCCTTTTTGGTGGATGTTTTGACCCATTACTGTATCAACAAGGCGGCCACTTTTTGGTTGTTGAGACATGTTTTTGGGGAGCGACAACTGATTGGTACACATGATATGGTTGGGCTCGTTGAAGCGGCAATGTGCTTTGCTTTCCTTGATCTAACCCATCTCGTGATCTCCAATTGGCAAGCTACAATAATTTATGTGAAGTGGGGTGAACAATGAAATGTACCCTCTGTGTAAATGTTGTTGTGCATAGTCTATTACACTCATAGATTCTCTGAGGACCTTGTGGTTCTGAAAGGGTTAACCCTATAGGACCAAGTGTCCAAAATGGGCTTTTTGAAAAATCGGTCAGGTTCCTATGCTGTCAATTTCAAACATTCATCTTTGAAATTCTTACCATAGAAGGGCATTACCAAGACCTTAATGGGAAAACAATTTTTTCCTACATTGGACATTTGATGAAAAAGTTATAGGGTTTTTAATTTCAAATGGGGAGGGCGGGCACCTTGGGCACCTCCAAAAACTTTTGATAGGACACTCTATTGAAAGTGAGATTTTCAGTACTCGCAAGTAATATTATTTCCCTTCATGTTTTCAAAAAAAAGTTCTTGTCTTTAGTGAAAAATAGCATACCAACCCAAGTCAAACATTTTCACACATTGTCACTCATTGTCGGGCAAGGTACCAAAAAAACTTCTTCTTTTCTACATAAAACCTAGAGATCTTCATATTTTTCACTTTTTATTTTTTCCACAACAATATGTAATGTTAACCTTCATATTAACCATTCGGATTATCAATCGAAAACATATTAAGTTCAAAAAAAATTAAAGTGTGAATTAACAAATTTCGAGCCTCCACTCCTTGCACACTTGTTTTGAATATGCTACACCCTGTCTCTACCTCTAAAAATTGGTGTGTAAAGAGCTAACATCATGCTTAACAAGATGGTAATAGATTTAGACCTTGTGTAGTGAAATTTTTTGACACCAAGTGAAGTCAAAGTCTGCTGATCCACTAAACGCAGGGAAGAAAATGAACCATTTTCTTGACTTCAAACACTATAATCTTTCAATCCGTGCGGTCAAAGTTTATGAAATTTTGTACATGTATTACTTAATAAGCCTTTATTGAGATCCTACGGTCAGAACTAAAAATAAAAGTTTTTGTTACCTTCTTTATTCATTGCACTAGAATCCATTAATTTTGAAGTGTTTTTGGTGTAAAACTGCCTTGGTACCTTAGGGGTTAAAGAGAATTGCAGAAATTTGCAGCATGCAATGTCATTGTACACAGCCTCCAACGTAATTACCAACCCATGTCCAACCCTTGTTTTCCAATATCCAAACCTTGGAGTTCCTAGTTCTGCTTACATGCACACGTAAAATCACTATCTTGAAATTCAAGGCTCAGCCAAAAGTGAGGCAATCAACTACAGTAGCAAAGAAGTATCAGAAATGGAATTGGATTCTCCAAGTGATGGTTCCAAGTATTAGGGGCGGTTTACACTACGGACCAAGAACTCGTCCCATGACCCTCTTAAATCTGTGATTGGCTCCATCAACTCGTCCCGGGATGACTTGGGTTTACGCTAGGAGGAAAAAAGAAAAGTGACCAAAGGAGTTGAGGTCCTCAAAAGGCCTAGAAATAGGCCTAATGGATAATGTTGGAAGGTACCCCGGATTTTGTGGCGAGAGAGGCTAAATGGTTCTCTCGTTGCTGAAATGAGGACCATGGGCCTGAAATACGGTTTTATTATTTTTCTAATTGGTTTTTTTTTGTTTTTTTTTTTGTTTTTTTTTGTTTTTTTTGTTTTTTTTGTTTAAGTTTTGTTTTTATTTTTGTTTTTTTTTGGGAAGGGGGCCCAACGTTACTGTAGATACAATGGCGGCCACCCTTTTTGTCTTATTGGCTTGTTTTATTTTCTTTGTTATTTTAGGAAATACTGCCCTTTTTAGGCATTCATTAAAAAAATCAGTATGCCCACTTTTTAGTACATGGTCATTCCTCCTGGTCCAAGTTCGGTTTACACTTAGTGAGAGGCCCAAGGGCTTTAAAAATGACATTTTTATGAAGTGTGACCATGGAAGTGTGACCATGAAGTGTGACCATGGAATTAATCCATTTTCCTTGGTCACGGCTCTTGGTCTATAGTGTAAACCGCCCCTTAACCCTTTAGCGCCCAGGGATGTTTCTGGAAAAACCAAGATTTCTGCTGATTTTTTTCTTTGAACCGGAATTGATGGAAATACAATGACTAATATTAATATCTAACCTTACAAAATTGAACTTAACGCATGATCTCAACTTTGGGGAAATTTTGTACAACATCCAACCGTCGATGGAATAGATTATAGTGTTTAAAGTTACCATATATTGGTAGTGAAAACTGTGGAATTTGGAGGGTGTACTACTTTAACCATCAATAGATTCTTGCAAGATTTTTTTACTTTGAATTAGAGCGGTTCACATGTGCACTAGGTTGATAGCTTCGCATTGACATATTATATGTGAAGAAAATATTTATATCCAATTATTGGTGATTTTTTTTCTTTTTTCTACTTGATTGTATACAAAAATGTTCCAACCTTATACAAATCAAAACGAAAGTTTCGTATGTGAGGAGAGAGATCAACAATCACAAAACAATGAAGAATGTCTTAAAGACCAAGTTCAATCAAAATTTAAGACCAAAATCAATGTGCATGCGTGTGAAATACAACATAGTATGTGGCATGGTATTCACTATATTCACTGTATTCACTGTATTTTAGTGTATTTGGTGTATTTTGTGATGTATTCCTAGCTTTTCCAAGAGTTCTATAAATCCAAATCATGATCTGATTGTTGGAGAGTGTTTGTGTAATGAGTGCGCAAATATGAACCTGGTATCTCGAAGCCTAGTTCCTCATGGATTTCATGAAAATTGAGTTTGAGCACCTCCGGAATCCCATTTCGGGCTTCCCGGGCGCTAAAGGGTTAAAAATGAGTTTTTGGGTCAGTGCCCCTAGTGATGGTTCCAAGTGTAAAAATGAGGGTAGGTGATATGATTTCAAGTACAAACATGAGAAAAGGTATAGGGTCGGTGATATGATTTCAAGTACAAACATGAGAAAAGGTATAGGGTCGGTGATGGTTTAAAGACAACCAACCATAGTATAGAAGGACCATCCTACATTGAGTTCACAGCCATTTGCACCGTTTCTGGGCAGGCTGTGTTGTTCATTGTCCGTACACTGATCGAAGTTGCTGCCATGGAGTCATCATGCTATGTGGGTCAAACAGTAATACCGAATAGCTCTCCCATGATAAGCAAAGGTGAGACCGTATAAGGTAAGCCCCCCTAAAACCGACAAGTTAAGGAATGTGCATATATGGAGAGAGGAGATAATTATACTATTATTTTTCAGTGATAGCCAATAAAATTGCAATTCCAACTCACATGATTTCATATTTTTTTAGATGAAAACTGAATTAGTTATGAATTTTCAAAGTGTGCAGCGATGTTTAGTGGGTGGCCAGTAGTAGGTACCCCCATAACCAATGACCAAAAGTAAGGGTCTTGACTAGTAGCAAACCTCCATTTGGAGCTGAGTTGATGGTATTGGGATGGAAGAGGGTTGGATATACCCCAATTTTATAGGCGTTGGCTATGGGTTTTTGTTGGTTATGGGGAGGCTTACCTTAATGCCTGGCATTGTTCTAACAAGCAAGTTCATGCAGGCATAGTGGCTACATGTATTGCTCGCACAAGAGACAACCATGAAGAATAATATGCACACAATTTTCATCAACCTATGGCATCTAAGCTCATAGGCAAAGTGAAAGCTGCTCAGGGACCACCCATACACCACTGGATTCGTTCAATTTATTCCATGTTGTGGAAGAGGAACACCTTTTGAGGATCAACTTGCAGAATTATTGGTCTTTGTTCATGTGATTGTGCACTCTTCATATGACTGTAATTTGACCAATCGAGTGATTTTTGGGAGCGGTGGTGGGGACAAAACATGTTCCCCATTTTTATATTGCAGGGATAAACCCTGTAAAATAATAATCACCTATTGGTGTTCAACTAACCATGATGGGCCCCTATGGTACCACAAGTCTTAAAATTGGTATGGATTTCGTCCAAAAAAGCCTCCAGCCCCCCAAAATATGAGGTACAAATAATGACCCAATGCCATTAAGATGAGGGCCCACCCTCTCAAAAACAGTTGATTGGGCAAATTATGGGTGTCCTTTCATTACAATTGAACGAATTTTTACTTTTTTGGTGCGACCTATCCTAATATGGGCGTGGACAAGACGTCCCCCAAGCTCGGACTTACCTGAGGTGGGCCCCGTCTTAATTGCATGGGCTCATTTTTCTAGCCCTCCCATTTGGGGGGGGGGTCAGAGGCTTTTTTGGCTTTTTTTTAACAAAATTGGGGCCTATGGTCCCAATTTAGTTTAGAGGTCCTTCTCTGGCTAAATTTAGGTCCCCATTCAAAACAAAATAAGGGCTAGGTTTTGGCCCCACCACCTCTTCCCCCACCCGGTAAGTCCGAGCGTGGGGGATGTCCTGTCAAATCGCCTAATGTGGAGGCCTACACCATTGAATGTCTTATATCAATTTTGTGGTTATCATCCGTTGAGATTTCTTTAACCCCCAAGAGCCAAAGGCATTTTCCTCAAGAAACACTCCAAAACCGCCACTATCAACAATTGTAAGGAAATCTAATTTTGAAGTACAATTTTGGACTTTTAACTGTAAGATCTTAAACAAGACTTCTATATGAACTTACCTTAATTTTTGGCTACAATCAAATGCAAGGATATGACAATTATATTGTTTGGAGTAAAAAAAATGGTTCATTTTTTTCCAGCGTTGAGTGAATCAGCAAACTTTGACTTCACTTCGTCCTGGGGAAAGCTATTTTGCGAGCCACAAGCCACGAGCGGAGAGCAGCGAGCCTTGGTTTGCGAGCATAGAGCGCAAAAAAGATGAGATTTTGTAGAAAAAGTAAAAGTTTAGGAAACTTGTAAGTAAAAGTTAAAGGAAAAGTGAAAGTCAATGGTTAGGGTAGGGTCCTATAGCCATGGAAAGTGGACCACATTTGGAGATTCAAATGTTGTCATGATATACTAGTTTGCCACTTCAATTGAAATTAGAGTAGGGCTTAGGGTTGACATGGGTATTATTATCCTATGACCGTGGCAAAAAATTTCCTAGAAAAATTAGTTTCTTACATCAAAGTAAGGGAACAAAGTTGGATTGAAAGTAAATCTGAATTTGCTTTTCAATTGAAGGAGATAATGGGTTTTGGGTTACAAGCAGTGCAAATTTAAATTAAGTAAAAATACATTTGTGAGTTAAGGTGACCAAAGGTATCATTAAATATAAACAATATCAAAATAGGAATTATATTCTCCGAGTATGAAATTAAAAACCAATAATTCTTCAATGGACATAACAGAGAAAGGACAAAGTGGATTGTTATAAGGAGAGTGCACAAGAAGAGAAATTCACAAACTCTTCTGAATTGAAAAAATGGGATTAAAATGATACAGAGAAGAGGGCAACGATGGTTTAGAATGAAGGACTTTACCATGTAAAGACAATATAAAAAACAAAGAAAAAACGCAATGTATTCAATTTTTAAGACCATGGAGTGAAGAGAAAATGTAAGTCAAAAGTAGGAGAAGTGAGGCTTCAAATGTGCAAGAAATTGGAATTAATGAAAGTTCATGATAGAATGTGGAATTCTACTTCAGCCTCATCATCAATATATCTACAAACACGTATGTCAAAATGCAAAATTGGCGAAGAATCACTTGGTGATGATGCGGTTGCTTGTAAATTTGCGACTTCTGCATTCCATGGAGACATGGCAAAGTCTTTCACCGGTGGCACGGCAGCCGCCATCAGTCTGGAGTAGCATGACATGGATAAGTGGATATGAACAAAAATGAAAACGGCTCAACAAAATGAAAAGAAAATTAAATGAGAACGTACGTAGTCAATCAGTTTCTTCGAGTGACTCGACGAATGGGCACATCAATATCAGGTGCAGCCCGAGCCGCTGAAGTGGAAGCTTGGACGTGAACGGCTTGCTCGGAAGTCTTGAACTGAGAGAGCATTGCTTCAAAGACAAGGAAGTCATCCTCAAGGGCTGCAATGTAACGATCAATGGTTGTGCAAGCCCGAATGGAATTTTCTAGTGACAGAAAACAATTGTTATGGGCAATCAAAGTAGAATTAGAAATAGAGAATGAGAACACAGTGCATCACTATGTACCAGTTGTTGTGGTGGTGTCATGGACCACATCTCCACGCTTCGTCAGTGCAACGATGAGCATCTGGAGGAAGACCAGGTCTTTCTCGCAGGCACCTTTCCAAGGAACATAACCATTCATGGATTGAGATTCGTAGAAAGTAAAGTTGAAGAGGACGTCCGTTTCCGAGACCTCCATTCCGAACTCCACAAGATCTTCATCAATAGCAACCAAGAAGCGATTACCTTCCATTGCGTTGTGGATGAAGAGAAGAGTTCAAAATTGACGACACTGAAATAGTTTTGAAAGGGATTTAGATAATGAGTTATAAATGTAATCAGAAATGGAGCTCATTAGTAATGAATTGTGGAAAAGATGGAAGACACCGTGAATTGGATAGTGAAGCAAACCTTAACTCTTGGATTTGTATAAGAAGAAAGTGGAAGGTCGTTAATTTTCACCACTCTTGGTGCAATTTCAAATTATAGGCCGCAGCATATGAGAAGACGTCTGTTCGGATTTCAGGAACGTCAGGGGCAAACACCAGCATTGCACCCTCTTTGAGGAGAAAATTCTCCCAAATTCGAATAAGTAATCCACATCTTGAACTGAGTACTCATTCTAAAGTGGAATATGAGTTGCGTTCACGGAGATTCCAGGAATAGAGAGGCACTCGTGAACTTCTAGTAGTTTCTCCATTATTTGCCGGATGCTCGTCCGCTCCACTAAGACCGGAGCGGGATGGGATGAAGCAGAGAGATCAACTGATTTATCGGTGGCCACCTTCTTCTTCAATGTCATTGTGACAAGAGACAGGGGACTGGAGAGAGCTTGCAACAGTGATGGCAAAGAATGAAGGGTTCGGGTAGCAACAGATGCCATAATGCTGTCATGAGCTCTGTCCATGATCTCCATGTCCGCATCCACATCCGCTGCCACAGAGGCCGAATGAAGGGCTACCTGCTTCGCCATGATCCTCGCAATAGCAGCTTCAGCACAACGCTTCAAACTTGCTTCCGCCACAACTGCCACAACCTTCAATGTGGCAGCAACTTCAACCTCCGATGCCGCTTTCGCCTCCGAAGTAGCTTTCTCCATCCTAGCCTTCTCTTCAGCTGTCGCCTTACTCTTCGATCCTTGAGGTTGCTTCACTGCCGCTACTGCCTCCGGGGGCAGAACCAAAACTTTGTTACCTACTAAATCGAGTTGGATGCGATTTCTGGACGACGGCGACTTCGTCAATGGGCAATCCAGATACCACCCGCAATTCTGCCAATGTTGATGGGCCCACTTCTTGGCAATAACATCTGTAATCATGCAATTTTCAGAATCTCGATCCAAATAGCTCTCCAAGAATGTTGGCGTCTTCGACGTTGCATTCCTTGGATAAAGGATGTAGAAGAAGTATCCGTACAACACCCGGATAATGGCCTCCGAAAGTCCTACTCGCAACTACGCTACACAGTTCTTGTGCACTTCCTTTGAACCCAACTCATCAAGAAATGCCAAGTCCCAAAGCTAAATTCGCATCATTTCCACCCAATCTTTAATCGTTGGAATGGAGCTCTTGCCAACTGGGTGATAGTCAATCAAATCGCCGAGCTCATATAATGTAGAGTCAAACAAGTTATTGACCTCGGACGACAGTTGCATTAACATGACACGGAGGGTATGTTTAGAAATTAAGAGTTTGATGGCTTAAGAATTTCATGGCTTAAGAATTTGATGGCATAGGGATTCCAAACAAACCTATGCCCACCATGTCGCCTTTGTGAGCCACTCATGAAAGCTATGGTCTGCAAATTTTGCCTTAGGAAATTTAACAGCGTGCAAGGAAGCCGGCTTGTTCCAACGCTCCGCCACTTCACCTTTGACGTGGCTTTCATTGCCGAGGTTGATAGGTACCAAAGCTTTTTTTGAAATATCTCTGGGTCATCCTCGTAACTCTCGTAATGACTGTCGACATTGACTGACTTCGCAGATTTGGCGGCACTTTAATCCGCCGCAACACACATTCCACCACGACAATCATCCGTCGTGTTCATCCTAATTCAGCACGAAAGCTACGGCGAAAGGTGTGCCGCCGCCAACACACCTTCTGCCAAGTCCTTGTCAACATTGACATGGATATCGCGGTCGGAGTGCCGTCGGCGGCAAACCCCTCCGAGCAACCGTTTCGAGAAACCCTAAACCCCGAAAAACCAAAAGCACCGAGAAACCCCAACGAACAAAATGCAACCCTAAACACCTTAACATCACACAAAAAGCAAACTCACACAAATATGTGGATCGCGGTGCTGAACTTGTTTCGCCACCATCCATATTCGACAGTGGACCGCACGCACGCTCTTCAGAAACTCTCGCACGCTCTTTACTCTCCCCCGCACGCTCTACACAATCGCCCTCACCATCTTTAGAACCGCCCTCACGCTCTTCACAACCGCCTGCAACACAAAAGCGCACTAGGTCAGAAAGACCTCATTCTGCGGGTCCACTCCAAGCTCGAAGACCATTTACGCATTTCTGAAATGAGGTCAGACAGATGGAATAAAAACCTTCCTCACTCACAAAAGCCGAAATAAATGCAGAATAGCCAAAATGAACCCTAAGCCGTCAGCGAATTGTAATGACAAAGTGCGAAATCAGATGTGAGGTGACTACTTAAAACATCTTTTCAATACACCACTATCGCCCTCTTATCGCAAACTAGTTCTTTCAAAGTTCACCTACAAACAAAATATCGAATCACACCCTAAACGAATATCAAATCACCAGTCGATCACGAAAGTACAAATGCTCAAAAACAACGCGGCCAATCCTCTCAAGTACCTGAGTTAGTTGTCCATTCCCTGTGTTCAGGTTCTACTTCGGTCCCCTCACTCATTTCACAATTAGCTTGATCATTGGTTTCCTCCTGGAAATGACGGCTTCCATCATGACATTCTGGAATTCCAGTTAGCTCAGTACTATTCTGCCTATCATCACCATTGTGAACTCCATCAAGCTCTAATTTCTTGGAAGTTTTAGGGAACGAATCATTAGACTTCCCCATAGCCATTCCTCTCACGCCTCTACTTCTCATCAATGTTTTTCGATCACTAAAATAGAGCTTCTGCTATCGTCTTTTCATAACAACAAGAAACACAACGGCAAAGTTTAACCTCTCAACTCCAAGAGTAAAAGATACATGTATTGTGCCTTCCTTGAAAGACGTAAGCTGGGTCATTTTAGGGTGACTCTTAAAACCCTAAAGTTCAAATCTGAAGCAACTCAACCGTCCATAACTTGATTTATTAATGCTTGTCATTAAATTTTTGCCCCAGATTGATGGCGCCGATTTCTGACGCATAATTGCATCCAACCGCCACAGCCATTATAAATTTTATTCAGTTGGCCATAATGTGGCCAAATTGCCAGATCACTCTTTCTTAGTGCCACCATATTTTAGACGATATCGTCATATCCTTTAAAAAATCCTTTGTCATCAATCCATTGTACTGAACCACGACTTCAATTCAATGTATTTCTATTGATTGTACTCATATCCCGTGATTTGGATTGTCCTCAAATCAGATTTCCAAACTTAACTTTGATTCTTGTTATCATAATGTACTCCATTACTCATAAATTACCATTTCCACCATGTAATTTGGTTCACAGAATTCTGTATTTACGGCGGTAGAGATTTATTGGCACAATTCCCCGTCAATCTGAACACCTGCAATGATTCTGAACACTCATTTATATCAACGTGCCATGATTCACCTTGCAGCCAGTACAAGGAGGACCCCTTGTTCCGTCGTAGTTCTCTTCTTTCGTAGCTTCGTTTACTGATTAGAATGGCTTCCTTAGCGGATCATGCCGTGGGATCCATCGTAATCCGTAGAGATACTGCATGCTTGCCGATTTGTTTCTCCACTGATACTGAGGGAATTGCAACTGTTAGTACCCTACATTTAAGTCAGCGTTTTCATATCAATGAGGGATCCTTGCATGTTGAAAAATATGAATTTGACAAGTTCACAGGAGAGCTCATACACACTCTCGCTCAGTTATCATGTATTCGAAATAATGCAGTAGTCTGCTCACTTCGTTGTGGGAAGTAGAGAGTGTATGGAGCTCAGGATAGTCTTGACGATTCTCCTTCAGTTTCCTAAACACCCAAGTTGTCTACCTCTGCAACCCAGGTGACACCTTTGCTGCAGAAAGTGAAACTAGAACCGGTAGAGAACTCGATTCACATCCTCAGCGATGACTCCGACAGTGATAGTCTAGGATTTAGTCCTTCTGAATCCGAGAAGAAATTGTCGCTTCCGGCCAAGTCTCTGGCATTAGCTTCGTCTTCCTCTCTGCCTCCAAGATTGAAACCCACAGTGATTCCTAGTCTTGTTCAATCTCCTAGTACAATGGACTGTCTACGTAATCTTCGGTCTCCATCCAGATCAAAATTTGTTTTAACCAAGTTAGATTTTAATTCCTTTAGAGTCGAGAAGATTGACTTCCTTCCAACAACCTTCAATGGAGATGTCTTCGTGAGCTCCCATCCATTGGGAAAGGAATTGCCTCATCACAGGCTGGATCGCTCATGGGTATGGATAAGAAGCATGACAGTCATAGTTGGACAAGAACCGTGACCACTCACATTGCGAATGATTCTAACCTCACCTTCAAGACCACTTCATGTTTGGGACATATGCAATGTCTCAACCTTCAATGCGAATACTTGGAGCGGAAGCATAGAGCGCCAAACGTTAATGAGACCAAATGGGAGGGCACGTCGTCATCTGTTTTTGGGGTTGGTGGGGCTTCTCCTCCTGGTTCAACAGTTGTGTGTAAACTTTGTCGAGTTCAGTCTACCTGCTTAACAACCTGCCTAACAAAAATTTACTATGTGTTGAAGAAGGACACCATGTCCCGTGTATGTGTCCATATTGGAACACATGAGCATCCTGTTAAATTAGGCAATTGTCGAGATTCCTCCACAAAGCTGAAGACCCTCATCTCTGAGCAAGTAGAGCGGACTCCAACTGCCACAAACTCTGCCATTATTTTGGAAGCAAGTAAGGAGTTTCTTGGTGAGCTATTGTTGTGTCCAGAGAGAGTATCACAGAAGCCACTAGTTTTAGAGGAACTAGTGCCGGTCTTGGAGAAATTTAAGCAAATGACATCTCCTAGTATCCGAAACGAGGTTACAACTTTTAGATACTTACGACGCTTTGGTGTAATGGATAGCATCACTAAACTTCGGGGATCAAGCAACTGGACTTTTGTACAAGAGAATAGATTTCCTGGGCAAGGCGCTGATTTGGACAAAGTATTTGTGTTTAAGATGGCAGAACTTGATCCTGGCAGCGGCGTAGATCTTGTGAAGCGAATGCAACCTGGAGGAGACCTTGAAGATTCGTGGATCATGTTTGACCATGTCAAACGAGTAAAGGGATGGACCACGATGGGTTGTCATGTGTACGACTCAATCTACTGCCGTGTGATGACAATTGCCGTATGTGACATGCAATCCGAGGACGTCAAAGCTCAGCTAGTGTTTTGGAAGAAGTTGAATGCAGTTGGTGAACGACACGATGTTTCGACAGTTTCATTCAAGAGATTCATGGTTGATAGCGCACAGGCCAACTGGAATGCAATTCGCATTTTTTATGAGAGCGGTGATGCGTCAGTATCGATAGACAATCGGGGGAGAACGTGCCTTTTTCACTGGACTCAATTCCTTGAAAAGTACATGAAGGCTGACATAAGAGCCGACCTTCAAGAGCAACATCGTCAGCTTTGCAAGTTGTACAAAGATGCAAAGACAATAGAGGAAGCTGAAGCAAAGTATTTGGCGATCAAAGCGTGGTGGATATCAACAATGGGGTGGGTTTATGGTATCGGTAAGTTCTTTTTTCATTCATCCCACATACATTTTATAATTGCTGCATTTTTTTTAATTGAATATCAAGTTATTAACATATTTGGGCATCGTTGTAACGGCAGTCTGGATCTTGTTGTCTTAGAAGGTGTGCCGTTAGCGGCACACCTTTGCTGTGTAGATCTTGATAGTGAAAACTGTACCACTCGTTAAGGATGTGTTGTTAACGGCATACCTACTTGCTCTGATACATAAACCTCTCTTAGGCTTCATGCAGACTTGTCTGCCTGTAAAGGCACGCGTATCCTCACCGATTAAACCGCTTCATGCGAGCCCACAATTGTTCACTGCCGCCAGCGGCAATACAGATTGGGCATGTGCACTGTGTTAGTTTAGAGCCCTTCACAACTAATCATCCTTATTCTGTCCCTTCTCTTGGCCATTATTTTCACTTAGAAGAGCAATTTGTAGTAGACTTATAATTTCCCCTCCACCTCCAGTGTACAGTTTCCCATTTATTAAATAAGTTGGACCGTGTATTCTAGCTTGGAAAATGGGTGTGCCATTGCTGGCACACCTTCCTATCGTTGTTAGTGCCTTACTAACAACTCCTTTTCTTTAAGGCAGACCCTGAATTTTGGAAGAATTTCTTTGTACGTTGTCTAGTTTCGCCGTCTTGCTCTTGTGGATTGGTCGCAATCCATATTTTATGCTTCTTTTTCTACAAGTTCATTAATCAAAATTTCTTGATTGAGGTCTGTAAGAACTTACAGATTCTGAATTGGCTGAAATGCCATCTTGCAATTTAGCGGAAACTGTCCACAATAAGTGGTTGCAGCAGTCGGGAAAACGTGGAAATGATTTATACTTTGCCACTGTTGATGACATAGTTCGAGCATTCATGTAAGTCGTGGCTTGCTATCAATTCTCGAAAGGAGAGCGAGGAGGGCAAGGGCCTGGGAAGGAAGAGCTTCCACTTCGTGCTGCTCAACGCATTGCTCAACGTTTGGAGAACTCCAAAGCACTTCATGAGGCTTTCTGTAATATGCTTCGAGCTGTTGAGTTTTGCACTCGCCCTTTGCATTTGGAAGGAGAGGAAGTCTTCTTGTCCTTGAAACGGAAGCCTGACCTACCTCCTGGATCTGAGTTCGATCCTCATTGACCAGAAAAAATCAACGTTTCATGCCCTAGGATCACGACTAGGGCGTCTTCACGAATTACCGTGGACCTTACTAGTGACGAGTGTGTTTATTCAACAATAGCGGAAGCTCTAGCCAACCCCGCCAGTCTCCCTCAAACATGAACTTCAGCAAGGGTAACCCATATTTTGGGTGTTTTAGAGACTGCCTACGACAAAAGCAAATGGCATATTGCAAGGTTGCCTAGGACATCAGCGAAAGCCTGTTTTGCATAATAGGCTGGTACGAAGAAGAAGTGTACTGCTCGAATTGTACAAAACAACAAGAGTACTACCGCACCGACCTATAGTGGCATGATGAAGAACTATAAGAAGACAAGGCTTGAGAGGATGCAATTCTTCTTTGGTAATGATGACATCCATCGCTGTGTGATGGGATCGAAGAAGAACTGGGTTATTTCTAAACCAACAGTCCCTAACGTTTGGCCGGTAAAAGCTGGCATGTCCCTTACGAAGGCCGAGATTCTACGTCTTGGAAATGCCGGTTTTTGACTCGCCGAGCGCGTAATGCTCTCTCCCCGGAAGTTGTTTTCTCAGGATGGGGCAGTGTTTGACTTGAAATTTGTTCCAACTCCGGTTAACTCAGATGAGCATCCGAAGCGGAGATTTGGCAAGAACATCCGTCGGAATCCGAAGGCCCCAACCACGAGACATCGGAACACCTACGCATCTACGCTTTTTGTTCTTGGAAAAGTCAGTAACCTTCTTATGCTCCCTGATCCCGCCTTTGGCTACATTCTGTCGTTCGAGTCCAAATCCATAACTAAGGTTTCAAACTACATGCTCTCTGTCAGTCAATTTCCTAATTGTGACTGCCTGTCTTTCAAAGAGATGTCGAGCAAGTCTCTTGGCAGACGTCCTCAGTGGTGTTACTGCAAACACCTTTATTTGATCTTCACCATTGTTTGTCAGCTAGATCCAGAGGTGGATGTCTTTATGCACGCCCCTAGTTTTAGCTTCAACAAGATTAAGCGTGTTCTCGAAGTCTTGCTTCAGAAAGAGGGCTGCACCTAGTGTTTGATTTCATGAAGTAACCCTTGTACCTGTTTTCTATAATATGTAAGAGACGATGAGACTACAGGGCCACCACTATATTGGCAAGAATTTGAATTGTTCTTGAATCGCTCAATGTTTTTTTGACAATTTTTTTTCTCACTTTTTTTATCTTCATTTTTTTGTCATTTTTTTTTCACTTTGTTTTTCTCTTTTTTGTCACTTTTTTGTCACTTTTTTTTCCTCACGTTTTTTTTTCTCACGTTTTTTTTCTTCTCTTTTGTTTGTTTTTCACTATTTTTTTTCCCTGGGGTCGGAGTCGTTGGTGCAATTGCCTACTATCGGCTATCTCGTAAAGTAGAAGATTTTACAGCAAGGAATCAAACCCTAGACCTCATTCTTCTTGGTATCCGACATTATCCCCGGGTTGTTTATGGTTGTCTCGGACCGTCGTTCAAATATGGACCTCAAACACTTTTTGAAGGACCCTAAACCTTGTTATAGGTCCACGGTCATTTACGTGAAATTGTCTTGCTCTTTTCTCGGTTATAAGGTCGTCTTGGAATCCTTATTTCAGATTATGTTTGGTAACATAATTTTCAGTTCCTGTAGTCTCATTACTATCGTATAGTAAAAAAGTTACTTTCGTATAGTAAAAACGTAAATTTCATGTAGTTAAAAGTGACGATTTTCAAAAAAAATTTACCAATTTTTTTCTTACCGCTCACCGTTCATGCCTCACCGCTCACCGCTCACACCTCACCGCACGCAAGATAGCTTCGTCCCCAGCTGAGGTTCATTCGTCTAAGACTCCAACTACTTTGCCTCATGTGCAGCATGTTAAATTGTTTCAGGAGACTATTTGCGACGAGAGGCAGTGGCACATCACAAGGCTTCCAAATACCTCAAGAAAAGCTTGCTTTGTTATGCATGGCAGAAAAAGATATGTTACAAAGATTGTGCAGAGCGGGCGACCTACAGCTGTTCCGACTTATAGTGGCCTCATGGACAATTACAAGAAGACCCGAATGGAGGAAATGCAGTTCTTTTTCTGTAGAGACGATATCCATCGTTGTGTCCACAGCCCTCAACGACCGTGGGTTGTTTCAAAATCCCATGTCCTAGACATGTGGCCGATGAAGTTGGCACTAATCTTAGCAAGTCGGAGATATTTGCTCTCGAATGCGGCGGCTTCAGACTTGCAGAGCGTGTGGAGATGTCTCCTCAAAAGCTGTTTGGCAAAGGCGATTCCGTGGACCTGGCGGACTACCCTCCTCCTCCCAATGCTTCGGACCACCCCACTATGAGATTCGGAAAGTCCATCCCCAGGAATTTTAAAGCTCCTACTACTAAACACCACAACAATTGTGCATCTGCAATATCAGTAGCTGCGAAGATCTGCGATATCCCTATGGTATTTCCTCCTGCTCTTGGCTGCATAATTACTTTACAGTCCAGTAGCATTTTCAAGGTTTCACGGTATATGTTGACGATTGATCAGTTTCCATTGTGTGATTGTCCATCCTTCATGGAGATGTCAAAGAAATCACTAGGTAAGCATGGTGCTTGGACCTACTGCAAGCACCTCTACTACATCTTTACCATAATATGTGGATTCGACCAAGACCTAGATGTTTTCATGCACGCTTCTAGTTTCACTTGGAATGAGATAAAACGAGTCCTTCAGATTCTGCTTCTAAAACACTACGGTGCTTAAATATGCTTTTGATCTGTTTGACTGTTTTATTTTATTAATATGAAAATTGCGGTGAGACTAAAAGGGCCACCTGAATATTTTATTCATGCGTAGTTTCATCTGTTTCACATGAAAATCACGGGAAGATGGATGTTTAGTGCATATAGGTTCTACACTTATAGACTTGTTTTGGGTTTCGGTTTTAGGCTCTCTGCACTTCTCAACCTTCATTGTCACACCCTCTAACACTCTGTCCTAAGTCGAAACCCTTCATACTTCCCCTAAACCATAATTATACCATGAACTCATCCTTTCAAACTCCTACACCATTACCCTATACCTCTCCGTGCCCCTTACCATTTTTCCATATGGAGCCCTTATCTATACTTGTCATTGTCCCTCCATAAGAGTCCTTCTCACCATCATTTTCCTTTATCCACCTCAGTTGTGTGCCCGCTACCAACATTCTGTCCGCTCTCTATCTCCACCCATTCAACTTTATTTCTCCTTTATTTTCTTAGCCATAGAAATCATATCTTCTCATTATTGGACAACCTTATCACCACGGTCATAGGCCTTCCTCCTGTTGACTAGCAGCCTTTTTTCACATGTAGTCCATCTATTATTTAAGAATATTTTGACATGTCCAATGTTTAAGCCACATAATCCACGGTAATAGGGCCTTAGACGTACTACATTTAGTACTTTGTCCTCGTTACAAAAAACACAAACTACTACTTTTTCCTCAAAACTCCCTATTTTTTGCACTCTGCGCTTGTAAACCAAGGTTCACCGCTCTCTACTCCCAAACCAAGGCTCACCGCTCTCCTCTCGCCACTCTACGCTCGCAAAATAGCCTTGTCCACTTGGTGCCAAATTTTTGCACTACACATGGTCTAAATCCTTTGCCATTATGTTAACCCCTAAAGGACCAAGTGTCCAAAACGGGCTTTTTGAAAAATCGGTCAGGTTCCTATGGTGTCAATTTCCAACATTCCACTTTGAAATTTTTACTATAAAAAGACATTACCAAGAGCTTAGTGGGAAAACAATTTTTTCCTACATTGGACATTTGATGAAAAAGTTACAGGGTTTTTAATTTCAAATGGGGAGGGCGGGCACCTTGGGCACCTCCAAAAACTTTTGATAGGACACTCTATTGAAAGTGAGATTTTCAGTACTCGCAAGTAATATTATTTCCCTTCATGTTTTCAAAAAAAAGTTCTTGTCTTTAGTGAAAAATAGCATACCAACCCAAGTCAAACATTTTCACACATTGTCACTCATTGTCGGGCAAGGTACCAAAAAAACTTCTTCTTTTCTACATAAAACCTAGAGATCTTCATATTTTCACTTTTTATTTTTTCCACATCAATGTGTAATGTAAATCTTCATATTAAACATTCGGATTATCAATAAAAAACATATTAAGTTCAAAAAAAATTAAAGTGTGAATTAACAAATTTCGAACCTCCACTCCTTGCACACTTGTTTTGAATATGCTACACCCTGTCTCTACCTCTAAAACTTGGTGTGTAAGGAGCTAACATCATGCTTAACAAGATGGTAATAGATTTAGACCTTGTGTAGTGAATTTTTTTGACACCAAGTGAAGTCAAAGTCTGCTGATCCACTAAACGCAGGGAAGAAAATGAACCATTTGTTTGACTTCAAACACTGTAATCTTTCAATCCGTGTGGTCAAAGTTTATGAAATTTTGTACATGTATTACTTAATAAGCCTTTATTGAGATCCTACGGTCAAAACTAAAAATAAAAGTTTTTGTTACCTTCTTTATTCATTGCACTAGAATCCATTAATTTTGAAGTGTTTTTGGTGTAAAACTGTCTTGGTACCTTAGGGGTTAAGCATGATGTTAGTTCCTTATGCATCAATTTTTAGAGGTAGAAAATGGGTGTAGCATAGTCAAACAAGTGTGCAAGGAGTGGAGGTTAAAAAATTACCAATTCACGTTTTATTTGAATCTGAACTTAATATGTTTGAATATGATAATCCAAACAATCAATCAACAGGTTTTTACCACATTTTGTTGTAAAAAAAAAGTGAAAAATATGAAGATCTCTAGGTTTTATGTAGAAAAGAAGAAGTTTTTTGATATCTTGTCCAACAATGTATGAAAATGTTTGACTTGGATTAAAATGTTTGTTTTACACTAAAGACGACAAGTTTTTTTTGCATCTTCAAATAGAGTAGTATTCTTGATACGTATGAAAAATCTCAATGTCAATAGAACTTCTAGCAAAATTTTGAATTTGCCCGGAGTCCCCAATTTAACTTTGATGGCTAATAACTTTCATATTATGAATCCAAAGTTTTTTTTAGAAAGTATTCCACAAAGATCTTATCAAGGGCAATCTAGTATAAAAATTTCAAAAAGAAAAAATATTTTGTTCAAATTTTCGGTGCCTGCCCAAAATGAGAAAGGTCCTTTTAGAGTTAAATGGGCCTTTAGGAGTTAAGATGAGAGAATTTTTGGCATGCTTGAGATGTCTGTATGATTCAATTTCTAGTGTAGGTTATTGTTTGGGGTGAAGTTGAAGACAAGGTAATTATAAAGTTTGGATTGATGCACTACATAGTTTATTGCTTCCAAGTGGATGCCTTTGACTTGTTTTTTGTTCTCTTTCTTTTGAAATTATCATTGAGACACAAATAAAAGGTTTCTTTAAATGCAAAGGAAAAATAAGATAGAAATACTTACAAAGCAACTTGCCAAAGCCAGTGAGAAGCTACCTAACTATGGCTAGTAATATGTCTAAAAGAAAGACAAATGAGATTCTAATTAGGCTATTTCTTTGCTTTGCAAGATCACCACCTCGAAGAAGAAGAACAAATCGAGTCTCCGAAGGGGTCCAACTTGAATATAGTGTTTGCTCATTCCTTTCACTAAGCCAATGGCCACGAGACATAGGGTAATGTAATAGAACTACTTTCTCCATTCGAGGGTAAACACTTTTCTATCACTACCTCTACATGAAAGCTCTTTCAAGGTTTGAGTAGCTTTGGCCACTTTTTCCAGGTTTTCCTTTGTTTTTGACATTAACCCCTATAAGATCAAGTGTCAAAAAATGACATTTTGAATGCGTGGTCAGGTTCCTATGGTGTCATTTTCTAACATTTTCTAAAAAAATTACTGTACAAGGGCATTACGTAAGCGGACAATTTTTTCCTGAATTTGATATTAATGAGAAAGTTATATGGTTTTGAATTTCAAACAAGGAAAGTTGGCACGTTGGGCACCTACAAAAACTTTTGCTAGGACACTCTATTGAATTTGAGGTTTTCAATGCTCGCAAGGAATATCATTTCTATTCATAATGTCAAAAAAAATATGAACAAATGGACCTCCACGGACCCAGACACACAACTATAAATACTCCTTAAATGCCAAAACCATCACATGCACTCCCTAATTGTCAAAAGGCACAATCAAACAGTCTGGGAGATCTGAAAACTAGTTATATCCTCGAACAAATCACGATGCTTTATACTTATGAATGCCAAAACCTTCAACAACAACCCACAAGAAAACACGGTCCCCCATGGCTACTTCTATGCACATGTGGAACTTAAAGATATCATTGTAATGCCGGATTCAAACCAGACATACTATGCGTCAAAAGACTACCATATAAAGACCCCTTAGCGGACCACATAAATACAAACCTTACTATCAAATTTATTGAAATCAAATATTGTAATGACAGATTTTTCCGAGAAGCAATCAAAAACAAAATTAATAAATACCAACCACTTATTAATGACATTGGTGCTCTTGGATGGAAAGTTGACCCCCTTATTGTCATTACTGCTAGAGCTAGAGCTACTACCTTTATTCCCTCTATGAAAATATTCAAAAAAACATTTGATATCCCCATTAACCCAATTAAAAGACTTTCACTAAAGTTAATACCATCACTATCCAACATGCAATGTCCATCCTTCTACACAAACATAAACTCGAAAACAACCAACCTCTTCCAAGCTTACATGATACCGCTTAAAAATCCTTAAAAACACACATTCAACCTCTACAAATCATATCTTGGAAAAGAGCCTTGTAGCTCCAACCGATCCGTGGTCTTGGTCATTGGTTACTGCTTAGTGATTATTGGTCACTCGTTACATAGTGTCTATCCTCAGGGGGGGAGTAGTTCCATACTACTAAATCTATGTCAAGTGGACATAGATTTAGTGGTGGAACAAATAGACACTTTATTCACAAACAGACACTATGTAACTACTCCCCCCATAGAGGACAAGAGTTCTTATCTCAAATAAAAGTATCTACGTCTAGTGAAAAATAGCATACTAACCCAAGTCAAACATTTTCACACATTGCCACACATTGTTGGACAAGGTACAAAAAGAACTTCTTCCTTTCCACATAAAACCTAGAGATCTTTGTATTTTTTACTTTTTATTTTTTCCACAACAATATGTGGTGTAAACCTTCCTATTGACCGTTTGGATTCTCATTCTAAAACATATCAAGGTCAAAAAAATGTATAACTTGAATTGGCAATTATTGAACCTCCACTCCTTGCACAATTGTTTTGAATATGCTACACCCGTCTACTACCTCTAAAAAATGGTGTGTAAGGAACTAACATCATGCTTAACACAATGGTAATGGCTTTAGACCTTGTGTGGTGCAAAAATTTGGCACCAAGTGAAGTCAAAGTATGCTAATCTACTCAATGCAAGGAAGAAAATGAACGTTTTCTCTACTTCAAACACAATACTCTTCCAATTAGTGCGGTCAAAATTTATGAAATTTTGTCTAGACCTCATTTATTAAGTCTTAATTGAGATCCTACACTTAGAGGTAGAGATAAAAAAAATTTGTTTTCCTCCTTATTCATTGTACCAGAACGAGCAATTTGAAGTGTTTTTGGTGAGAAAATGCCTTGGGCCTTTATAAATTAAACTTCTTCACGCAAGTGTTAATTCATGTTGCTATCTATTTCCAACTTATCTAGTTTTCATTTAGGTATTTCAACATTTATGATGATTAAATTTTTATTATTTATTTTGAAAAAAATCTTTATCTTTCAATAGATCTTTCTTAAACCATAGTATCTTTAACTTTATTTGTATAGTGAAGTTGTGAGATTAAATGATATTCAATACTACATAATTTGTGAAAAAAATCATCATGAAATGATACTTTCCAAAAAATCTATTTTAGTTTTAAAATTGTAGATGTGATTAAGCTGAACATATCTATCTATATATAATAAAAATGATCGTTGAAACATCCTCCGGTTCCGCATGGAGAGTTTCCATCCGACAATTCCTAATCCTTTGGATATGTCTTTTGAATCAAATGTGCCCTTTTAGTTGAATGTGAACTTTGAAAGAACCCTCCATATACGCCCTTTAAGGGAATCCTTTGTATGTGCCCTTTGGAGGAATCCTTTATGTGACCCCTTTGGAGGAATCCTTTATATGTGCCCTTTGGAGGAATCCTTTATAAATTCCCTTGGAAGGAATCCTTTATAAGTGCCCTTAGAGGGAATCTTTTATATGTGCCCTTTAAATGAATCATTATATGTTGCCTATTATTAGAATTTATTTTATTGAGTTTTACAATTGTATCATGTCTCAAAAATAGAAAAATAAGTGCTCCACATACAATTCTAAAATCATGATGTCCTACATATTGAAACTGCACAGTACACTACCTCAGGTATTTAAAATAACTGGTAGGTATCTAAAGACAATAATATGTATATGAAATAAATAATGGGTATTTAAAGTAGGTAATAGATATATAAAGTACATACCTCGTACATGATGGGTAAATTTGATTTTTGCATTTACATACGTTTATTTAACTTAGGATTGCCTTTGGCCCATTGATGACGATGGGGGATCTACTAGTAGAATATAAAATAGATAGGTTAGAAAAATATTTTATTACAATGATTTTTGAAATACTTCAACAGATAAGTTTTCAATTAATCACCTTGATTTCAATTTGTATTCTAGTTTTTATAATATGATTTTCTTTGAATTTTGACTTCTAAAAGGATGATAAAAAAATAAAAAAATAAAAACTCCAGCCTCTGAGGGAGACCAACGTGAACATAGTGTTTGTTCATTCTCTTCACTAAGCATATGGCCACGGGACATAGGCTAGTGTAATAGAACTACTCCCCCCTCTCGAGGGTAAACACTTTTCTACACTAAGTGCTTTCCTACACTAATTGCCTTAGAGACAACTGACATGTCATGTCCCATACATCGAGGCCTTGGGACCCCCACCATAATTGGGTGGACTATGGTGGTAGGCACCAGGCCGGCAATAGGACTTGAACTCACAACCACCTCACCAATGTGCCATGATCCAAACCACTACACCAAGGCCGTGGTGCTTTAAAGGATGATCATTAGAAATAGTGACTTAAAAAAAAAACATAACCATTTATGATAAATCATTCATAATTTTAAAAGAATATATTTTAGGTGCATTTTCATTGACTGATGACATGTGGTTTAATTTTATGTTATTTATATAATCATAAGAAGTATAACTTTCATCCTGTTTTTATACCAAAATTGATGATTGCATATTCTTTTATATATAGAATGAAATGAGATGATTTTACTTAGTATATTTGATAGTGATGAGTTTACATACATTTCATTGTCATTTCATTGTCACTACAGTCAAAGTATGAATGAAAAGCTTTGAGTTTTGATACAGGTATTGTGTTTTGTCTCAATCGTAAACAATATCTGAAAACAACATATTAAACTAGAAGAACAAACAAATATTTTAACACATTACATAGTTTTGATTTGGTATAATACTTATACTCACATCTACATTTAATTGTCGGAAACAATAAATTTATCTAAAAAGATTTTTGGTTGAGTGAAACCATTGCCATGATGGAGGTTTATCGCACATATCATCATTCAATACATGTCCATTGCATTCACTTCAAGGAAGTTTGTTGTATTCAACATTCACAACATTCACTCTCTATGGAATTTTAAATTGAAATACGACATACAAAAATATTTTAATGTGGCAAGATAGAAATTGAAATTACAATTATAATCTAATTACAACCATTTTAGGTTTTGTTGGATATTGGTGACACTTGTATCGTGTATTCATGAATATGAATGGTACTTATTCAATGTTTTGGGTGAATTTAGTCGATATTTGTAACATGATGCATGCTTGATTCAGTGATTAATCACAAAATTCTTATTACTGTGCTCACCAAATCACTTAACCTTTTGGGTGATTATATCTACTTTTGGACATGATTCATCACATCCACTTTTAATGAATGTGGCTTTGAACTTCTCCTACTCAGCACCTAAAAAGGTTTGTTTTGAAACCTCACTAATTGTTGGTAATAGCGTGTGTCTGTCACTAATTTCCAAAGTGCGCTTTTTATACAGGACTACAAAATTAGTGAGGATGAACATTTTAACAGCCACGTATTTTGAATTGAAGGAAAGTTTAGTATTAACCTCCTTGATTACTTTCTTCTCCCTTCTCTTATAATAAAAGGCCACTGGAGTATAGCCTCTGGTGATCCTACGTGGGTGATACTGGTGGCTCTCTAATGATTTACCTGAGGTTCATGAGGGATCTCTATAATTTGGTGGTACAAGCTTCTAGAGAAAGAAGGGGGTGGGGTAAACTTTGGCCCTTGTTTTGTTTTCTGGATGGAAGACCTAATTAAAGCAAATAGGGGCCTCCAAGCCTTACTTAGGGCCGCAAGCCCCAAATTTGCCCCAAAAATCTTAAAAAAGCCTTTGGACCCCCTAAGAGCATCTCCACGCGGAGAGGGAGAAACAAAACATTCAACGAATTTGGAGTTTTGCAAGGACATAAAGTTGCACACGAGACCTCAAAACGGGGAAACATTATTTAATTTTAGAAGTTTTGGTGCATGGTACAGAGAAATCTCTTTGGATGGGGGAGTGCGCTATTTTTTGATGTTGACGACACGTGGCGCCGTGTCATTGGTGGCGGGAGGTGAAAGGTGAAAGCGTCTTTTCAGATTTTTTTTTGGGGAGCTTGCGGTGGAGCCAAGCAAACGCCAAACCCTAAACCACTCCTGGCGTGGAGAAGATTTTCCGTCCTAGCGCGGAAAATTCCACGCCAGGAGTGGAGATGCTCTAAAACAAGAGGGCCAAAAAAATGAGGGTGCCATTAAGATGAGGGCCCACCTCCCCAAAGAAGCTCGTACCACCAAAATATAGAGATTCGTTCATGAGATACCACAATGATATTTCCAAGGTTCAAAAGGTAAAGTGGGTTTTAGGCAAGCATGAGTACTTGAGGCGCTTTGAAAATGCATGCATGTTTTGAGCGCCCGCGTTAGGATTTGAAGTAGAGGTTGGTGAGATCTAAGATGCTATATAACTGGGGATTGTCCTTGCCCCGTTGAGGATAATGGATAAGTACACACACACACACACACACACACATATATATATATATATATATATATATATATATACTAGGGTTGGTACCCATCGTCCCGACAAGGAGAGCGGAGGGTGTTGTGTTAAATTTACGTTTATATGTTTTGTATTTTAAAACCTATAAGTTCAATTTTTGGAGTGCATGTAAACGTTACCCTAGTATAAATCCACTCCAATTTTTGTACCTCGCCCTGCAATACCTCGCCCTGCACATACCGGTCAAACTTGACAGCTGTACTTGGCAGCAGCACTCCTCCAAGAGATTTCTACACAAATTAACAACATTCTTCTCATAAAAATATAGCTCCAGTTATGAGATTAAAAAAACAGTGCATTCATCTAGAATTACATGAATTTGTCCCAAGAATCATTTCTGTGTGATTATGCCTCCAAGGAGCGGTCATAGATGTAGCGTTGAAGCTTGCAATAATGAAAGCTCACTGAAATTTTCTTGCGGCATCTTCTTCACTGGTTTGTCTGGCGATTGACTAATATAATGTTTTGAATGACAAGTGATGGCAAGCCAGGTTCAAAAAGGTTGCAAAATGTTAGCCAACAACTTTATCTCGACCTGTGTGTCTGCAGTGTTCCAAAACCCTCCGTCAGGTGTGCCTCGAAGAGTACAAGCATTGATGCTTTTGCTGTTCACCTGTACGTTGCCACAACTTGGAGAATTGTATGAGTTTGTCATTTGGATTTCTGTTCAATCATGAATTCTAGGAGCCGTCATGTATGTAACTTTGAGACTTGTAGAAATGGAAGTTATTGATTTCGTATTATGGCATTTTCTTCTCACTGATCATTTTGGCAGTCGACTGATATTATATTCCCTCGTTCGATATTCAGAATGGCATGAGAGTTCCCAGTGCTAGAGAGACTCCACAATTGAGAATGCTTCAAATTGTAGCCGCCTTGTTTCTGCTGAACTGTGAGTCGACCATCGCAGAGAGAGTTGCAATTGAGACTACCCTGGAGCCATAGCTGCCATACGAATCAAGGTACATCTCTGGTAGAGGAGCCGCTGCTTGCGATACTTCTCGATGAACTTAAGCAGCTCAATTTCTCCGGCTAGAAAGGTGCGGTGCAGATTCTCAGACTCTTCATTGGCCTCATTAGCAGCATCTACACACCCCCACATACTTCTATTATGGCATGACATTCATTTAAAAAAAAACACAACATAATTTCTTACCTTACAAAAACCTCTCCACCAACACAATCGTCACATTCAACACGCAATCAGCCATCGCTCAAAAAACACAACACAATTTCTTACCTTACAAAAACCTCTCGTTACCAATCAAACCTCACATGTCACCGCCTTCAGAGCGAAATTCTCAGTCCGCGTCTGATTATATGTCCGTCTCGCTCACTGGCTCCCGAGCAAACAATTCTCTCTGCATCAAACAGTCTCTACCAACACAATCGTCACATTCAACGTGCAATCAGCCATCGCTCCTCCTTCTCTCTCAAAACCCTAACATCATACCATCCATCTCACCGGCTCCTGAGCAAAGTTCAAACGTGTTGTGTGTTTCCGGTAAGTTAGTTGCAAGAGGGAGAGCCTAAACAAAATCCCACAACACAAAACTCAACGAAGTCAATCACTTCTCGATGTCTCCGAGTAAACAACATTCCTGTAGATGTGAACATGCATCTCTCGCCAACAGCCATGATTCTCCGATCGGAATTTGACATGAATCGAGCAAACTCTGTCAATTAGGGTATTCAACCGTCTCGTTAAATTCTCGCTCGGGATGTGCAGGCACCTGCAGCACCTAGAACGAATTAGTCAATTACTTCTCGATGTCTCCGAGAGAACAACATTCCGCACAAGTTCACATGCATCTGTCGCCAACAGTCATGATTCTCCGATTGGAATTCGACATGAATCGAACAAACTCTGTCAATTAGGGTATTCAACCGTCTCGTTAGACTCTGGCTCTCGTCACATTCAACGTGCAATCAGCCATCGCTCCTCCTCTCTCAAAACCCTAACATCATACCATCCACCTCAGCGGCTCTTGAGCAAAGTCCGAAGGTGTTGTGTGTTTCCGGTAAGTTAGTTGCAAGAAGGAGAGCCTAAACAAAATCCCACAACACAGAACTCATCAATCCAAAAAACTACGGTCCAGAAACTCGTCACAATTTCTTAGAGACTCCTTCAAATGCAAAAACCACGACTCCAACCTCAATTCTAACCCCGCCCGGGGCTCTATCTCCCTCAACACTTACTCAATTTCAACGACTTCACAGCTTCCTTGACTGCAGTCCGGCACAACTACCATGCTCTTCCAACACAAAACCTCCACTCTCAACCTCCTCTCGAATTGTCAGAACCGACGACGCTCTCACTTCCTCTCTACGCTCCAAAGTCCTCCCCGAGTTTTTGTCCACGCACGGGTTTGCGGAGAGAGGGCAAGACAGGGAGGACTTCTTGGTCCTCTTGGTTGCGCAGGATGTCGTCCTTGGTGATAGTCTTCTTGGTCTGCTGTGCTTCTTGGTCTTCTCGGTCTGTTCTACCGTTATGGTCTTCTTGGTCTGTTCTACGGTTATGGTCTTCTTGCTCTGTTCTACGGTTATGGTCTTCTTGGTCTGATAGGAGCGGCAGACGGACATACACTGTCGCCTGTTATAGTAGTAGATATATATATATATATATATATATATATATATATATATATATATATATATATATATATATATATACATTATAAAAACATGACATTGTATACTATTCTATGAATTTTGTTTGGATTATACATTTAAGTAAATATTACAATCATTTAAACTTCTTGTTTATAAGAATTATTGTATATATTAACCTTGTTTATCTAGAAATTTATTAGAGGTTCTACAAATATATAGGCAATGGATATGAATGCAATGAAAAATAGAACTATATATATAAAAAATTATTTTAACCACTAAAGACCAACGCGGGCGCTCAAAATCTTGGGCACTTCCACATTGTTGGAACTGTTTTTTTTGTTTTTTTGAGATTTTGTATAAGGATGCAAGAAGATAAAAACTATGTGGGAATATTCTCTTTGATCTTATAGGACCTAGAGAAAAAGTTATACCATCTTAGATTTTGTTGTTGTTGGTGTTAGGCACTTCCATCAACTTTCAATTTTTTTTGTTACAACTATCTATTGGATATTACAAGATTTTAAGTACAAGCTACTAGCTTAATTTTATTTGAGATTTTAATGAAAAAACCTTCCATAGTGTAGAACTTTCACTCCAAGGCCAATCAAAGGTTTCCCACCTTTTTCAAGCAAGGTGCACAAACGAAATCCCATTTCCTCATAAAATTTAGACATCTTGATTTTTTCTCATTTTGTTTTTCCAACAACAGAAAGAAGCTCAAACCTTAGATTCGACCATCGAGGTTTTTAAGTTACATAAATACGGATTTATCAAAAAGCAAAATGTGTTTGGCAATCTTTGTACCTCTCACCAATTCTTTATTTATTTTGAAAGTGCTTCACTTTTCATCTACTTCTAAAACATTTATATAAGGATCAACATCACGTACTTCATAATGGTACAAAATTTAGAATATTTGTAATACAACATTTCAACACCAAGTGAAGCCATTGTCTATTGATCCTATAACGCAAAAAGAGAATACTTTTTTTTTTACTTCAAACACTGAAATCTTTTAATCCATGTGGCCAAAGTTTATGAAATTTTGTAAGCATGAGTTTTAGTAATATAGATTAAAGTCCTACAGTTGGAGATGGAAATAAAGATTTTGTTTTTCTTTTGCACTTTTTACACAAGAATGAGCAATTGTGAAGTGTTTTTGATGAGAAATAGTCAAGGAAGTCACAGAAGGGATGGCGCCCTAACCCATCCTGTATATGTGTGACCCAAATAGCCGACTTTCTTGCAAGTTTTATGCCATGTGGCAGCACAACCACTGCAGGTCTACATCAGAGGGAGCTGTGTCTACGGAACTACTTCTACAAAGGAATTAATTTCGGCACATGAGAGAACTGGTTTTGATGTTGACATTGACTTCAACAGAACGTCAACATCAACATGAACATAGTGTCGAAGTCGACGTCAACATCGACGAAAACATTGAAGTCGAAGTCGACGTCAACATTGACACAACGTCGACGTCAATACAACATCAACGTCAACAGCAACATTTATATTTACATCAATATCATTTAGGCGGACTGAAATGAAATCCTAGTTCAAACAAAGTTCTTCCCCTTTCAACTTGAGCCATTAGGAGTCAACCATGGTTACTGCTAAGTTGTCCGATAGTGTTCAGAGAATGACACGAAGGGCTTTGAAAGCTTCATAAATCTAGCGAATAGGAGGCAAAACTTGGAGAGCCTGGAATTATTAGAGCTTTGCTAAAGGTCCCATCAAGGCGGAGTGATCGTTACTACCCTAGCAATTTAGGTTCAAGGTATGAGTTGAGGATGTTTTAAGACACGAAGACGCAGCTTTGAACACTCCTAAGTGATCCATGAGAGCCTGGGAAAATCAATGAGCGCAATATACTAGGCGGAACATCATTTACACAAAGGATACATTTCAACACAACCTCACTTCACAGAAATAACCGTAGTTTGCTAATGCCTACATGGATTGGAGATTGGAGAGATCCGTTGGAAAGCTAGTAAAGAACAAAATAGAGTTTTCTTGAAAGTAAAGGATCTTTCACCACGAATCTTAGGGTCTTATGTTAGTAACTGGGACCACATGCACATGGTGACTTGGCTTGGGAAAGGTGTGGAGTAGGGTTTTTTTTTGGCGATTTGGAGCCAAATGGCAAAAAAATTTCCTAAAAAAGGAATATTCCCCCAAAGTGGGAAAATTATGATTTTATATTGTCAAAATTGCATTGATGGCCGTTTCCATATTGCCATGTTGCTACTAGTGAACAACATGGACTCCATCTTGTCGCCAAAAAGGATGTACAAATCTATGTTTATGGAGATGAATTCTCCAAAAAAGATATTTATGGAGAAAATTTTGGTTTTTTATGATTTCAAGAGAAACTTTGTGTCGCCACATGTGTGGTCTCCAAATAATTTGTGTCACTACTCTGGCTAAAACCGTGAAGCAAAAATAAAAAGCCCTGGTGTGGAGGAACCACTGGTTATACTTCTGGGAACTCGTGGGGTACTATGGGAGAGCTTTAGCTTGCATGGGATAGGACCCAAGAGCATTGATTGCTGTGCATCTCATTGGTGCATGAAAAGGGAGTAAGAGATTTTCGGACATCTATTCTCATGCATGAAAAAGTTTCGTCCTGTGGGGTGCACTTTCAGGAAAACTCTAATGCGTTCAAAGGATGTGAAAGACAATGGCCAATTGTGGAAAGATTTAGAAGAGCCAAAATCGACCCAGCGACTCGTAGGCATATTTCAAAGGGGTTAGGGAACATTACAAAGGATTGTCCTGTGTGCCCCTCAAAACTAAAACATTATTCTGTTATGAAAGAAAAGAAAATCTACAACAACTCAACTGACGTGCAAAACAAACAGTTTTCATTATAATTGAATCTAGATAGATACCCAAACACACCAGATATACAACAAGACCTCCGGTGTATGTTGTGTTTCATCACCTTTGGGCCCATCTCCCACCAGATCCCGAATGGAGATCGTCTAAAAAATGACAACGTTGAAGGAATACCCATCACAAGAAAGCACAATACCCGTAACATATTTTGACTACAGTATGAGGGAGTTGACAGTCGAAGAAAGTCTGACCTCCCGCTCTATCTCTACGCTCTGTCCTCTTTGGCAAATTTACTTTACAGGTCGCATTCACCTCCGCGACAAATTCATATGATCACTGAAAGGTCTACCTTCGGAGTGATTCAAGACATCTGTGACATAAATGGTACATCGGCAACCTGTCACCAATGACGAGCATTAAAAGCGGAATCTCAACTGAGAACAGTAACAAACCAGAGAGCTCAAGCAAACTGTACAGCTTCCTCTTCCTTTTCATGAAAATGCCTTTCAAGAGGATGGGATAAAACGTGCGTATATGCTTTACTACTACCATAAATTGTTCAGGATAAACACAAGTATGACCGATTATTAACAGAGCAAACGACGTACAGCAACTTACTCTTCCTTTTTTTTATAGACGATGGGGTTGCAAGACCATGTATTCTTAAGAATCATTCAAGATTAGCACAAATGTTATCAACCACAGAATCTGGTAACAAAGAGCACACTATCAATAAAATGAGAAACCTTACCTTGTGACAAAAGGTGCCTGTCGCCAAATAGGAGTATGAGCAGCGATGCGCATGTAAAGTACATCTCCGTCCTCCGGAGCAATAGAGCTCGATCAACACGACCTAAATTCCCACCACATTCAGAAAAACTCCAGAAAATAGAGGCTCCGACTGTAGGCATTTGCAAACTCCTCCACCTTGTCCAGAATCTCGCCACCACTATAAAACTTCATCTCTAATTTGGCTTCCCACATTCAGGAAAATGGGGCTCCAACTGCGGGCATTTCGAAAGGAGTTGCAAACGCTTCCATACTGGCCCTGAGCTCCAGGATCTCGCCACTACTGTAAAACTTCACCTCTGATCAGAAGTGAAAAACTCCAGAAAAAAAGGGGTCTCCAGCTCTTACTGTGGGACGTCAAACCCCGGCATTTCAAACGCAGTGGCAAACTCCTCCACCTTAGCCCTGAGCTCCAGAATCTCGCCGCTGCTATAAGCTTCACCTTTGATGGGCGCTTTCGTGTTGCCCTTGTGTATGTTGGCGGCAATTTGCATGGCGCGGTAGAGAAACTCCGCGATCATATCGAAGTCCACTTCGTTGCAGCCGCGAGATGTCATGGCCGGGGTGCCGATCCGCACGCCTCCAGGCTGCCAAGAGCTCCCGTCGCCGAACACGGCCATCTTGTTCACGGTAATGTGACACGCCTCGCAGACATCTTCCAGAGTATTGCCCGTGATGCCGAAGGGGCGCAGGTCCCAGAGCACGAGATGGTTGTCAGTGCCGTCGGTGACGAGCTTGCACCCGCGCCGCTTGAGCCCGTCCGCCAGCGCCTGCGCGTTCTTCTTCACCTGGTGGATGTGCTCCTTGTACTCCTTGGAGCACACCTGCTTGAGCGAGACGGCCAGCGCGGCGATGTGGTTGTTGTGGGGGCCGCCTTGGAGCGTCGGGTGAATGGCGAAGTTGATGTCGCGCTCCAGCGTGTACACGCCGTCGCCCAGGCGCCCCGGTGGTTTCAGGCCCTTGCGGTAGAACACAATGCCGCCGCGAGGGCCGCGCAGCGACTTGTGCGTGGTGGACGTCACGACGTCGCAGTGATCGAACGGGGAGTCGCATTCCTGCGCGGCGACCAGGCCGCTGATGTGCGCCATGTCGCACATCAGCACCGCGTTGATCTTGTTCGCTACTTGCCGGAAGCGCGCGTAGTTCCACTCGCGCGGGTAGGAGCTGCCGCCGCAGATGAGCAGCTTCGGGCGGTAGAGGAGCGCGATCTCTTCCATCTTGTCGTAGTCGATGAGGCCGGTCTCCGGGAGGACCTTGAATGGGAGCGTCTGGAAGTAGATTGAGGCGGCGGAAATTTTTTTCCCGCCCTGCGTTTGGTATCCGTGGCTGAGATGGCCGCCAGAGAGCACGTCGAGCCCCATGATGCGGTCGCTCGGCTGCAGCAGCGCAGTGAAAACGGCGAAATTGGCCGAGGAGCAGGAGTAGGGTTGCACATTGACGCCCCACTTGGAGGAGTCGAGGTGGAACGCCGCGAGCGCGCGCGTGCAGCAGAGCGTTTCGATCTGGTCGATAAATTCGTTGCCCTTGTAGTAGCGGCTGCCAGGGAGGCCCTCGGAGTATTTGTTGGTGAGATGGCTGCCGAGCGCCTCGAAGACGGCTAGCGAGGTGAAATTCTCCGACGCGATGAGCTCGATCCCGCGCCACTGGCGCTGCTTCTCCCGCTCCATCACCTCCCACAGGTCGGGGTCGACCTCCGCGAGCGAGCGGTTGCCCCAGTCGCGCACGCCGCGCTTGCGCGCCTTGTGGTCCTGGTACTGATACGTGCGCCCGCCGCGCTGCTGCCCCAGCGTCGACGGATGGTTCGGAAGAGGCCGCGGAATCCCGTTCTGCTGTTGGTGCTCCGACGCCACCACGGCGCGGAATGCGCCCTGCATCAGCGGCTGCTGCGGCTGCTGCTGCTGCTGCTGCTGCTGCGCGTTCCGGGATGACGTCTGGTGGTACATCACGGGCGATCCCGGGCCCCGCCCCCCACCTCCCACCATCACCTGCGTCGCGGGCAGCAGCGATGGCGCCCGGAACTGCCGCGCCTGGAGCGGCGACGCCTTCCGCTTCACGCGCTGCGAATTGCCGCTCACCGGGGAATACACCATCCCCCCGCCTCCGCCTTGCAGGATCATCCCCGCTCCATCCCTCGTAACTTGCATGACCGTCTCTCCCTGCACAAACAAACAGAACCCTGCATGTCATAAATGCAACACTCCAAAGAAAGTTCTTTCTCTGTTTCCTAACCCCTGGACCCAAAACTCGAACGAGAATTCCCAATTCCGTACCTGGCTGAGATCGCTCACGTGACTTCCGCCAGACAAACTCGGTTGAACGTTGCTCACTTGCTGCTCCATCTGGTGCTGCTGAATCAGTTGCACCAACCCCAGCGACAAACTTGGCTTGATCTCGCCCACGTCCATCGCCTCAAGAACTCCAGAACTCACCAACACTCACAAACCATCCCTCCGCAACATCAACATGCGTCGCCCTTCCCTCCGCACCACGGACCACGCATCTGATCTCACACGACAAAACCCTAACGCGGGGGGAAGGTTTATGGACCAGGTACACAATCTCGACGTTCCTGTTTCACGGACCACTTTTCGTGGCACTTGTGCGAGACAAAACAACCCAATGTGTAAGAAGTCGATATATCCATCACCGATTGCTGCGCGGAAGTGCAACAACTTCGCCATAGATGCATGCATCTGCTCGGACCGACTCGTCGTCATCCTTTTGCGTCACCCGATTGAGGAACTGGCGGAGTTGATAACAGCAGGGTAAGTACAGGTTTTCCTCGCGGTGGTGCCCTAAAGGGCGACTGTTGTCGGAGGAGCAGATTGTGGTGCAGAGGTTTTTCTCTCCTCGCTCTTTACTTACGTGGGGGATGGCGCAAGCCTCCGGGAGTCTAGTCGGCGGAGGACAGTGCTGCAGCACACCCACAATTTGACAGTGCCGCTCGGTACCTCTGCTCCCGCACTGACACCCATATCAGCAACCTCTGCTGGATTGCGCCGTCTTCTGCAATGGGCGCCTCAGTGTTGCCTCCCAAGGAGGCCAATCTCTTCAAGCTCATTGTGGTATGTGCGCTCTCTCCCTCTCTCGTCCGCTCTCCCTCGCCCCCTCTTGATTTTTTATTCCTGGGGATAGGGCTTAGAATTTCAGTTTCGTTGCTTGTTTTTTGAGGTGGTGAGTGGTGTGGCGTATTGATGTTCCAGCAATTGGTGACGCGAGTTGGATTCTGGAATCGCAGTGAGTGGATAGGGTTTGGAAGTTTTTGGTTGGGATATCTAATTTCTGTCGTTGTGGAAGCGAGGGGTTTGTTATGTGATCGAGCAGGACGGACCATGCGTGAAAATCAGCGTATTTCATGAGAGTTGTTGGTTTTCGAGAGTTTCCCTTGTCGAAGGCGCGTCGTATAGCAGGAGCTTGAATAATTAGGGTTTAAGGATTAGTCTGCCTGAAATCGCGCAAATGTCGGTGTGATGTGCGCAGAAATCCTATGAAACGAAGCAGTACAAAAAGGGGCTGAAGGCAGCAGATCAAATTCTTCGAAAGTTTCCCGAGCATGGAGGTAAGTTTTCTGAGCATTGGCTGTGCTTGAAAAGGTAATGCTACATGTGAGGTAACCGGAGACTCTATGTTTGCAGAAACTTTGGCGATGAAGGGTTTGACCCTCAACTGCATGGACAGGAAAACCGAGGCGAATGAGCTTGTCCGGAAGGGTTTGAAGGTGCGTATTTGAAGTCTGTGTCCACAGAAAGTTCTTCACTCATCTGCTCACGCTCACGTGCTCATGTTGTTTGCAGAATGACCTCAAGAGTCATGTGTGTTGGCATGTCTACGGGCTTTTGTATCGGTCGGACCGGGATTACCGGGAGGCGATCAAATGCTATCGCAATGCTCTCCGGATTGATCCAGAGAATATCCAAATTCTTAGGGATCTGTCGCTGCTCCAGGTATGCTGCTGCATCACTGGCTTCGGTTACTGTTCACTCTCATCTTCTGCATGTTATGTGACCTTGATGTCGTCGCAGGCCCAAATGCGTGAGCTTGCCGGGTTTGTCGAAACCAGGAGGCAGTTGTTGACATTGAAGCCCAGCCACCGCAACAATTGGATCGGCTTCGCCATTGCGCATCACATCAACCATGAGTACTGCCTCTTTGTGCTTGTGAAGTTTGTGTGGTTGTTTTGGTAGGCTTCGACCTTGTATTCATCAGTGAGTTTGTGTTGTGCTTCAGGCCTCAGATGGCTGCAAGTATTTTGGATGCTTACGAAGGCACTTTGGAAGAGGATTTTCCTCCGGAAAGTGAGCGGTACGAGCACAGTGAAATGCTTCTGTATAAGGTAATGAACCTGTCCTTTAATGTATGATTATAAGATGTAGTTTAGTTTTATGTTATGGATGTCTCAGCTTATCCATTTTGTGTAACTTTGGATGACATGTAGGAGGGATTAGTTTTGCATGATGTGCCTCCTTTATTATTTCTGTAGGTAAGCGAGAGATGTACAAGATTGTGATAGTGTGCATGGTGATGTTTATATTAACTATAGCTGCTACTTTGTATGATATCAGGCCACTGTGTCGGAAGAAGCAGGGCAACCAGAGAAGGCATTAGAGGAGCTTGCAAAGAAAGAAGGGAAAATTGTAAGTTAGTTGCTCGGATGTGAGTGATTTTATGTTTTGCCAGGTTCTGACCCGTTGTAAAGGTTTGTTTCCTGTACATGTTTGCTTGCATCTCCTTACAAGTCTAATACATATCAAACTAATTTCTGGGACAGGTAGACAAGCTTGGACTTACAGAACACCGGGCGTCGTTATTCTTGCAAACAAACCGTTTAGCAGAAGCAGAGGAGCTCTACCGAAAACTTCTTGACGTTAACCCTGACAATTATAAGTAAGTTTTCTTTGTTATGTGCTTCAAGGTGTAGTTTTTCTTAGCTGCATATGTTGAATCTTCAGCACTTACTGGTAGCCTCGATCAAACATAACGTTATGTTCAAGTTTGGAACTCTTAGTGGCTGTTTTATATCCACTTGTCCCTTTTGCGTGGGTGCAGCTATTATGAAGGCCTGCAAAAATGTCTTGGATTGATGCCAGAGGGAAAAGTCTATTCTTCTGAGCAGGTCGAGAAGTTAGTGCAATTATACGATGGCCTCCGAGTAAAGTATCCTCGGTCTGCTGCTGCCAAGGTCAGGCTTCTACATCATATGGATTCTGATTATTTAGAATACTCATGCTTCATCTTTCATTACAGACATGCGGATATGCTGTTTTTTATGAATATTTATAAATTTTGGTGTTGTTTGAATAGGCAGCCACACCCATCTGCAACTTGGCATCTAACCTATCTAAGCTTTTGGTTTTGTGTGCAGCGCATTCCATTGGATTTCTTGGAAGGTGGTGCATTTAAAGCAGCAGTTAGTCTTTATGTTCGCCCATTTTTGAAAAAGGTTTGGTTCTTCCCTTCATCTCTTTGAGCCATGTTTATCTGCATTTACTTAGTATATCAAGAATTGCATTATTTTGTCATGGATCTGATATTATGGTTGTGTAATCTTCTGTATTTGGTTTTAGGGATCTTTGCCTTAAAGTAGAGTCTTAGTTTCTATTCAAAAAAGTTTCTTCCCTGATTTGCTGTTTGATATTTTCGTTCAGGGCGTACCCTCACTTTTTACGGATCTCCGGCCGCTTTATACTGATCCCGAAAAGGTACGTCATGGACAAAAACTCTTCTTCTTTTCAAGTTCGCCAACGTTACTTAATGCCCTGAATACCTGGTCAAATTCTTCCACCGACGTCTTAGCTTTTGTTTGCAGGTAGAAATTCTGGAGGGGGTTTTTCTTGAAGTCTTGTCTTCGCTTCAGACCTCAAAAACATTTCCTAGCAGGTATCACATTTGTTATTTTCCCCTTTTTGTAGCTTAAATCAGAGATCAGCATACATTGCGGAACATTTGAAGCTAGGCTGGTATGTTGGTAAATTGCTTTGTATGCACAGGCCTCAAGAGTGTCTGAGGATGAGGGTAAGTTAGATTATTTAAGGATGGCGAATCATTTGAAGTGAATATAGTTGTGTAGGTTTAAATGAGACCAACATGTTGCAATTTAGAACACACAAACAAGTTTTTAGTTAGTATTCTACGTTTTGCAGTTCGGACATCGAGTCACCTTCAACCTACTTGTGGACTCTTTATCTTCTTGCTCAGGTAAACTATTTGCAAACTCTCAAATTTCTCTTTCAATCTTTCTAGCATTTTGATAGCTCTTGATAAGAAGATTGTATTTGATAACTCATTTTGTTGATGCAACCTGCTACAGCACTTTGACCGAAGACGACAGTATGAAAAGGCTCGTTCCTATATCAATCAAGCAATTGAGCACACGCCAACAGTTATTGACCTGTATCTTGTGAAGGTGCAAATCTTATCATCCTTCGTAATGTATGTGGGACTTGGCTAGTCACCGCCACAATAGTTCGTGCTCTGTGATTCTCTTGAAAAGTACATGTTGTGCTGGAAGCATGAACATCAGTAAACAAATTTCTATATATCTTTTATCAGTTAATTTAAAGTTTTGTTACATGGTGTTCACAGGGAAGAATATTAAAGCATGCTGGGGATCCTGTGGCGGCGGCAGCTTTAGCCGATGAAGCTCGGACCATGGACCTTGCTGACCGGTTTTTGAACAGCGAATGTGTCAAGCGCATGCTTCAAGCTGACCAGGTATCAGTCGTCAATTCGGATGATATCCACTTGAACATCAGTTTTTCCGTTGGAAAAGAGCTTTCTTTGAAGTTACATCTGTCCTCTACCACTTGAATATTGAACCAGTTGCAGCTGTGTTCACCTTAGGTCGAGCTTGCGGAGAAGACGGCTGTACTTTTTACCAAGGACGGTGATCAGCACAACAACCTATTTGACATGCAGTGCATGTGGTAAGCATTTGCTCGTCTTTTGAATTGATGAAAAACGAAGTGGGTTCATTCCTACTTGATTCGGTCTTTGATGTCTGATATGCTTTTCTTTTTTCCAGGTATGAGCTGGCATCTGGCGATAGTCATTTCCGGCAAGGAAACATGGGCAAAGCATTGAAGAAGTATTTGTCAGTGGAGAAACACTACAATGACATGGTTGAGGACCAGTTTGACTTCCACACCTACTGCCTGCGCAAAATGACGCTCCGGGCGTACATCCGGATGCTGCGCTTCCAGGACCACCTTCATTCGCACCGCTTCTTTTTCAGGGCTGCCACTTCGGCCATCAGGTGCCGTCTTGTTCCTTTCTCTATTTGATTTCTTCTTTCACGTACTCCTGTTGTGTACTGACATGTATTCTGCTTTGTAGATGTTACATCAAACTTCATGACTCGCCGCCTAAAGCAGCGGCAGAAGAGGCTGAAGCAGCTGTGGCCGGTTTGCCTGCTGCCGAACGGAAGAAAATTCGCCAGAAAATGCGCAAAGCTGAAGCGAAAGCCAAGAAGGTACGTGATGTTTACGTTTCTGTGCTTTCTGGCCTGGGGTTTCAGAACAAGGCAGTCAGTTCAGAGTATTTTGTCTTGGCTTGTTCTTTTCAGGAGGCGGAAGAGAAGGCGAAGGAGGAGGAAGTCAAGGAGACTTTGGCTAGTAAAGGTGGGAAGAAGAGCACACAAACACCTCGACCTGTAGATACAGATCCTGACGGCGACAAACTGATGCATGTACGTGTACTGTCTCCTCTTGATAAAACAGCCATTTCTGTATGAAAATCGATTTCTTCCACAAGAATGTTTGAAATCATTAACTTTATACTTCATCACACAGGTTGAAGATCCTTTGAGCGAAGCACTCAAGTATCTGAGACTTTTGCAAGAGCACTCGGCAGATGCTCTTGAAACCCATCTGCTCGCCTTCGAAGTCTACTTCCGGAAAGGCAAGAAACTGCTCGCTCTTCAGGTATTGTCATTCAGCTCGTCATAACGAACCTGATCAGCTTTGAGTCATTGCACTGACCTGAAGTTTTTCCCCTCTGCGTCTTAACCTTAGAAGTGTCTGAAGAACGATCTTTGGTGTGGTTTCTCAGGCCGTGAAGAAGCAGTTGGCAATTGATTCAAGCAGTCCTGATGTACACCGTTGTTTGGTGAGTTAATTCCTACTTGTAATAAGAAAGAAGGCATTGGAGCGGTGTTATAATTGTGATTTTTCCTTTTATTAGATGTGCGTGGTATTTAGCTTATAACGAGATTTGGCGATACGATTCGGTCCCTGTCAAGTTGTTGATTTTTCACGCAGGTTTGTTAATGTGCTTATTTGTGTGTGTTTAATTCAGATCCGCTTGTTTGAATCATTGGACAAGCTTTCAAGCCCAGACACTCATGCTGACAAGATTATCAGTGATGTGATTGTTATGGAGAGAACGTCACTGAAGTAAGTTTCCTAGTTTTTTCTCGTGTTTGCTATTTTCTCTAAAGTCGTAACTTTATCAACGAATCATATTAAATACTCAATTCGTTTAACTTATATTTACTGAACACATCATTCTTAAGGTTGTATTATACCAACTATTTCGTATTGCAGGGAGCTTGGAGAAAAATCACTTCTGGATGCAAACAAAGATTTTCTTCAGGTTCATAGCGGTTAGTGGCATGACCCTTCGGAAGGCTTTCTGTATTTGACGTAATGTAAAACTTGAAAATCCGATGTAGTTTGCAACCTTGCCTGCAAAGCTGTCAATTCTCAAAGTCTCTGTTTGGGTCATACTGAAAGCCTAACCCTCCTTTCTTTCGTGTGACAGATTCCCTGAAGCACAGGGCTGCTGCGGCCGAGATTCACCTTCTCCTCTGTCCGGATGGAAAGGCTGAGGCAATCAAGATCATCGAAGAGTCATCCGAAAGGTAGACCACTGAACTTGCAGTGATGCGATCTGTGAAACTCACGAAGTATTTGGGGTTCACCATTTTCCTGCAATCTGACCCTACTATGCTTTTGTGCATATTGTTAAACAGGGCTGCCAAGGATGCGGCATGCGAATGGCTCTTGAAGGATTGTGTAGCAGTACATCAGTTGTTGGAAGCTTCGTTCAAACATACCGAAGCTGCATCGAGTAAGCCATTTGAAACTTTGCTCCCCACCTCCTGATCATGATACTACTGCTCCCAAAGCACCGGGTTTGAAGTTGTCTGGTATTATGAGTCACCTTTGCTGTGACTCTATTCTAAGACTTGTCTATGTGTGGGACATTTGATGTTTGCAGAGTGGACGGCACGCTGTGCAGCGTTGTTCCCCTATTCAACGTATTTTAAAGGCGCCAAGAGCTCCGCAACGAAGGATTCGAGTCACTCGAACAACGGAGAGGTGGGATATGATAGCGTAGGAGGAGAGAAGGATCACACACACGCGGTCAACGGTGGGCTTAGAGACTTAGTTTTGAACTGAAGGGAGAAAGGTCTGTTGTACTCAACCTGGCTGAGATGCTATTGGAAGGTGTTCACAGTAGAGTTTTTGGTAAGGCAGAAGTGGAAGTGGATATCCTTGTTCAGGGCATCGCTAGCCGTGGTAGCTCCTTCTTCTTTTTTTCGTTTCTTTTTGCTAAGTTAAGCTGCTGTTGGTTTCTGGAGTTGTAGTTGAATGCGGAGAGACGTAGAACAAGGTCTGAGTTCTAGTATTTTTATTGTAGACGCGTTCTGATGTTATGTTCCGATGCGTCTCGCCATCCTGGAAATGTGACGTTTGAGGTGCAGAAGCCGATTTGCATTCTTGGCCTCGTGTTTTTGTAATCACAACAGTCGGGTTTTTGCACTCACCACAATGAGTAATTCCTTTACTAATGTGCCTATGTTCATTTCAGGAGAATTTTTGTGAAAGTCCCAGAAGTGAAAAGAGAAGGGAACGAGAGGGTGAGATTTAACTTATTTTTTATTTTTGTGTTTTATCTTTATTCCAAACTATGTTATGTTGTAAGATTATTTTCTTCCTTTCCAATGATGTTTAACCTCTAAATGATAAAAGCCCCAAGGTGTGCTTTTGCAAATCTTGGGCATGTTCCAATGGTTGCAATCTATTTTTACAATTCTTGGAATTTTGTACAAAGATCAAGAAGGCAAGTTATTTGGTAGTGTAATATTTATTCTCATTGGAGCTATGGAATCAAAGTTATGCCATCTTAACCCTTTAAGGATGTGGCCTCGAGCAACCATGAATGGAAACGGAAACCTTCTTATCGATTGTTTGGATCATAATTCTAAAACATATTAAGTTTCACAAAAACTATGACATGAAATGGCAATTTTTGAACCTCCATGCCTCGCACAATTTTCTTGGATATGTTACACCCTTTCTCTTCCTATAACAATTAGTGTACAAGGTATTAATATCATGCTTGACATGATGGTGGACCAAGCTATTTTGTGTGCCTAATTTTGTGAGCTGTGAGCTGTGAGCCTACGATTGCAAGCCTTGGGGCCTAAAATTGGGTTATAAATTTTAAAAAGGCTTGACAAAAAAAAGTTTCATGGGTTTTTTTATTAGGTTGACAAAGGTTAAAAGCAATAAATTGAAGGGCCTATTACTGTGGAGGATGGTGGAGAAATTGTATGGAGGAGGTTATGAATGACAATAGTATTGCTATATTTTTAATAAGGGACCTATGATTGTGGAATTTAGGGTTCAATAAAAAAGCAAATAGGATTTCTAAGGATATAAGGCTGAGGAGCAAGGTTTGGCCCCTAAAGGACCAAGACATTTTCCCCTCAAAATCACTCCAAAACTGCTATTTTTAGCGCATTCAACATGAAATGATACAAAATGTTTTTTTTGAAAATGTAACCATAGGATCTTGTATTATAGTTGTATGAAAGTGTGTGGTGAAATTTTTGATAAGTTTGAGTGCACGGATTGAAAGATAGTAGCCTTTGAAGTGAGACATAATCTCTTTTTGAGGTCATACTAAACACCTTCAACAAACTTCCACCACCTTCTATGGCAACTTTTTGCACTACAAGCCGTGAATTTATTATGTTGACTTGAAAAGGATCATGTTAGGCACATGTGCACCAAATTTGAGAAGTAGAAGAGGTGTAGAAGATGTCCTAAAAAATTCTGCAATGCAACTATGTGCTAAGAATCAACAATACACTTTATATTTTGCATATATCATATCCTTCTCAAATTTTTGAAATTCACAAATCCGTATGATAGATGCAAAGATCTCAATCTCCTCTCTAAGAGGACATTTTCTTTATTTTAAATGGACAAAAACTCGAATTTCTATTGAATTTAGAAGTTATTTAAGTTTAGTGACAGTATTTGTGATATGTCACACTAAACTGCTGCACTATTTGTATATGTAAGTGAAAATAAGTTGTAACTTTTGAACCGTAAGTCGGAATTCTACGAAATTTGTGTCTACGCAAAGCTAATCAAAAGTTGGCCATTCTGCAAATAAAAAACAAGAAAATAATGCCTAGAATTGAGAACGTGGTACCTTACCCAAACTCAAAATGACTCCTAAGGGGACTTTGGTCCTGTAGGGGTTAATGTAGAGAAAGGGACTGTGGGAGGAGAGGAGAGGAAGGTCGGAGTTCACGTTTAGGAGAGGTAGTGGTTTAGGAAGTTCGAGGGGGTTTAGGGTTTATGGTGATGTAGGGAGATCGCAAGTCCAATTTGGAGGTGCTTTAGAGATACAACGTTGGTGACACTGAGAGTGCGAGACTTGGAAATATAGGTTGATTTAGGGTGATTGACTAATTTGAGATTTGGGTTTGCGGCCTGTAGGGCTCATGGGAGTTCAATAGCAAGTGGTTTGTTTAAAAGATAGGTAGTTTGATTTCATTTGGGTGATGGACTTGGGACACTGTGAACTTGAGAGATTTAGAGAGTATTAAGGTTTTAGTAAAAGTGCGAGGGAGAGCAGCTAAATTGAGGTATGGTGTTGTTGGGAGGGGCTAAATAGTGAGTGTTTGGAATCAAGGGAATGGGAGAAAAATAGGAAGAACTGAGGAAGAGTTTGGAGGCAGTTGGCGAGTAGAGTCTGTAGTCTTCAGGAGTGGTAAAATTTGAACAAGTCTATGGAATAGTAAGAGATTGAAGTAGGTTAGGTCATCAAACAAGGGAAGTAAGAATGTGCAATTTGAATCTCTCCCCATCTTCTATTATCACAAAGTGTAGAGCAAGTGGTGGATAAAAAGTAGTACAAACTATGGAGGTGGCCCTTTTAGTCTCGCCGCCATTTATATTAAAGTTGGAGTGATCAAGTACAAGGACAACGTACCATGAAGCGACTCGCTATGCACCGTAGTGTTTCAGGATAAAAATCTGTAGAATTTGCTTAATTTCATTCCAACAGAAACTAGGTGCGTGTATGAATACATCTACCTTCGGGTCTAAACCAGAGACAATGTTGAAGATGTAATAAAGGTTCTTACAATAAGTCCATGCACCGCGTTTTGCCAAGTGATTTCTTGGACATCTCAGTTAAAGATAGGCAGTCACAGCTTGGGAATTGGCCAATGGTCAAGAAATATTGGGATACCTTTGATCTGTTTCGAGACTCCAAAGTGAGAATGCAACCTAGGGCTAGAGGCAGAACCATTAGAACCGTGATGATTTTTCCCATCGTTGAAAGAGCAAAGGTGCAACTATTATGGTGTTTAGTTGTTGGAGCAGATGGATTCCTTCAAATCGCTTGGTTGGTTGCTCTGCAAGATTAGAAGGAGCAGGATAATTATTGAGGTTCACAATTATGCCTTCTCCAAATAGCTTTTGAGGAGACAACACGTCACGCTTTGCGAGACAAAACCCGGCCTTTTTGAGGGCAAGTATCTCCGTTTTGCTCAGGTTAGTTCCCATTTTAACTGCCAGAAGTCCGGGGGTGGTGGCATATTTTGGACCCACTTGCACCGTGTGCCTATAACACAACAATGAATGTCGTTGGTGCAGAAGAAGAATCGACGTCTCTCCAACCTCGTCTTCCTAAAATTGTCCATCAAACATGTGTATGTAGGGGTAGTTGTGGCTCTATTGTTCTGCACAATTGTGCCCACACACTTCTTCCTTGTACAGGTCTGTAGAGCAAAATATTTTTTGGCAGATGTCTTAAGAAGCCTTGTAATGTGCCATTGGTTCTCATCACAAACAGTCTCTTGCACAACTTTGATGCATTGGACCCGGGATGAAGTCGGAGGTGACGACGAAGAAAGTACTTGGTAGCTTCATGAGAGCTGGAGTGCGGTGGAGGATCTTCATTTGTGAAGTCAACAATCAGTGGATTGATGCGACGTGCCTTCCTCCTTGTGCGTGAGACGCTAATCTTATCAGGGCGATGCGAGTCAATTTCAGATTCTGGAGGAAAGTCAGCATTTCTTTCAGGGTCACAAATTCTTCTTCTCCTTCAAGATTAGGATTGCGAGTACAAAACTCGTCTGCACCAGGCATGTTGGCAAGTGCGCCATGAAGGACCTTAGCATTTCCTGAACGTTGGGCGTTGCGATGCGCAGTACGTAGAAGAAGCTCCTCCTTTCTTGGACCTGTAGCTGGCTTCTCACCCTTCAAAAATTGGTAGTATGCAACAACCTGCATAAATGCCCGAACCATATCGTTGACGGCAACAACATACAAATCGTTTCCTCGTTTGTGAGACTACTGCAACCATTTGTTGTGAATTGATTCGGCCAAATTATAGGATGGCATCCTGGCTAGTTCAGCATTAGAGAGATTCTACAGTGATTTAGATGCAAGAAGAGAGCACTAATTACCTTCACACACAATTTGAGCAAGGCACAAGTACAGGAGTAGTGGATTAAGGGTTAGGAAAATGGAATGATTGATGGGAGGACAAAAACTAGAGCTGATATTGGTTGTGCGTCGTGTGGGCCACGGGAGTTGAATTTTAGACAAACCCCATGGAGATAGAATAGCCGATATCGGCTCAAATTTGGATGCTCAATACAATTACTAGATAAAATTGCAGAGCATTGGCTGGATGGATTTGGAAGTAGGGCCAACAATGACACTACCTCAAATCTTCAATCTAGATTAATTGACATAGCCGTGTCCTCTATGGAAAGACAGGATCCGATGTCGACCTACGCTCATTTTAAGCCCACTGATGTCGAATATTGATGCATATTACAGAAGCAAAAACATAGGAATACTTATCAGCTCCATGAACCCTCTCCACTGCCGATATTGAAAATGACAGAACGCAAGCCATAGTTGCAGTCTTGGAAGTCCTTCATCAGTTGTTGCCCCAGAAGACATCCACTAGGCCCTGATCGCCAAATACCTACACTCTGCAACCTCCAAGGAGATAGAATTCTTCTACTACTTGAAGAGCCGTCAATGTTGACCTTGAAGGTCAGCTCTAATATTTGCCTTTGTATGCTTTTGAAGGGATTGGACCGAGTAAAATAGGCAAGTCCTTTCTCTGTTTGGCATCGGGACAGTACGGACCAGGGTCACCACAACCATAGATATTTTGAACCGGATTCCAGTTCAAAATATTGTGCGCTATCAACCATGAATCCTTTGAAATTTGGACTAGGAACATCATGTCTACTAGCAACCGCGTTCGGATTCTGCCAAAACATCTATTGGGCTACCACATCTTCAGATTGCATGTGGCAGACTGCAAAAGTCATGACGTAGGAGTAAGTGGAGTCGTACTCATGGCAAGCCATAGTGGTCCAGGACTTCACGTGCTTGACATGATCAAACTTCATCCAAGAGTCCTCCAAGTCACCCCTGGTTGCATTCGCTTCACTAAGCCCACTCCGTTGTCGGGACCTAATTATGCCATCTTGAAAATAAAGACTTTATCAGAGTTTGTCCCTTGGCCCAGGGAATGGTTATTCTGGATGAAAGCCCAATTGCTTGACCCCTGCAGTTTGGTGATACTATCCATCACACCAAAACGGCGAAGATAATGAAAATTAGTCACCTCATTTTGTATTCTTGGGGAGGACATCTGTTTGAACTTGTCCAAGACAGGGACAAGTTCCTCAAAACCTAAAGTCTTTTGTGGAACCCCATCTGGGCATAACAATTATCCTTCAAGGTACTCCTTGCTCGCCTCTAGAACAATAGATGAATTAGTCGCGGAAGGTGTCCGCTCTACCTGTTCGCCGATTACTGAACGAAGCTTTGCTAATGAGTCTCTATAGTTCCCCTTCTTCACAACATGAGTGTGTCATTCCAAATGGATGCAAGCACGGGTCATACTGCTCTTGCCAAGAACATAATATATTCTAGCAGGGCAAGTCCCAAAGCATGTGGGAGGAACTTGGCATATTGCATTTAGAACAATAGAATGTGTGGGAGGGTCACATCCAGGTACAAATGGAGATGCGGAATTGCCCTCCCACTCGGTATCATTCTGTGCTGATGACCGGATAGGACACTTTAGATAATCGCATAGTTCATTGGTGCACTTGAGATAGCCCAAACATGTTGACATTCTAAAGGTGAGGTCGAACTCAGATTTGATATGCGATGTGGCAGTTCGGGTCCAAGCGTGGCTGTCATCCGTCTTATCCATTCCTTGTAGTTGTCCAGCCTTCGAAGTTGGAGGACACTTCCCCAAAGGTGGAAGTTCAAACACGACATCCCCGTCGATGTCAGGGGGGAGGAAATCTACCTGACGAATAGAAATTGAATCGTAATCTAACTTCAACAATACTGAATTTGCACCACTACGGGTGCTTAGTAGACAGAGGCATTGGACGGTACTCCAAGCAGGCGGGAGAAGGGGTTTAGAGGTCCTCGGAATAGGACGCTTGGAAGGGGTACATTGAAAGTCATTCTTGTTAAACTTTGAAAGGGGTGAGCAAAGAAGGGTATTGGAGGGGATGCACTCACAGTCAGAGTCGCCGATGCGTAGGAGAATTGGATCATGAGGAGGCTCTAATTTAACCTTACGAAGTAAAAGAGTAACGTCTAAACCCCATTAGCGCCGGTACAACGCATTGGTGTTAATGGGATAGAGCCAATGTCCGGTGCACTGTCCTTCGTTCCATAAACTCTATAATTCCCAAGTTTCAACAACCAGAATACGTCACTGTCCCAAGTTGTGGACATGTGAGCAACAATACGAGTGACCTTGTTCTTCCTAGGGTCAAGAACATCCATGTCAATATGCAAACTGCTCTCTATGATGTGGAATCTAGAAGCTAGTTGACTTCCCGTAATATTGTTGTAGCCACTATTACCCACTGCAAAAGAGATAGGCACTGCTTGACCATCTGCGCGTATGAGAACAATATTAGAGCCATCACCCTGCAAGGCAGCCATGAGAATCTTATCAATAGACGAGTAGTAGGAAGAAATGATGGTGGACTGTGGAGATGAAGGTATTTAGGGTGGAGACGCTTTCAAGCGCTCAGTCAAAATCAATAGTGCATTTCGGAGTTGGAATATAATCAAACGCAATGAAGTAGTGGAGGTAGTTCAACAGTGAAGTTATTTTGTTTGATATGGCGGTTACTGTTAGTAATGGAGAATCATCTATGCTAGAATTCTAACAAAGATAGAGAAGTATCTGTGTTCAAATTGAACTTCATAATGCGCTGTGAATGCAGGGACCAAGGGTATGTTATTTACGCACATTACTGAAGACCATCAAGTAGTTGGTAGTGTAGAGTTTCACAGGAGTGGCAATAGTTGTCAAATTGTTAGATTATTATTTGTTCTGGGCCCGGCGGAATGGCAAGATATGGAGTTTGTACCTTAACCTAAGTGATTATAATTTGAGTGTTGGGGGCATTAACCTAATTCCATTGGTTGGAGTGCGTGATCAGCCGTGGCGTGTCAACTGCGACGTTACATGAGAGGAATTAGATTTAGGGGGGCGGCAGGTAGAAGCCATTGTGGAAGAGTATGCCATTTTTGTAGTATGCCAAAGAAGAGGAAGAAACAGTTGTTTTTTTTTACCAATCCCAAGCAGCTGAGGAAGATTAGGCAGATGAGGGAACTTAGATCAATTGCTCGGTTAGCTGATGTAGGTGAGACTACAAGAATACTAGTTTTTCAAGACGTTGAGAGTAAAGGTGCAGTTTTAGAAGGGGCTTGTCCACTCAATTTAATCCAAATTGCAGAGAACACAATGGGACGAGGGTAGCTTGAGACTTCCAGAGGCAGCGAGAGTGGCAGCACAGATGGAGGATATGCAAAAATATGCGGTAGTGGAGGCAACATGATAGCAGCTTCAATTAATAGTGAAGGTAAGTCCAAGGCACTTGTGAAGATCAGAATTCATATTTCTAGCCCTATATTGTCATAATTGAAGAGACGTCGTGCCGGAGAAGTCATATGGCCGGCGAAAGCCTGTCAAGTTAAAGGCGCTTTTGAGAAACGTCAATTCTTGTAGTGGAATGTCACTCTGAGCTAATCTTTCAAGCTGAACCTTTCCCTCAGAAAAAGTGTTACATTGAGATGCCAACCTTATTTCATTAAGGCTTTGTTGCAAAACTCAATTCAATCTGGAGTTGTTAGAACACCTCTCTTTGCTTGCACTTGCAATGCTCTTTGAAATTTCTTTGTTAGTAGAGTTTACAGAAAATGGCGATTTGCTTAATTGTGTGGAGGTGAGGCTTGGCATTCATATTCCTTCAAACCATTACACTGATTTTGATGTTTAGTGTCATGGGTAGTAAATGACTTGTAAATGCTGTAAGTTTTTACTATTGATATAAATTTTTACTAAGAGCACAACAATCTATATTACTCAAAGAGGGCAATCATAGTGGACATGGTCGGTAAAAATATTCATCAAGAGTGAAAACTTATAGCATTTTCAAGTCATTTACTGCCCACGACACTAAACATCAAAATCAGCGATTTGACAGGACATCCCCCACGCTTGGACTTATCGGGTGGGGGACGAGGCGATGGGGCCAAAACCTGGCCTCTATTTTGTTTTTGAATGGGGCCCTAAATTTAGCCTGAGGGGGACCTATAGACTAAATTAGGGCCGAGGCCTCAATTTCGTAAAAAAAAGCCAAAAAAAGCCTGTGACTCCCCAAAATGGAAGGGCCAGAAAAATGAGCCCATGCAATTAAGACGGGGGCCCACCTCGGGTAAGTCCGAGCGTGCGGGATGTCCTGTCCGCGCCCAAAATCACTGTAGTACAAAAGTGGGAAAAAAAAATCGCACTCATTATCATAATGCGGATTTTTGACCACGCTACTATAATTTGGTTATACTATTCATGGTTCGGGCTGCCGCGGTTCTTTGCTCATAATATCTTCAAATTTTGCAATTTTTGGCCGTGTAATATACCATTGCAAAGGGTTTGAAAATACGCTTCCAACAATATATTACAAGGCCAAGACTTCTAGAATTTGAGGAAGTTATGAGAAAAAACCGCGGTAGTCCGAACCATGAACAATATAACAGAATTCTAGCAGTGTGGTCAAAAGGACCGCAAAGTGAAAATGAGTGCCGTTTTTTTTCCCACTTTTATACTACACTAAAATTCGCATTTAGTGTAGTCACACGAATAGTGTACTTACCATAGTACACTAATTGCAAAGAAGTTGACAAATAGTGTGCTAATTGCAAACAAGTTGACAAATAGTGTGCTAATTGCAAACAAGTTGACAAATAGTGTTAGCTGTTCATGACATTCATGAAACCCCAATCAACTTTCTTGTGCCAATAAAAATTACATAAACTAAAAAGATACCCCCAATCAACCGCCTACCAGCCGTCATGTCTTAATTGCATAAAATAAAATAAAAAGATACCCCTAATCTCACTCTATAATACGGATTTCAAATTTACATTATCAAAGTTTACTTTATCAGAGTACACTTAATGGAAGTTTACTTTATTAAAAGTTCATTTTTTCAAGAGATTACTTTTTCAAGTTTTACTTCTTAAAAAGTATATTTTTTAAAATGTTTACTTTTCCAAAACTTTAATTCTCAAAAGAATATTTTTCCAAACATTTACTTTTTCAAAAGTTTACTTTTAAAAAAACTTTACTTTTTCAAAATTTTACTCTTTTAAAAGTTTATTTTTTCCAAACATTTACTTTTTCTAGTCGTTGCTTTTTCAAATGTTTACTTTTTCAAATGTTTACTTTTCAAACGTTTACTATTTCAAATCTTTACTTTTTCAAATGTTTACTTTTGGAAAAGCTTATTTTTACACATATTTACCTTTTCAAAAGGTAAATTGTCTTTTTTCTGAATTGATGTTTTTCCCTAGTTTTTGTTTTTTTTTTAAATGTTGTTTTTCCCTAATTGTTGTTTTTCCTAATTGTTGTTTTTGCAAAAATGTTGCTTTTTTCTAATTGTTGTTTTTCCCCAATTGTTGATTTTTCCAATTTTTTCTTTGTAATTTTTATTTTTTCTCTTCTTCACCTTTTTGTACACATTCTCTTCTACTATGATACACTAAATGTGCACAAGTAAAAAAAGAGATATTCCAATCTTTACTAGAATTCACTAATAGTGTAGTAGTTGGCATTTAATATAGTATTCTATCACTACACTAATTGTCTAGTTCGCAATTAGTGTACGTGTTCGTATTTAGTGTTTATTACATTAAATGCAAATTTTAGTGTAGTGAACTGGAGTGTGGTTTGTAACATAGGGTTTGACTCCTTACATTCCTCATTGGCTATGGGTAGAGAAGCAAGGTGATCCGATGGAAGCGTTTCACAGTGAGGAGGAGATGGAGAACACGCAAGGCGGCAATGATAGTAAGTTGCCCTTGCTGTAGTCTTAGCTGTAGTCGAAGGTTGCATTGCGTAGTAGACGGCCTTCGGAGTTTAGGGTTTGGTGTGAATATGGATTGAGGTTAGGCGACTCTAATGGAGGGTTTGTGTATACGCGGCTTTCGTTTGTGTCTTGAGTTTGCGTTGGGTTGTTAATGGACTTCAGAGGTATAGGAAGGCGTATATTTCGATAATTGTTCGGCACCTAAGATGGAGGTTTTTTGTCGGCCGTTTTTGTTTGTTTCTGCTGATAGCCGTCTTTGAATGTATCCTCTTTACAAAGAAGTAGCCGACATCGGTTGTCTCACCGCGGAGGCCACTGTCTATATTTGCAGCCTATCCGCAGTGGGACAACCAATGTCGGCTTTGTCTCTGCAGAATGGTTGTTTGACTCGGCGGCATTGATGTGGTGGGATAGTTGATGTCGGCTACCTCCCCGTAGGATCGCTGTCTATACCGTCAGGCTCTCCGCAAAGAGGCAGCCGGCATCGGCTGCCCCACTTCGGAGGGACCGTCTGTATGTTGTGGTCAAATGTCGTCCAAATCAAACGTATGAGATATTTTTTGACATCTACAGAACATGTAGCTTTGTAGACCATATCGGTTTTCTAGATTTGTTGATCCTAGAGATTGAACTTTGTAGACCGTATCAGTTTTGTCAAATTACTTTGTCTATGGATGCTAGCATAGAAGTTGGGTCCAATTCAATTGGAATTTAAGATCTTTAATGAGCAATTTTTCCTTTATGTAGCAACAACGCAATAATACTCAACGCAATTGTGAATGCAATTTGATTTTGCACAGCACAAATTTTAGAATAATATTCTCCAAGTATGTCATTTTGATACCACTTAGTTCGGTAACAAAGTAAATCTTGTCAAAGATGTCAAAGCGCGCTCAATTGCATGATAATTTTGTAAATGCCCTGCTCTTCATTGTTCAACATTTTAGTTTGCTATTGAACCTCTCCCCTCAATTGTGTGACATTACTGTTGAATTATTTCAAAGTAAGTCGAATGGTTTACAATTCTATTAGAAATGCATGTTGAGGTAATTAAAACTGTCCAATGACTTGTGAAATGTTGCAAGCATTTGAGCGATCACATTCAATGCAAGACTGTGAATTTGATCTCTGATACTTGCTACATTCCATTGTGTTATAATTGATGCCCCCACTTTCTTGTTAAAATTTCACAAAATTGTTCCTTTAATTGCTTTGGATTTGTCATGGGTCTATGTATTAAGATGGTTACAAAAACCAAATGGAGCTAAGTGCATGACTGCATCATTGTAGCTTCTTTGATGCTTCATGCATAGTGTACAAGCCTTGCAACACGCTTGGATTTTGCATGACGCAAGGCTTGGGCACCAAGTAGTCGATTGTACGTATCAAAGGTGAGTGACTGGATGCAAAATTTAGGCAGTCACTGTTGACTTGATCTCATATGTAGTCTAGAATATTGAATGTTTGTCAAGAATCAATAGGATGTGCACAAATGGTAGAGCTTCCTTTTGAAATTCAATCATTCTGACGTACTGCAATATTTTGCCAAATACTTTGCAGTCCTTGAAATCTGCCATCCATAGTAGGAATTTCAAGTTGAATATATGCACAATTAAATTCAACCATTCTTGTGTTGTTTGCTTAGGTTCTAGTATTGTTGTAATCTCATGTCATTTTGTGTTAACCATGAACATAAAAAGGTCTCGCTGTCCAAATGTGTGTACGATGGCCATGGCATCCTGATAGTGCTGATTCATTTGACGCATGCCTCTTGAAAAAGATGTCAACATGATGACCTTTGACAGATTTTTTCCGGATCATGGTCGCCAACATTCAAGGCATCCATCACTTTGTTGTCAAGTTTGCATTGCAGTCCTGCTGATTATCTTTGATGAACTTCAACCGGTTCTGTTCAACGCACACCCCTACATCCATCATGTACAACTATAGTAAGCGGCCAAGATAGAATATGTGGTCGTTGCAATTAATACGCCCACAAAACATGTGCATGTAAAACTACATCTGCATGAGTCTCTTGAATCTGCCCTAGCCTTCACCTTTGACAACATTTGGACCCACTTTTGTAAACTCCAATCCTTCGGATTCAAAGCCTCTCAATGGGGTGTTTGGCGACCATCTTTGACACCCGTCTAAAAAGAGAAGCATATAATACAAATACAAATATGCATAATGCAAAGTTGAGATTTGTTAAAGAGGTTCACTCACTCTTCTTGATAACAATATCCCGGTCTAACGTGTTGTCATCATAGCGGTGGCCAATCTTGTTTGCAAGGGGATGTTGTACCCTCATCAATCTTGAAATTGCAAGCCGATAAAGAAACGGTTGATCTTTTTTTGACAAATGCTTTCAAGTAATTGTACATAAGGATTGTGCTCCAATAACTTGTTTTGGATCAACTCTATTATATTGCAATTTAGACTTTCAAATGTTTCTATTTGTCTATTTAGAGCAACTTGCTTTTCCGCAATATGCAACTATAAAAATTATGATTCTCACCTTTTGTTGGCAAATGATTGCCCACTGTATAATACACAATTACATTTCTTTGAAGTCAGAAGGTGTAGTTTCTGCCTTCGGCAAATTATTGAGCAATATTGACTCCTACAAATGTGAACGTTAAAAAAGTCTTATATGCTCAAATGAATTCTTGGAAACTCTTTGGTTGTCATGTGTTCCTTTGTAGCAAGCCTTGGAGCACCTGAAGATTTGCAATAAATTGTAGAGGCTCAATTTCCTTGACTACAACATAGTTAATAATGGATTGGCTTTTGTTGAGCCCCTTCTAATGGTGCGCTCCTCCAGCCAGTACAAATTGCGACAGGCGCCACAATAAATTTTCATTTTTTGAAGTACATGTCAAATGCTGTAAGTCACACCATCAACCACATGCGCCAAAGGCAAGTTCAGGAGGCTGCTTTAACATGGTGCATTGTTTGCTTCACTTTTAACCAGCGGGCTCAAAGAATGTCCTTCTTAGACAACAAATATTACAAATGTCAGAAGGCCTATAAGTGGAATGGAGGATCAAAAGGTTTAAATTTAAGGATTTATGTTCTAGCAATTGTTAAAAAGTGCATCATAATATTCTTCCACTAATGGAACCCGTATTGCCCCCGGCAGGACAAAATATCAAAGCAAAAGCATGAAGTCTCTGAAAAGCGTAGATAATCTTGAGTGCACAGACGGAAACCTAAATATTAATCCCTAAATTTCCTTGACAATTTCACTCCAAAAACACTTCAAAATTGTTAATTCTAGTGCAATTAGCAACGAAGGAAACAAAAAGTCGTATTACTAGTTTAAACCGTAGGATCTCATTAAACACTTACTAAATAACATATTTGCAAACATTCATCAATTTTGACCGCACGGATTGAAAGATTATAGTGTTTGAAGTAGAAAAAATGGTTCATTTTCATTTCTACGTTGAATGGATTAGCAACTTTGACTTCACTTGGTGTCAAAGTTTTGCACCACACAAGGTCTAAATTTTATATCATCATGTTGATCATGATATTTACTCTTAATAAATCAATTTTAGAGGTAGAGAAGGGGTGTAGCACATTCAAAAAAATCGTGCAAGGAGTGGTGGTTCAAAAAGTGCCAATTCACATTTTAATTTGTTGGGAACAAAATATGTTTTAGAATGATGATCCAAACAATCAACAAGAAGGTTTACACCACATCTTGTACTAGAAAACATAAAAGTGAAAAATATAAAGATCTCAACGTTTTATGCCGAAAGAAGAAATTTTTTGGTTCCTTGCCTGACAATGTGTGGCAATGTGTAAAAATCTTTGACTTGGGATAAAATGCATTTTTTTACTAAAGACAAGAAATATTTTTTGTCAATATGAAAGGAAATGATATTACTTGAAAGTATTGAAAATCTCAGATTTACTAGAGTGTCCTAGCAAACGTTTTTGGAGTTGCCCAACGAGCCTCCACTCGACAATTTTTTCTTCTTGCATCTCTCCACAAAATTTTAAGAATTGCAAATATAAATTGCAACCATGGGAACATGCTCGAGACTCGCAAAAGCCCACCTTGGAACTTTTTTCATTTAGGGGTTAATTCCAACTAAGTTAAAAAACATATGATTTTATATTTTTCATGAAATAGTATGAAAGTAAAAGCATACAATAAAGGCATGAAAGTAAATGAACGACTCTTATCAAAGCATAGATAAAAGTATCAGAGCAAAGGCATAAATTAAAAGCCTCAAAGCAAAAGTACAAATCCTTTTTAAAACGTAGAAAAGCTTGGCCGCAGGGACACACAAAATCCAATTCTATTGTGTATATAGTCTAGATGCAAACATCTTAAAAACCACCCCTACATAGGACCAAAATTATACCAAGCAAATACTCAAGTGTATAAAAAGAAAGGTATAAATCCAAATAAACAATAAAATAAATATAATAATAATAATAATAACAATGAAATCAAGAATGATGTAATTAAAACTATAAAAAAAACTAATACATAAAAAAAAATAGAATGTAGAGAATGGGAAAGAAAGAAAAGAGAAATGGAAAAATATGAAAATCAGTATTTAAAAATAGGTGGAGTTTTGGAGAGAAAAGTGAGGCAATTATAAGAATAATAATAATAATAATAATGATATTATTATTACTATTAAAATTACTAATAGAAACCCTCGTTGTCACCGACGGGAAAAGAGTCTCAAAGAAAAAGTATAAAAGGAAAGGAATGAAATTCTTTGGGAAAACATAGATAAGCTTGACCGCATGCACACACAAAAACCAATTTTATTATCTACATAGACTAGTGGAACCTTGTCGTCTCTGACGAGTGATGGGCAAGTATGTCCTAGGTATCCCCAGTTTCCATCACGGGGTATGTACCTTCCTCTTTTACCTAGCTATGGCCACGTGTCAAGGAAGACCAATATCGAGGTAGGCCGGATATTGCCATGTGGCACGATGGATTGCCTGGGTATTTACCAGGTATTGGCCCCTTTTCTTTTATTATATGTAGAAGACTAGTGGAACCTATGTCCACTGTACACAATACTATTTTAAATTATTTCCCCAATTCCTTTTAAAAACTTAATGTTCTTTTTTAAAAAATTGGTTGATATTTAGTATCGATTATTTGCTACTTTGGCTAATTGAAGATCAATTTTTAAGGATTTTGTGATATCATAGAAGGTTGTATAAAAAACATTAAAAGTGGTGGGAGGATGAGATGCAACTAATTAGTATGTAGTCTATGAACAGTGAATATATTAAAAAATTGACAAGATCTAGACGGTTAGTTGGAAGAGGCCGAATTTTTTGGCTGATTTTTTATGGCTGATTTTTTTGGCTGATTTTTTTTGGTGTAATGATATGGGGTATGGACTTTGGACTTGGCCTTTGGGGCTTCACACCACGACCGGCCAAACCTACAATCTATATTATTTAATGTATTTTATTGGCAAAAAAGTTTGGCCTCTCGTCATAGTTTGACCACTCATTTTGACGGACCGTCAATCAACTTGGGCATAGTGTGAAGCGACCCTAAGCCCAATCTGAAAAAATAGCACAGCCTCAAATCCATTGTGGGGGCGTGAGCAACCTTTACTTTTATTTCATTGACAGGACAGTTGGGCAGAGTTGAGTCTGTCAGAGTGACTGTTTCCGCGTGTACCTGACAAGGTTCTGCCAGTCCACAGCGAGCGGATGTACTTGACATTCCTTCCAGGATGCAATTTTCCCACCAGAATTCTCATGATGCAATGACCATACCCAATAGATGCTGGGTCGTTGAAAACTGCGGCACAGAGTCATCGTATGTCAGCCTAGCTAGAGCCTCGGAATCTGCAGCTTTGCCTTTCCAGCTTGAGCGGCAAACAACTCAGACATGCCTGCATCACTCTTCCTCGAAGTCCTCATTAACACCTCACAACAGTGACCAGTCCCTGTGAGTTCACAATGAACGGATCTTGTCGATATCTAGAGGCGATACTCAGGCAAGACCTAGCCGATACCCTTAGGATACCCATCATATACCCGATATCATGTTGGAAAAATGACGATTTTGACGAAGTTGTGAATTTGCTGGTAAATTCAATTTCCTGGACCATGCAGCACACTTTTGAACAATGGCCAGCCAATTCAAACCATGGATTCTATCAGCCTGGGACTCATCATCATAATGGAGGTAGTACTAGCTGACAGAGATTCGGAGGAGTTGTGTGCTGCGCAAGGCTCAGGGTACGTTGTCTAGCAGAGCAAGTCACTTCAGCCAACTGTGCATGAGTGGTGCACACGACGTGACATGTCAAACAAAGATTCAATGCGTTTCACTGAAATCCACCGTTGTGACCCACCACTCCTCGCCATACACAGTAAGTCAACTAAGGTGCCAAACTTTTGACTGCTAGTCTCTAACAGCGCTCGGACAGTACTGCAGCTTCCTGGAGCAGCGCCGCACCTGACTAATTTGTACCCAGGTTGTGGAAATCAATGATCACCCTAGCTCCCGCTTTGGTGACTTGTGCATTATGGTGAAGAAACCGTATGCATGTCCATGATCATAACGCCGCTCGTGGAATTGACTTGGCGTCCTCAGAGACAACGCCTCCACTTCACCCACTTTGAAGAGTGGCAGCTATTGTATTCGTGCAATATATCACCTGTTTCATCTAGTTTAACCATTTTTACGCATCTATTTGTATGTATTCATTTATTTAATGAGTGTTGGCTAGTATGAAACAAAATATTTTTGGTTATAATTGGAGACTCTGAACAGGAAGTTTTCCTCTGTAACCAGTGATTTCCTACATACATAAAAAAAAGTAATTGGTTTAAAACAGCAGTTCATCTGGCTTTAACACAATTTCATCTAGGTAGGACCCACTTGTTCATATTTAGCTAAAGTAAAAGCTTTGCCCACACATTGACTAGAGGTTAGATCTGAGTGAATCAACTAATCTTTCCTGTTGTACGCCTGAACGCGGCGGAAGTTGCAGTCGTTGATAATGCAATACTTGTGTTCTAGCAGCAGATTTTGACATGTATCATGCTAATATTATACCTCATAATGCACTTGGTCGGCTGCTGCCGAACATCGAGGCTGACTGACAGCAGGGAGGGAAGCAGACGTCCAAACCCGGTGTGAAAACGCTTTGCTGGCGGCACGCCAAGACTGGTGTCTGCTAGCAATTCTCTTGCTCAGACTGCCACTTCAAAGGCGGGTTGACTGGAAGTCGGCAACCCGTGCGGACCTACCTTGTCAACTACGCCATGGACACCAATTTCGCCTCGCCCAAGTCGCTTTTAACCTACAACCACAGGAATTAATTTTTCAAACCTGGAGGCCATAAACTGAAATACCGTATGTGTATGTAGCTTCGTTTTACTTGCAGCCAAGACTAAAATTTCTACCACCGGTGGCCCCTCCCAGTACGGGTCAAACAAACTGATTCTGTGTAGCGTTTCGTACTGCACTGGATGTTGTCTTCGAGAGCTCAGGTAAAATAGATGCTCAGCATGATGGTTTGCGCATGTCGTGTTCTATAATATCTCCTCTTTAGATTATGCGCACACGGACATGATTCTCTTGTATGTACAAGTGTGAGGTTTAAAAGGTAATCATGATGCAAGGATGACATGCGAGAGGGAGCGAGGTCCTATATCCAGTGGGGCAGTTATGGATATAAAGTCAAAGGTTAATGGCCGCGATGGAGTACGACGTGGGGCCACGGCCCCGCGTTCTTTCACTCAAAGTCCCATCTCGGAGTCTACGGTCTCCTCTCCTTTCCCTTTGGAGCCGCCTCCAGGTTCACCTTTCGTCGCGCTCCCTTTATAATCTAATGCGCCCTGCGCACCTTGATGCACTACTCATCAACCAACCAGCCTTCGATAACCACAAGTCAGCGTCACCCGCTCCAGCTAGCTAGCTTGCGCAAGGCGTGAATCTGTCATGTTGTGCAAACTTCGCCACCTTGCTTCTGCCCTCATCTATCGATCCGAGTGACATATCACCTTTGTGGCACTCTTTTGCAGGAATCCGCATAAGGCCGCGTTGGAGTTCGAGCCTTGACAGACAAGCAGAGTGACCATCACGTCTACCTCACGTGGTAACAGATTGGAAGGACTCGGGCTTTTGAGTGAGAGAGAGTTCGCGATCAGAATCTCGCGCTCGTGGAATTCACTATGGCGCTTTTGAGAGCAGGGTTGGTCGTGAGCATAATGTTCATCTTGCTTGTTGTGGCGAGTCCAGTTTCAGTGTTGGGAGACAGCACTGCGCAAGATGGTGTAACCGTAATTTCCAGCGTTTCGTTGAGAGGGGGCTCAGATTCTGCAGGTACGGTAGAGATGGGGTCACTTGGTCGCATCAATCGTAGTAGCTATTCTGGGAGGAAGATGTTAGCTGCGGCGGGAAGCGGGCCAGGAACTGACTCGGCGCCCACAGAGCAGCAGCAGGCACCCGTGTCCACTACTTCGACCGCAACGCCGACGCCACCAGTGCGCTTTGCGACGCGGTTTGCGTTCCTCTTCCGCAGCTTGGCCAAAGGAGGCTCGCCTCCAGCGACTGGCACTCCGTCCCCGGGCCACAATTGAACCTAGACTTGATCAGGTGTCCATCGCAGGCATTCATCCGAAAGTAGTCACTTTCTGAAGCACAAGGTGAAGATTCACAGGTTTTTTCAAACCTAGACAAGATGTTGCGTGGTCCTCTATCGCAGGCCCAACTTTTGAGCTGCTCAGGACGTGAACTCGGAAGTGTACAGATTCTTTTCACAAATCCCAACTCGCAAAGCCATGGAGTCTATAGTGATGGAACGACAACTTCATCTTCTAGAATTGGGCGAGGCGCATCCGGGCTTACCATGGAGGACGTGACGTTTTACACTGATCAGTCAATGATCTCCTGTAGTGGCGCTGTAGTCTAGTTACTATCCGAATTTTGTAGCGTTTAGGAGACCCGGGCCTCATGCCATTACCATGAGTTTTTGTAGAAAGACGAATCGAGTATGTAGACTCGGCACAGATTGCACGAGTTAGTACAGAGCAAAAGGGTTGGTGCTTCCTCCCAAAAAAAATATCACTTTAGCGATCAATTCTTCACACTGGTCGACATCTTTTCCCGGTGGCGTGATGGCCCAGTGAGCGTGGCCACCACCACGAGTTAGCTGTACACAGGAGTTACACAATTGAATCATTACTTGTCCAATTTGCAAGCTGACCCACCCACACACTTACTAGCTGATGTTTTGCATCTCACAACTGATTTCAAGCTGCCAGGCTGAGGACGGTGACCCCATGGCGATTTCCATGTCAAGCTGACAAGGTCAATGACAGCAAACTACGTGGTTTTCGTACTTTATTGTAATAGCTCGTTGACACGAATGCACTGATACCGAAGCAATTTCTCTCAGACCACTGTAATTGGCCAGGCTGCTTTCACTTCGATGGGTGTATTATCCTCAACTAATGGTTACTTAGAAGCACTTCAAGTTTCACCGTCTCACGAACTCCAGAATGTTATTTGTAAGTGCCCTCGCCCAAGTCAAACCTCCAAGAGTCGGCGAAGTTGAAGGCTATATCCATTGGATTGGGGGATTTTGTTGGCAATTCGAAACAGTTTCGTAATAGAAAAACGCAATTGCTCTGAAGGAGATACCACATGGTAAATTTGTCAAACACGCCAGTATGGCGAGATTTTTCCAGTTATGAAGAGAGAGAGTCCAGTAATGAAATTCAGAGTAATTTGAGATGAGTTTCCACAAACATGGAGACAAAGTAACCGTGTTTGGGATTCCGGTCGAATGGTGCACCTTGCACATGCTGTCGACCAGGGTAAGTTTTATGTTATGGGTCCGGCATGGAGTAGATCCAAAAAGGGGCCAAAAGAGACAAGATCTTCCACATCTCAGGAGTGGCTTTCGAGCTGAGATGGAGCTGAGATGGTACAGAAAACTACACATGTTCGGTGTGGGAGAGGCATTCGCAACCACCGCAACAGCAACAGATGAGCACGACAAAATGCGAATCTTGCAAAGCACATGGCCGGATAGTATATGTTTCAACCCCGTTCCAGTTCTGTGTGTCAGACGCCCTGGATCAAGATTCTCGAACCCCAGGAATGTGAGAGGACGACGTTGGATTCTTCCTCAAAGCAAAGCAGTGTGCAGATGAGGCTTGCTATCAATGACACGTCGAAGCTGAAAGCAGGAAACAGTCACAGAGATGACAAAGCTACTCCCATCGACAAGGGGCTCAAGTCATAATATATTGTGCTGGCGTCAACATGATGAACAAGAGTCCAAGTTTCTTCGACAACCTTAAACTCCTAGATAAGAAACTTGGCCTCCAATAACTTCCCAACTCTTAAAACATTTTAAAATGTTTTTCCATTAGTCTCCGATTTCATCCTGCTTTGTACCCTTCTACACCATAGTTTAACCCCTAAGAGCCCAAGGCATTTTCCCGCAAGAAACACTCCAAATCTGCCACTATCAACAAGTGGCACAATAATCAACATTTGAAGTACAAATTTGGACATTAAACTGTAGGATCTTAAAAACGTCTTCAATATAAACTTACCATATTTTTTGGCTGCAGTCCACCTCATGGATATGAAGATAATAGCATTTGAAATAAAAAAAAATGGTTCATTTTCTTCCCTGCGTAGAGTGAATCACCAGACTTTGACTTCACTTGGTGTTAATTTTTTACACTACACAAGGTCTAAATCCTTTACCATTGTGTTGAGCATGATGTTAGTTCCTTATGCACCAATTTTCAAAGGTGCAGCATATTCAAAACAAGTATGCAAGGAGTGGAAGTTCAAAAATTGCCAATTCAGGTTTTATTTTATTGTGAACTTAGTTCATTATCTTCCCTGCGTTGAATGATAATCCAAATAGTCCATAAGAAGGTTTTCACCCCATATTGTTGTTCAAAAAAGGTGAAAAATATGAATATCTCTAGGTTTTATGTAGAAAAGAAAAAGTTTTTTTGGTATCGTGCCCAACAATGTGTGAAAATGTTTGACTTGGGTTAAAATGGTTTTTAATACTAAATACAAGAATTTATTTTTTGCCATCTTCAAAGAGGGTCATATTTTCTACGTATATGAAAAATCTCAGTGTCAATAGAAATTTTTAGCAAAAGTTTTTAAGTTGCTTGAAGTCTCCAATTTGACTTTGAAGGCTAGTAACTCTCATATTATGATTCCAATTTTTTTTTTAATTATTCCAGGAAGATCTTATGACGGGAAATCTAGTGTAAATTGTTTTTTGAAAATAGATTCTTTTTTTGAATATTTAGTACCTGCCCAAAATGAAAATCGTCCCTCGACGGTTTAATGGGCTCTTTGAAGTTTAAATGGCCTTTGATTGGAGTTTACCTAAAAGTAAAAAGGGGTGACTCCATATGCCACCCCTTCTTTATGATCTTATATTTGTAATTGGGACCACATGAAGAGGATGATTTGGCTCCACTACCTCGTGACCCCCCTCCGGTAACTCCCAACAAGGAGGTCAATTCGCCGTGGGCCATGGAACTCTACCAACAAAGTAATAAATATTTAAGTGCATGGTGTAATAAATCAATTATGGAAGTAAATAATAATCAAAGGGGCAATCTGAATAGGACTTAGGCTTGTAGGTGGTGGGCATACCAAAGCACCAAAACTACGGAGCTCTATAGGCTTTCCAAGCAAGGCCTCCAAAAAACTAGGGAAGAGGATTCTCTTTTGAGGTTTGTCTTTATTCGCAATGTGTGTGCTTTGCTTTGAGGTTGGAGTACACAATTGTGTCCAACAATGTGGGCCAAGTGACTGAATTTGGTAATTTTGATTTGGTTTCCTTAGTCACCCATCTAGATACTATTCCTTCTCTATTCCCTTAAATATTGGGGTTCTAATTAACCTCTAACCGGCTTCCACAAGCCTTGGTGATGTTCAAGGCTTAAGTTTTTTTTTTGGTTTTTTTTTGTTTTCCTTCTTCTAGCCTTTACTTTGTTTCAAAGGTGTTAATTGTACGCAATAAACTTAATGGATACTTACCGAGTTTGACCAAGTGGTATATAAAAATGCCTTAAAAGCCTTTAAATAGCCTCAAATTTAAAAGCCAACAAAACAAACCTTACAATGGAGTAATGCACTCATCCTTTATTTTTGGAAAAACTTGTAAAAAAATCCACAATTTGTATGATGACCACAGCTACAAACAAGTGTTTTTTAAAACCCTAAGGTCATAATTTCTTATAAAGGCAAATAATTCATGTTGTGGTTTGAATCTTGAAATTAATGAAGATACTTGATAATCCTATAAATAATGTCATGAACAATTCTATTTGGAAATTCTTTTGATACCAAATAGAGAGGTCACTTTTGGCACATATTAAAAATAGATTTTTATTAACCTTTGGATGTTTTAACTCCTTTTGGTCAAACTTCAAGTCTTGGGTGCGTAAGAGTCACATACATCCAGCACGTGGACCAGCCCGTAGACCGTTTCTAGACTTGTTAGGATTTCAATCTTAGGATTTTTTAAGACTCTTTCAAGCCAGCCGAACGTTTCTTAGCGGATCTCCATTGTTTTAGATCCAAATGTACATCATCTTCAATCCTAAAATCCTAAATGTGTTAGAAACATGACCTCTGGAACCTTCTAGTTCTTTTTACTTTTGATTAGGCTTTAACTTTAGAAATATTTTTACTTTGCTTTTACTTTAGAACTTTTTTTACTTTAGAACTTCCTTTTACTTTTGGAAACCCTCTTATTTTAGATTAGGAAATATATGCAGGGGTCGAGGCTTAAGAGTCCTTTAGTCTCAACAACGCACCTCTTGGAGCCCTCGCTCAACGTGTGCCGTGGAATTTCTTACGCAAGCTTATGCGAGGTTCCTTCCGTTGTGGTGGTGGATCTTGTTGAATCACAGGCAGAGCTCCTCCCTCCAAGTTGTCGGAAGATTGATGTTGTTGAAAGCCACCAATGACTCCTTCAATTGTTGTGGCCCGGACCAATAATGTGTTACATTGTTGATAGCATTAAGGATAGCTTCTACTTAGCCTCGGCGGATTCAGGCATAATAAAATCCTTAGTCCCAGCCATACTAAAATACGAGATTAATCAAAAATAAAATCTTGGCTCAATGGAGGATAAATTGCAACCTTTAAACCTTCAAATCTACAGGGAGAAGGGTTGCTCGCTACTCTCACATGAACAACAAGACTCAAATGTTAAGACAAAATGAGATATCAAATTAGAGGGGTAAATTGCAACCTCTAAAATCGTTACTATACCTTCAAAAAAAACTCTCTTTCCGCTCAACCTACACCTTGTTTTACCATTCCTTTTTTTTTTGGTCCTCATAAATTTAAAACCACTATTTGTTAGGTTTACGAGCATCTGCTTGTTTTCTAGATGAAGAATTTGTCAAGAGTCACAAATTTCCTTTAGTCCATAAATCTCAGCCCGTCCATGTGGAAGTGATAGATGGACGACGTTTGTCCTCAAGCAGTGTTATCCATGATACAATGCCCTTAGAAGTGACATTTGAAGGCCATAGTAGCCAAATTATCTTCAATGTCATTAGAATCCCATCAAACCCTATTATTCTTGGTCTCTCCTGGTTAGAAAAATACAACTTATCTACAAATTGGAAGTTGCGAAAGATGATTTTTCCTTTCTCTTTGGAACATCCAGACAATAACCCTGTTAGAAAACATGTTCGCAAACGTGTTAGAAAACCACGAATGAGGAAACCCTTCATTACTGGTGCAAGGGCGTTCGTAAGATTGTCCAAGGAAGACACACCATTATCTATGCGGCTCTAACTAGCAAAGAGAAGACCTCAGCGGCCAGTATTCCGGAGCAATATAAGGATTTTGAAGATGTATTTTGAAGAAGAATGCCGACATACTCCTGGAGCACCGTCCATATGATTGTGCAATTGATTTGGAAGAAGGAGCGCAACCGTCCTTTGGCCCGATCTACAACCTACTGCAAACGGAGTTGACGGAATTACGGAAGTATACTGATAAGAATCTGGCCAAGAACTTCATTTGCCACTCCAAGTCACCAGCTGGAGCGCCTATTATATTTGTGAGAAAGAAGGATGGCTCATTACGAATGTGCGTGGATTATCGAGGTCTCAACAAGGTGACAAAGAATAATTGCTATCCATTGCCCTTGTTCTCTGGACTTTTGGAACAACTTGAAAGTGCAAAGGTCTTTACCAAGATTGACCTGTGTCGAGCTTATAACCTTGTACAAATCAAGGAAGGAGACAAATGGAAGACAACTTTTTATACAAGATAGGGCCATTTCATACCTTTTGGCCTTACAAATGCCTTAACAGTTTTTCAGCACATGATGAATGATATTTTTTGGGAGCACCTTGACGACTTTGTTGTCATCTATTCAGATGATATTCTGATATTTTCAAGAATGAAGAAGATCATGAGAAGCACGTTCGGTTTGGTCCTTGAAAAATTACGCGAGCGAGGATTCTACTCCAAGCCAGAGAAGTGTTTATTTCACCAAACCAAGATGGGGTTTTTGGGATTCATTGCAATTATGGAAGGCTTGAAGGTGGACCCGAAGAAGGTCAAAGCTATAGTGTCTTAGGAAGTTCCGAAGATAATTCGAGACGTACAGTGTTTTCTTGGCTTTGCTAATTTATATCGGATTTTTATCAAAAATTATTCACTAGTGGCTACTCTACTCACGCGGTTGACATGCAAAGACAAGCTTGATTTGGGGTTGTCAGCAGAGAAGGCATTTCAAGATCTTAAGACGACATTTACAACCGCGCCAATATTGGTGCACCCAGATTTTACAAAGACATTCTACTGGGAGACTGATGCCTCGGATTTTGCTTTGGGAGTTGTACTTTCACAGATGGAGGAGGACGAGAAGCTTCATCCAATTGTGTTTTATTCTCGTAAATTTTCTGCAGACTACTGCCAAGATTAATTATGAGATCCATGATAAGGAACTTCTTGCTATCGTGGATTCTTTTCAAGAGTGGCATTATTTTCTTGAAGGAGCTGCGCATCTAGTGGGTGTATATATTAATCACAAAAATTTGAAGTACTTCATGTCATCTCATGTTTTGAATCGGCGCCAAGCTCGATGGAACATGTCGCTATCCCATTATGACTTATCGACCAGGGAAGCAACAAGGACTATCTGATGCTCTATCGAGGAGATTGTATCTTGCGCCTAAGGCTAGTGAGGGAGGATTTGATCGACAATGTACAACTCTATTGAAGCTAGAATTATATTGCCTTTGCGCTACTGTTATTTCAACACCTATTGATGTTGACTTCCTTGACCAAGTGCACATCGCAACCATTAAGGATCATGTGGCCCTCAACATCAAGCGTCACCTCCGTAAAGACGACAAATTTAAGGTGGAGGGAGATCTTTTATATTTTGACCAACGTTTATTCATCCCAGAAGGTCCAACATGGCTTTGAGTTCTTGAATCTCGTCATGACTTCCTAGATGCGGGTCATTTTGGATACAACAAGACTTTGGAACTTCTTTCTAGAGATTTTTGGTGGCCCAAAATGATGAAGGATGTGAAGAATTTTGTTACTTCTTAAAACATTTGTTCAAGGTCCAAGAATCCTCGACATTGCCCTTATAGTCTCTTACAACCATTGCCTATTCTACGCCGGCCATGGTCTTCGATCTCTATGGACTTCATTACAGATTTTGCCATCATCAAATTCATTTGACAGCATTTTTGTTGTCGTGGATCATTTTACAAATATGACACACTTTATCCCTTGCAAAAAATCTTTGTCAAGTGAAGACACGGCAAGACTATTTTTTATAATATGTATCGATATCATGGTCTACTAGACCATATTGTATCTGATCAGGGAACCCAATTTTTATCAATGTTTTGAGGATCTCTTTTCGAGACATTGAGAGTGGATATCTGTAGAACCAAAATGATAAAGTTGTTAAATTTCAAAAAATTAGAGCTTAAAAGCTATAGAAACAACTTCAAAAGAATAAAGTAAAAGTAAAAGTAAAAGTAAAATTAAAAATAAATAGAAATTACTAAAGTAAATAGAAAATAGAATTCGAAAGGTGTGAAGAAAGGACATAACTCCTAATGATATGAAAAGGTTTTGAAATTAAACCAAAGAGGTGATAGGAAAAGTCATTCGGAAAAGTGGTACCTTTTCATAATTAGATAGTATAAGTGAATAGAAAGTGATAATGATTACACCACATTTGAAGAAAACTGTGTGAGTCCTAGCTTGGATTGAAGTTAGTAAAGAATTCTTACATGTGTTCTGTAAGAAATTTGTTTGAAATATATTTATTTATTGAATTATGTGTAAGTCTACGACGTGTTAGCTACATAATTGTAATTGTTGTGTGAAATTTGATCATGTGTAATAAGACACATTAAGTAAAGAATTAAACTCAAAATTTTGAATTGTGGAAGTTAAATTTGAAGGAGAATTGTAATGAGATTACAAAATTTACTAAAAAAGAATTTATAATAAATAAATTAAATTTGTGAATTTTGGAAGTGAAATTGGTTAGAGTAGAAATTGAATATCTACAGTACCAATTTGTGAACAAATTGTAAAAAATTCAAAATTAAATAAAATAAATATATAAACAAAAAATATGCAAGACAATTGATGCATAGAAGGGAAGTAAAATTAATTGCAATCGGAAATAAAATAAATTCTAAACTGCATATAATTAATTTCGATAAAATGCATTATGTATGTGATGAACTAATGTTTGTTTGAAGTTTGTGATTCAGAATCATTGGAATTGGAATTCATAAGAGTTGAAGTTTCAATTATGAATGCAACATTAATTTGAGACTTAATAATTTTGATTATTAATGTTTGGTCAACACATAGTTGAGTTGAAAACATAATAATAAAATTACATTGACTTGTGAGTCTAGTAATTAAATTGTAAATTTTAGATCAATAGTCTAGTTCTGTTTAAAGTTAATCTTTAAGACTAGCTAAGAAGTAGAATTGATCGAGACTTATATTACAAGAATATCCTTAGAAAGTGTGATAGTATGCGAAGGACAATAGTGTAGTAAATAAGTTAGAATTACAGAAAGGAATAAAAGTTTGTTATCAAGAAATATTCAAAGTATAGGAAGTCTAGTTAAAAGAGATAATAGTGCAACTAGTTAATTGAGCCAAGAACTAGACTTAACACTTTGAACCTTTAAAGAATAGTACTAATTATTCCTTGTGTGTTGTTTGTGCTTTAACTTGTGGTTTAAAGGTGTGATGATGGGAAGCATAAAGTGAAGACATAAGGAAGCTTGGAGCTTATTGCTAGAGGTTAGATTGAGATTGATTAACTTGAATTAATTAAGGAACTGGCAATGAGTACCAAATGGATAGCATCCATTTACCCATGAGGGTATAGGTTAGAAGTCGTTGGGCACTTCACAAAATAATGACAATGAGCAAGGCTCATGTCATAATTGCACATGCTTGTGGGAATAAGAATAATAAGTAAAAATCCTTAAGAGTGTAGGTTATAGTTACACTTTTACCTTCAAAACCTTAAAGCAAACAACAATTGACACATTTCGTAGTGGAATTAGAGATAACTACCTAAGACTAGATGCCAGATCATCCCCTAGAACAAACCTAGCGGTGGGTGTAGCCTGGGTGTTTTGTAAGTCGACCCAAGTTTTAAACCTTACAATATCAACCTCTCTTCAGCTTTCCATCCTCAAACTGACAGTCAAACATGACGGTTTAATCAAGTTCTTGAGCAGTATTTACGATGTAGTATCAACTATGAGCAAGACAACTGGACGACATACTTACCGCTAGCACAATTTGCTTACCATAATACTTTTCATGCTTCAACTCAACTAATGCCATTTTATTCCAATTATAGTTTTCATCCGAAGCTTGATCTGTTGAGTTCACTGGCAAATAGTATCCCAGCAGCGGATGACTTTGCACAACAACTATCGCAGATTCAAGATGTTATGAAGCTTCAAGTGCAAGCCGCCCAAGAGTCTTACAAGAGATCTGCAGACAAATTTCGCAACCAAGCACATGCTTTTCAAGTTGGAGATAAAATATGGCTTCTTCGACGGAATATCAAGACCAAGTAGCCTTGTGACAAGTTGGACTATCGAAGATTATGACCATTCGTCATCCAGAAGGAAATCAATCTAGTGGCATTTTGTCTTGAGCTGCCAACTTCCATAAAGGTACATCCAATCTTTCATGTCTCTCTTTTAGAACCTTATTGAGAGTCATCCTTTCATGTTAGGGACATGACCTCTAGAAACTTTTAGTTTCTTTTACTTTAGATTAGGCTTTAACTTTAGAAATCCTTTTACTTTGCTTTTACTTTAGAACTTGCTTTTATTTTAGAAACTCTTTTACTTGAGATTAGGAAATTTATATAGGGGTCGAGGTTGAAGAGTCCTTTTGTCTCAACAACGAATGTCTTGGAGCACTCGCTCACCTCTCTTCATGTTGTTTGTATACTCATCTTGTTAATCCGAGTTCAAATCAGTTTTCCTCTTCAAACCTTTTCTAGTTTCTAGAGTTCTTGTTTGGTATTCTTGTGTCCTTGACAAAATGTGCTAAAAATACGTTAGGGTTGTGGGAATTGGCTAGATCTAGGTTAGATCTAGTGATGTTTGATCCCAATTTACACAATCCACAACTCCAAACTCCAAACTCCAAAAAAAACAACTAAAAGACACTAGATCTCAATTTTGAGGGCGGATCTTGCTCAATACACATTAAAATTGCACTCAAAGTTTTACTCCACTTTAAACATGCACATGTACAATCATGCCTTAACAGGGCCTAAGTTTACCTCAAAATCCTTCGTTACACACCAAGACTACTCCCACACCTCTTTTATTCTCTCTCCACACCATACCACACTCTACATACACAAGAGAGAATGAGAGGAATGACGGAGTACGCCCTCATCGCCTCGAAACCTTAGCTGCCGTGATCTAAAATTGGATTTCATCCACGGTCTAGATTTCACCGGCTGCAGTTTCATCCAACCATAATTTCATCTAGCTTTACTTTAATTCACAACAATTTCACCCAGCCACTACTTGATAAAAGAAACTAGCCTACCCCCTACAATTACTGCGGAGCTAATTTTCCAATTAACATCACCTACTTGCCGAAGTAAATATTTTTTGTAGTGGTTCAGACATAGTGGTATCATCTTGGTACTATATGAGTATCACTTTGGCATTACGTGGCTATCACCTTGGCATTACATGAATATCATTAACATAAATTTACGAAGCTAATATGATTCACAAATTCTTGTAGACATATGAAGCAAATATTTTTAATATTATATAATTGAAATACTAATAATATAATTGATATGTCATTGGATTGTGATCATGTGTATTTTTATTCTCAATGAAATGATGGTATATATATATATATATATATATATATATATATATATATATATATATATATATGAAATGAGAATGAAATTGTAAAATTTTAGATTTTATCATAAAAAGGCACATACTTTCTTGTGAAAATAAAATAAGATACATAATTGAATTTTTTTTACTATAAAAATATTTAAAATCATTAATTGAAACTTTTTTTAATGCTCATATAAAAGATCATACAATAATACAGAGACTCGAGTACTCTTTATTTGATACCACTGCTTCGGCTATAAGGTAAGCCCCCCTAAAACTGACAAGTTAAGGAATGTGCATATATGGAGAGAGGAGATAATTATACTATTATTTTTCAGTGATAGCCAATAGAATTACAATTCCAACCCAAGTGATTTCATATTTTTTCAATGAAAACTGAATTAGTCATGAATTTTCAAACTGTGCAGCCATGTTTAGTGGGTGGCTAGCAGTAGGTACCCCCCATAACCAACGACTAAAAGTATGGGTCTTGACTAATAGCAAACCTCCATTTGGAGATGAGTTGGTGGTAATGGGATGGAAGAGGGTTGGATATACCCCAATTTTATAGTCGTTGGCCATGGATTTTTGTTGGTTATAGGGGGGGCTTATATCCACAACCATATTTATCATTCAAAATAATAGTATGTGAGGGATATGAACCTAACAAATTATAATCAATATTTATCTCCATCTATATATAACAAAATATGTCTCTATACCCGTGGTTATGGACCCTTGTCTAAGATCCGCTTCACACCAGGCCGAGTCGAGAGTCCGTCCGTGAAAATTTCTGCCCAGACTATGGCAAGAGTCCAAACTTTTGGATTAAAAAAAACATTAAAATATATACATATATATATATATATATATATATATATACATATATATATATAGATATATATATATATATATATATATATATATATATATATATATATTGAAGCCTTTGGGCGGTTGTGGTGTGAAGCTCCAAAGCCCAAGTCCAAAGTCCAAACCCCATACCATTACGCCAAAAAAAACCAGTCCAAAAATATCAGCCAATAAAAATCAGCCCAAAAAATCAACCAAAAAATTCGGCCTCGTTCATCTAACCGTCCAGATCTTGTCAAATTTTGATTACTTTATTGAAAAAAACGACGGACTCCCGAAGGAAGTTTGGGTCGACTAAAAATGGTGATCCAAGTTTTGCTGGAGAGTCTGTCGCCTAGGCGCCAAAACTCTCCAAAAGTACTGCCATGTAGGCACATTGGAAGACAAGGGCCTTTGGATGTTGGCCTTTGGTGTGAAGGCCGAGAGGCTAGACTTTGGCCATTCAAGAAATCTCATTAGTGGAAACCGACGGACTCTCGATTTGGGTGTTAGGTGTGAAGCGGCCCTAACTATTTGACTGAATTCTCTAGGTACTCTAGTTTTCTTTCTCCAAGGCAGAGATCTTGAAGCTCGTTGCACATTTTTTAGATGCACATTTTTTTAGATGTTGTGTCCTTGCAAGATGCTCGGTAAAGACCGAGCCATTCCAAGTTGTACCACACTTGGAAGTCACAATAATTGTGGTCTTTCATGTGCTCTTTTTCTTCTGTGTACACACCGGGTCTCAAGATTGACCTTTGAAGCATTTGGTTTAGGGTGTAGCTTTAAGGTTTAGAATTTTAATTAGGCTTTATCTTCGGTAGCATTATCAATCAGAAAATAAATTCAATGTAATGTACAAAGCATTAATGTGGACATCAATTTTCTTTTACTTTTACGTAAGTATTTAAAATCCTAAATCCTTAATTATTTTGTTAAGTTATAATATTGAACTTAAATTACAATGTTAAAGAGGCATGGGATTAGGAGAGAGTGAAGAAAAGCTAAAACATGAAGGAAGTGGCACAAAATTCCTTCATGAACCTCTTCCAATCTTGTGCATTAAGTGGATTTAACCCTTTACCACCCAGGGATGTTTCTGGAAAAACCAAGACTTCTGCTGATTTTTTTCTTGAACCACATTTGATGGAAATACAATGACTAATATTAATATCTAACCTTACAAAATTGAACTTAACCCACGACCTAAACTTTGGGGAAATTTTGCACAACATTTAACGGTTGATGGAATAGATTATAGTGTTTAAAGTTACCATATATTGGTAGTGAAAACTGTGGAATTTGGAGGGTGTACTACTTTAACCATCAATAGATTCTTGCAAGATTTTTTTTACTTTGAATTAGAGCGGTTCACATGTGCACTAGGTTGATAGCTTCGCATTGACATATTATATGTGAAGAAAATATTTATACCCAATTATTGGTGATTTTTTTTCTTTTTTCTACTTGATTGTATACAAAAATGTTCCAACCTTATACGAATCAAAAAGGAAAATTTGTATGTGAGGAGAGAGATCACAAAACAATGAAGAATGTCTTAAAGACGAAGTTCAATCAAAATTAAAGACCAAAATCAATGTGGCAAATACATCAATGTGAAATACATTATAGTATGTGGCATAGTATTCACTGTATTCACTGTATTTTAGTGTATTTGGTGTATTTTGTGTTGTATTCCAAGGTTTTCCAAGAGTTATATAAATCCAAATCATGATTTGATTGTTGGAGAGTGTTTGTGTAATGAATGCCCAAATTTGAACATTGTATCTCAAAGCCTAGTTCCTCATGGATTTCATGCAAATTGAGTTTTTAGCAAGTCCGGCGTCCCATTTTAGGCTTCATGGGCACTACAGGGTTAAGAGGCTAAGGGCCGCTTCACACCAAATCCAAGGTCGAGAGTCCATCGATTTCCACCAATGAGATTGCTTGAATGGCCAAAGTCCGGCCTCTCTGCCTTCACACCAAAGGCCAAAGTCCAAAGGTTGTCGTCTTCCAATGTGCCTACATGGCAGTACTTTTGGAGAGTTTTGGCGCGAAGGCAACGGACTCTCAAGCAAAACTTGGGTCGCCGTTTTTAGTCAACCCAAACTTCCTTCAAGAGTCCGTCAATTTTTTAATGAAATAATCAAAATGTGACAAGATCTGGACCATTAGATGAAAGAGGCCAAATTTTTAGGCTGATTTTCTTGGCTGATTTATATTGGCCGGTTTTTTTTGGCGTAGTGATATGGGGTTTGGACTTTGGACTTGGGCTTTGGGGCTTCACACCGTAGCCGCCCAAAGGCTTCTATATGTATATATATATATATATATATATATATATATATATATATAAATAATTTTTTTTTTAAATTTTTTTTAAAAAAAATTTGTATCCAAAAGTTTGGACTCTCGCCATAGTTTGGGCAGAAATTTTGACGAATGGACTCTCGACTTGGCCCGATGTGAAGCGGCCCTAAGAGTAGAAGGGTTCTGCCCGCCCACTTTTCGTGATTAGCTCTCTAGCCAGAGGAAAAATCTTAAATGAGAGGGAGGGGAAAAGGTCAGAATCTCCTTTCTTTTTAAGTCCATTTACTGCTAGGTAAGAATATTGTTTTTTTCTAATTAACATTTGTTATTGAGTTTTTGTATACATGGTTGAGGTTTAGAAATGATTGAATAGTTTGATTTCTTAGTGATATAAGGATCCGATCAATGGGTGTTTAGGATTGAATTTCCTAATTCCACCAAAAAAAGAAGTCATTGACTTATCTGGATTGATGACTTCTCCGTCTCAGAGTCCTCTGAAACTTCCTGCTCTTCCTCCGTCTCCATCCCTTTGTATGACTGGATGCTGAGCAGGTTGTCATACTCGTCCCGCTCCTCTAGACTCAGCATTTTCTACTTCGCATACATGTGGGCTACGTAGGTGGAGAGGGTTGTTGGGGTTTTCCGGGCTTTTGGCACCTTCTTGACCATGCGGTCAATCTGCTCGTCCATGATGGCTCCCCAATCCACGGATAGCTTCCCTCTCATCGATCCCAATATAAGGCTAGCTAGCTTGGCCACTATTCGTTTAGGTTTTTTGGGGTGGAGGATAGGGTTAAAGAACGCCATCACTAACCTCGCATCTGGATCGGTGAGGTCGCTGAGTACATACCGGTCTCTAGGGTTTGCCTTCGAATGGAACTCCCCCTTCAATATGTTTTCGTCGCGCTTTGCCACCTTGACTGTCCCGGGCCGGAGACCGTAGGTGTCGCTCCAAATTGATGTAGTCCAGACCTCCGGATGCGCCCGAATGCGCTTCTCGTACTAGCGTGGTGGCTTTCCCAGGAGCTCCGCCACCATGACCTCGCTCTGGAAAGCCCAAGGTACCCCTAGGAGGCCTACGCACCCCATTATCTTGAGGAAGATCTCCAAAACCCTGTAGGTCTTGTCTGGTTTAGGAAACTCCAGTGTCACCTTCTGCAGCAGCAGGGTTCTACTTGCTGGGGCCTTACTCTTCTTCCCCGCCATCCGGGCCCACCGCTCCGTGAACTTGCGCCTCGCAATGGTGACCAAAAAGTCTGCATGCACTAACCTCACCAAGTCCCTCGTACTATGCTAATTCTACACTACAGAATCACAAGAGAACAACGCGTGGAAGAGAAGGAAACAATGAGCACAACAAACCCTAAAAGATTGGCGCCCAGCGGCTAGCAGTCGCGTTATATCTCTGAACGTTGTACGGATACCGTTACGCGTCATAATGGCGGTTCCGAATCCGGCTGGCGCCGTACTCCGGTTTCCGTAACTTCCGGGAAAACGTTGTAACTACCACTTTTAAAGATTCCGGCTCAACATTAAAACCTTATTTCTTCTATGAAACTATTTATGCTACTATAGTTGTACTAACTACCTAATTTTTTTATTTTTCTTCATTTCCTTCCAAATTTAGTGTTAAGATCCGGAAGCTAGTGGGAACGCCTTCCCACACTCCTACATAATTTAGACGGTGAAATAGTCTTTGTCTATGTCATTAAGGCTTGGATAGGTGGTTGTGATGCACAATCCAAAACAGGGAAGATCACATCCATACCTAATTGAGACATGCATTGTTATCTTTTGGTAAGGATTTTGTGAAAATATCAGCTGTCATGTCTATTGTTGGAACATATTTGAGTTGAATTTCTTGTGAAAGTACTTTCTCTCTTGTAAAATGATATTGTGTATCAACATGTTTGCTTTTAGAGTGATATTTTGGATTTTCACTTAAAGCAATGGCACTTTGACTATGAGAATAGATTATAGTGGGATTGCTTTGAGGAAAGCGAAGTTTACATAATAGTTTTCTTAACCAAATAGCTTCAGCTGTAGCTTTTTCCAATGCCATATATTATGATTCTGTTGAAGAAAGTGCTAGTGATTGTTGCTTTTTGCTCCTGAGGAAATAACACCTCCAACAAGGATAAAACAATATCCTGAGGTAGAACAGCGTGTGTCTTTGTTGTCAGCCCAATCTGCATCGGAGAATCCATGAAGTACATCTCCTTGTGCACATTTTGGATATTTAATTCCTAAAGATGAGGTGCCTTTTATATATCTTAAAGTTCTTTTTAATGTTTGTATGTGAGATATATGAGGATTAGGTAAGCATTGTGCTAAGCTGCTGACTACAAAAGCACAATTTGGGCGTGAATTTACTATGGCATGCATTAAGCTGCCTACAACTTGGGAATAAGGATATGATTCTGGTGAAGTATTGTCTTTACTTAAGCAAAGTCCAGATTGCATTGGTGTGCTCATTGGATTACAATTAAGCATATTAAATTCTTGAAGTTTGTTTAATAGATATTTTTATTGATGTATTACAATCCATCCTTCTTTCCGATTTCTCATGATGGCATTTCCAAGAATATAATGAATTTTCCCTTCATTAGACATGTCAAATTCTTTTTGTAGAATTTCTTTGACTTGTTGAATGAGGCAAACATGAGTGCTCATGATGATGCAGTCATCAACATATATGGTAAGAATTGTGAAACCAAGATTAAGTTCCCTTTTAATATAGATATTAGCATCTGATTTGAAACGTTGATATTTGTGAAGCAGTAAATATTGATCTAATTGTTGATACCATGCCCTAGATGATTGTTTGAGACCATATAAAGATTTGTTTAGTTTACATACTAATCCAGGTTGTAGAACAAGGCTGTAGCGTTTAGGTATACTCATATAAATGTCTTCTTTGATAAATCCATATAGAAATGTTGTCTTAACATCTAGTTGATGAATTTCTAAGTCATATTGGGCTGCTAAAGCAAGAAGCATTTTAATGGAATTGAGTTTCACAACAGGAGAGGATGTCTCTGTATAATCAATCCTTCGAATTTGAGTAAAATCTCTTGCAACCAACCTAGCCTTATATTTGTCAAGAGTTCTATCAACCTTGGTTTTAATTTTTAAAATCCATTTTGAACTAATTGGTTTGCAATTTGGAGGTAGTGAATTTAGTGTCCAAGCTTAATTCTTTTTCAAAGAAGCAAGTTTAGCTGTAATGGTAGCCTGCCATTCTTTGCAGTCTGATCCGGATAGTGCTTCTTGTAAAGTGTTTGGTGGTTCATTGAATATGTTAACCAAATTTGCTTGATGTGACCTGTGGGTATGACAAGGCTTATCCTTGTTAGATGAATTCTTACTTTGTAGGTATTCTAGATATTGTCTGGTGGGCTGGCTATTCCATTTAGGTCTTGTAGGGCTACAAGTGGAACTTGGAGTGGATAGTTTTGAAGTATTTTCAATTTCTTCGTAAGGTAAATTTGGTTTTGTATTTTTGGAAGATAATTCGGAAAGTGGCTCTAGAACATTATCATGTATTGATAAATCTTGTGAAGTTGTGAGTTTGGGTATACTCATCTCTTGTTGTTGTTGTGTTTGTAAAGATGGTGATTGTAAATGTGTAATATCTGATTGTACAGGCATTGCTGGAGAATACGAGTTGATATTTTTATTGGATTGTTGATTAAATGTCATAGTAGGAGGGACAATCAAGAAATCAAAATCTATCGATTCGTCTTCTTCATTGTCAACAAGGCTTTGGTGTTTAGGAAAGTTTTCATTAAATATGACATCTTGGGATATGATAATATTTTCATTATGATTATTCAACAACCGATAAGCTTTATATTGTTCACAATAACCTAAAAGGATAGCTTCTATTGAATGAGAGTCCAATTTCTTTTGTACAAGTACATAAGCTTGACTTCCAAATATTTTTATATTAGATAAAATATATTGTTTTCCAAACCATATCTCAAATGGAGTTTTCTTAACACTTATTGATTTTGTTGGACTTCTATTTTGTAGGTAATTTTGTAGGTAATTTGTTGTCAAGAGGGCTTCCTCCCAAAATACTTTAGGTAATTTTGTATATGATAGCATAGACAACACTGCACCTACTAATGTTCTATTTTTTCTTTCAGACACACCATTTTGTTGTGGTGTATAAGCTGTTGTATGCTCTTGTTTAATTCCTTCTTGAGAGCAAAAGGCTTTGAATTCATGAGATAAATACTCACCTCCACGATCAGATCTTAATATTTTGATTTTGTGATTTGTTTATTTTCCAACAAAGTTTTTATAATGTATGAATTTAATAGAGTATACTGTATACATTTGAAAGAAAATATATTTATTTCCTCCAAATCACTTCACTTCTCTTTATTTTGGTTTTAAAATATTTCAATTTTGATTTAAAAGAATTTAAGATTTTTTTAATTATGTATTTGTTATTGAGTGTTTGTATTGTTGTTGAGTTATAAAAATGATTGAATAATTTGCTTTTTTGGTAATTGGAAGTTTTGATCAATAGGCGTCTTCTAGATTGAATTTTTGAATTCCCCCAGAGAGGTCATTGACTTATTTGGATTGATGATTAGTCAATTTTATCCACTCTGGTTTTTAGAAAAACTTTCTACTATCATGAATTTAAATTTTTAATAATTAATTTGGAATCAGGGTTTTAGTTTTTGTAATTTTAGTTAGATACAATATGGAACTTCATAGAGACACTGGAAGAGAAGAGAATATTGTTGTACAGAAGCTTTATTACAAGTGGACAAAAGGATGATTAAAGAAGGTTGTGAAGAAAAACAAGGTGAATTGATAGTTTTTCCAGAAGATTTCAAAAGGGCGGAATTTATGTATATCATTTGTTATGCAAATCTCAATTCTATGTAGCAAGTCTAGCATTATAGTTGTACATTTTTTTCTCTTGGGATGTGGAAAAATACGCGGATTCCCAAAACCCAAAAACAAGCTGGGTTTTGTGCCAGAGATTGCTTCTTTGGTCATCATCTGTAATAGTGCTTGAGTTGACAATCAATCCATGATGCAGGTGGCGGTTTCAATAGCCTTAGACCATAGGTGAGGAGAGATAGCATTTTGGAAACATAGACATTGAGCCATCTCAACAATGGATCTATTATTGCCTTTTGATATATTAGAGATTAACGTAAACGATCCAGGATGCGGATGCTGTGTTTGTCGTGTATCTTGTGAATTTTAAGATAGACGTAATTGCTTCCCCTAAAATACCGGCGCTTAAAAGTCAGGGCGGTGAATGTGAAAGGGGCTTGATTTAGAGGCGGAGAATAATACTGAAGCTTGAATTAGAGGCGTTGATTCTCTTTTCATGATCCTCGTGATCCTGCTCCACGAGAAACGAAAGCGGCGTGAAGTTTCTGGCCGCTCGGTTTAGGGACCACAAGCAGGGGTCACCGGTGAATCTAGAATGGGTCGTTTCTGATCGCCCAGGTTGATTTTTTAAACTTCATTTTTTCCTGACCAATGGCTGCACGACAGTTAGCGACTCTAAGCAAAAATGTGAAATTCCATCGATCAATCATGCTTGGGCGGTGCACCTGGCTTCGACCATGAGCAGCATGCATGAGTCACCAGCTTCCCTCGGGCCTCATGGGCAGCATACATCCAAACTCAACTTTCGATCTCTCTCACCATTCTGCACTCAACTTCCGTTCTTTCTCATCATTCTGCACTCTTAAGGTAGCACACAAAGCACTCACAGTTCATAAACACCACTAATTGTAAACTACTTGTACATTGTAAACATTACCAATTCTAGGTGTGTTGCATGTTATGCATAATTTCTAAATTAGTTCTAATTTTCAACCTTATTTTTTCTCTTGTTTTCATGTTGTTAAACATATTCGATGCTTACTCACATACTTTTGTGCTTGGCAATTGTAGGTTTTTTCATAGAGTCGTGGATGTAAACAACATCTCATATTTTTCCATACAACACTTACAGCCACATCTTTTTCCTCCAGGTACGTTTTGTGTTCTTTGTGTTCTTTAATCTACTCATTACTTTGCTATCTCTATTTCTATGTTATACAAGTAATGTCCTATATACATCTTGTGAAGATGCAACATAGTAACCTTCGTGAGAATATAAATCTTTTTCACATTGTACCTTTACAACAAAATTTGTACTCTTAATTTTAAAGGACTGCTGTCCCAAAATGAGTTTTTTGAGAGGTTCCAATGATGTCAATTTTCAATGATTTAAATTTTTTTTTGTAAAGATTTGTATTTAAGGAGGGGAAATGGAGGAGCTTTGTAGGACTGTACTTTTTCCACGGATTAGACATAAAATAATACAACTTTGCTCCCCAAAGTACTTCTTCTCCATTGGCGAGTAGTTTAGGCACTTTGCAAAACTCCTCCATTAATCTTGAAATTATAGTCAACATGACCTTTGAGATTTTAAAATTAAAAACTAAAAAAATCTCTAGTACAAATTTTTAACTCCAACAAAAGTCCAAGTTGTACGGACACCTTTCAAAATAAAATTTCCTCCTTCCGCATTTATAAAACACAAAACTTTGAGAATCTCCTTATTTTTTGGGTTTTTTTTTCCGAATTAAAGATAAGATAATGACCTTTACACTCACCCCTTGAATTAAGATTTTATGTAAAATTGAAAGCACAAAAAACAACATGTGTTTTGTTTGATTTTAAATTCCTATTGTTGTAGTGTTCTTTTAAAGGTGCTACACACCTTCTACTATACTTAGAATTTTTTGGGCATGTATCTTACATTGTATAGATTGCAATGATAAATACTGACAAGTTTGCACAATATACAAATTTATTTTTATCAAGAAAACATAGTGTGTTGCCCCTATAAAATCATAGTGCAAAATGCCTATTGAACTTCATTTAAATGCTATAATCTTCCATGTGCCGTCAAAAATCATATAAAAAATTTACCAAGTTGTTCTAGTGATATATAACAAGATTTTATAGTTTGAGGTTCAAAAACACGAAAATCTTTGAATTTTTTATACTAGCATTAAAAACGGTTATTTTCAGGTGTATTTTTGAATATCATACTCTTTGTCCTTTAGAGTTTACGATTTTTCTAGTGGAATGTGGAAGTTTTGTTCATCTCTATTCTATCATCTTTCTTTGTTCCTTGTTCACACTTTCACTAATTGTTTTAGGGTTTACAAATAAAAGAAATTGATGTTACGTAATTCAATACTTGGCCAGGTTTCCAGATGGCATCTGGAAGCAAATCGGAAGACTATGACTTGTATGATTCTAGCAGTAGCAGTACTGACGATGATATTCAAAACATGGAGGATGAATTCCAAATGCTATTTCAGTTTTCAAGTGTTGCATCAAGCTCGACTCACTTATTTCAATCCCAAGAGTTCAATTCTGAGGAACTTGGCTTTGTCAATCGTGCTGAAGGAGTCCGTGATGCCCTTGCTGCTCTGCGATCCACTCCGTCCCTTTTCAAAGTGAACACAAATTTTTCTACAACTGAGTTTGAAGAGCTATGTAGAGCATTGATTCCTATTATTGTCTCCAATTCCCGTAGCACTGGAACAATGCGATTACATCATGGATGCCCCAGTAAGCTCTCCCCTGAACAACGAATCCTCAATTTCTTGCTTTATTTGAAGCATGATAATATTGCACCCCTAGACACATTTACTTGGAACTGGGCAAAGACCTCTATTCTTCATGATACGGTGTACATAGCCTCGTGTATCAATGAGGCTTTGTGCCACCAGCTTTGATGGCCCACGGTAGCCGAACGAGTTATTGTTGGACGACATCTGCCAGAGTTCCCAGGATGTATTGGTATCATTGATGGTACTCTCATCGGCATCCGTAGGCCGTGGAATGATCCCAACCACGGACGGTATTTTAATGGAAGGAAGAAAATGTATTGCTTGAACAGTTTGGTCATTGTGGATCATCAAGGACACTTCATTTATATTGAGCGTGGATTCGCGGGTGCATACCATGACATAAATGTCTTGCGTCACTCCGATTTGAATGCTTCTTGGCGAGAATATTTCACGCATACTGACGAATACTTTGAGTATCTATTGGGTGATCTTGGATACCAAAGACGTGAAGCTTTCATCATGCGCCGGGTTGGTGATCGAGAAGTGGCATATGGTCAAGAAGATAGTGCGATTGTGGCATACAATCGGATGCATGTAGGGTATCGGGTTAGGGTTGAGTGGGGTATTGGTGGCTTGAAGATGAAATGGGAGCGCCTCATGAAGCGTTTTGATTCATCAAAGCCAAAGTTTCAACACCTTTTCCGCTCAGCTGCCATTTTGACCAATTTTCTGCATCGTCGCCGACTTGATCTATCGTATGAGGTTACTGGAGGGAGGATTGAGGAAGAGGAGCTACATGGTTGGAATGGAGATTTTTGATTTATATTACATTTCCACTTTGAATGCAAATATATTATTACAAAATCTATGCTGGTATGTTTTATAATTTTTACAGTCTAGCTTTTAGTTAGGATTTGATTTGGCAATTGTAAATGTATGCTATAAATAAAATCACACCACCAAAGGTTTTTAATCCATTTCTCTGTTCTATTTGTTCCACGTGGTGACGTTTACTTTGTAACCCCTAAAGTTTCTTTCATATTTCTCACCAATAACCCTTGTGGATTTCTTTCTCTATTGCAATATGTGGTATATTATGCCTTCTTTTGTATTGTTGACATTCTCATTTTTTAACAAATGGAGTTCACAATAAATAAAAATGTGTATTGGCAACTTTTAAACCCCTTTGCTTTCTACAATAATTTGAGTTTTGTACATCATTAGTTTACCTCATCACTGTAATAGTATAATGGTACATACTCCATGTATAAAGCAAGTATTTGACACCACAAAATTTTTAAGTCAATCAATCCTTTGAGCACAACGGAGTAAAAACTTGTATCTTTACTTCAAATACAACTCTCTTTGAATTTGTGCGGTCAGCGTAGATGAAAATTATAGAGCTCATTCTACATGAAGTTTAAGTGAAAATCATAAGGAAGGAATTCAAAATAAAGATTTTATGAATTAGCTTATTCACATTAGTCTAACATGGGCAACTTTGGAGTATTGTTGCTGAGAAATAACCAAGGATTTTCACGGGTGAAATGTGCATATGGATAATTTCTTCATTATATTTAGAATTGATAGATTGCTTCAATTTTATTGCAATATATACTCTTAATATACAAAAGACATAGTCACAATGGAAAAAAAGAACACCTTTCAATATAATTCACATGATGATATAAGAAGGCAATGTATATTAAAGAAAGAGGTTTTCAAAACCTAAACATTCTTGAATTGATCCATAATCTTCCTTGACTCTACTCTAAACTCCTCATCACTATAAACACCCTCACTCTTTGTAGAATGTGTAATTAGTTTTTGTGTTCACATGCGGATTAGAATTGGTTAGTTTTGGAAGTTAGCAAGTTAGTTTTGTAGTTCAGTAGTAAGATTGGGAAGTTACGTGAAAAGTTGGTTAAGAAGCGGAAACTCATGTGACGTTTGGAATCTGGAAGTTAGGTTCGGTTTTTGGATAAAGACTTTGTGGAAGATGGATTCGAGGCCAGACTGTGATAGTCGTAAGCCGGGGCAAGCTTGGTGCTACCTCTTTATTTTCCTTTGGATTTTTCTATTTCTTTGTGTAGGATTGTAATTAGATGAAGTATGAATGGAATTGGAGTTAAGAAAGTGTGACTATGTGATTGGAAGCGAAGTTATGAGTACTGTATGAGAATTGTGAAGATAGAAAAGTTAGAGAATGGAATTGTGAATATGAAGAGATTGTAGTCTCTGTGAAAGAATTGGTTATTGAAAGTGATTACGGGATATAATCACGTATTATTGAGTATACTGTACTGTGATTACAGTGAAGAAAATAGAAATTGACATGATTATGAGATCATGAAGGAAAGAGGATTGGAGAATAATTAGGTTTAGAGTGATGAGAGAGAGTAAATGAGTGATAGTAATGATTAAGAGAAGTTAGGAAGCAAGTGTGTAATCAATCGTGACAATAACATAGTGGCATTCATAGAAACAGTCTTTCCCTGCGAACGAATCCACCTATATTGATTTGGTGCTTTGGGTTTATTTCCAATCCGACCAAAAACGATAACCACATTTTGGCGCCGCTGCCGGGGATGGATATTATTATGAAATGTTAAGAATTGTTTAAAGAAAATAAAAATAAAAATATATTATAAGAACCGGTCTTTGGTTATAATTTTATGGAGTATAAATTGGCGTATTATAGATTATGTATGGAAGAAATGAAGGATTATGAGTAGTGATAATGAAGACAATTTACAAAGAAGGAATCGACAGATTAAAGAAAGATACGATAGATTGTGCTCGAGAGAGTCGTTACGAAAATTAAGGGAAAGAACTCAACGAGAAAAACTTAGGAGACTGACATCATTTTCGTGTTCGAGAAGTGGACGTAATAAGAGTCCAGAAGGATCGGAAACAAGTGATAGTTCTTCAGACGAAGGTTTAAATAAAACTAGAAGTAAAGGAAGAGGGAGTATTCGAATAGATATCGCAAGAAAACCAATAATACAACCAATGGCTGAGGCGACACCTGAAGTCCCGATTGCGGTAGCAATGGGAGCAGTAGGAGATCGCACCACAAGTGTTGCACCATTGCCAACATTTAGTGGTTGGCCAGGTTCAGATCCAGATTATCATTTGTCTCAATTTTTGATAGCGTGTGTAGCCAATAATGGAAGAACTGAAGATATATGGCTGAGATAGTTTCTTGCCACGTTAAAAGATACGGCATTTGAATGGTATAATCGTCAAACAATTGGTCAATTTCCAAATTGGAAAGCTTTAAAAAACGCTTTTCTAACGCATTTTAGGCCAATTGGATTTGAAAATCGTCTTCGAGAAAGTTTAATGACAAGCAGAATGTTTTTAGGCGAACTAGTTCAGTCTTATTATGGGAGAGTTGCAGATATACTTCGCAAATGGCCGAATAATCAAATGCTTGAGTCATTTATATTGTCAATAATAACGAATGGTTTGAATCCACAGGAATTGAAAATGTTTGTGAATGAGGCTCAACCAGCCACCGTAGGAGCATCTTTAGAAGGTGCAAAGATATGGGAAGAATGTCATTATGATCAATTGTTACCTGTAGGCCCTACGTTGATTCCCAATTTGGGGAATCTACAGATACAAAGAGGAAATACGTTAATAGGAAGTTATCCATGGAATGTGAATGCGACTCAAGGAGCTACCAATTTACAAGAAGTGATCAATGCGACACCATTGCAATCAGTACCGCCCACAGCAGTAGTACCGTATGCTTCAGCGTTGATTTATCCCCAACATGAATTACCAACTTCAAATGTTGTGCCAAATTCAAATGAGACGTTGTTATTGAATCTTACCAAGAAAATGGAAGAGTTGGCTGTTAATATGGCCAAAGAGAAAGAAAAACGGCAAAAGCCTACTAATACAAGACCCAATATATGGTGTAACAATTGTAAAGGGCAGGGTCATTTTGATACGGAATGTCCGTCACCATGACAAACTGGAGTACAATGCAAGTATTGCGGTGGAAAACATCCTACCGCTAAATGTTGGTATTTAAATGGTCAACCGCAATTTGGCGCTCAGACAATGATTCAACCGACTCAATGGGATGTTAATCAAGTGCAAACTGGAAATATGGGAAATTGGGACGGTAATCGTTCCAATCGACAAAATAGAGGTGGTGGAAATTTTCAAAATCCAAATTTTAACCCAAATTATGGATCCAATATGCAAAATTGTAGCAACAACAACAAGGCAATTTCCAAGCTATGCCAAATCAACAGTCCAATACAACATTTGTTGCGACTGGACAACCAAGATCCTTTACTGAAGCTACATGGAATCAGCCTAGTCGTTATATACCCGTTGAGACACCCAATATGCCAGGTGGTTCACGAAGAAAGATAGTTCGTTGTTTTCGATGTCGGCAGTTAGGACATTATGCCAGTGATTGTCCAAATCCAAAATTTGTAGAAAATTATGCTCCAATTTGCGGAAATTGTAAGCAATCTGGTCATCAATATTTCCAATGTAATGCTCCATTTAATCCCAATAACAGGGATCAGGAGGTACCAACTACAGTACAAATTGTGGAAGAGAACCCTAAAACTAATCAGGAATCACCAGTGCATAGAGTAGAAGTGGTCCAAGCCGTACTTACAAGGAATCAACAGAAAAATATCGAATCCAATCCAATATTGGAGAAACCAATAGATGAAGATCAACCAATACCAATTCAGAATGGTGAACCCATTCCAGTAACAGGGGTGAATATTCATCCCAAACCAACCACTATATTGGGTCGATCACCAATTCTCGAAAAACCAATATTGTCCCAGTTGCCAAACCAATCTTATGTATTGAAAGAACCAATGTTAGTGGTTTCGCCGAAACCAGTTAAGGAACCAATTAGAAAGACCAATTTACCAATAATGGAAACCAAAATTGGAAAGAAGAAACGAGCATTGGGTATTACAACCAATCTGGAACCGTATGATATTTTAAAGGACTTAAGTACAATTCAACCTACAATTTCCATGAAACAATTGTTGGCAATTGCACCAGATTGTCGTACTACATTAAACTCGTCGTTAATTCGACGCAGATCTCGTAATAAGGAAATTAGAGAAGTCAGTTTGAATCCCGATCCAGGAGCTCCAACCATTGATGTTTCTATTGACGGTGTGCTAGTTCCAGGTGTACAAGTTGATGGTGGTTCTAGTGTAAATTTGATGAACGCTGATACCATGGATGAATTGGGATTGGACCAATTGTTACCTACAACAGTAGTATTGCGAATGGCAGATTCCGGTCGAGTTAAACCTATGGGTACACTAAGGGGAATTGATACAGTTATTGTAGGCATTACTTACAAAATTGATTACATTGTATTCAGAGTGCAAAGTTCCATATTGTCTTATCCAATTCTGTTGGGAAGGCCATGGTTATATCAAGCAAAAGCTCGTAATGATTGGGGTAGAGGCACATTGTCAATTGGGACCGGGAAAGATAAAATTGTGCTTCAGATGTATCCAGTTCAATATCATGGGGAAACACAGGTTGCTAATTTTGAATTCACGTCCGACTGTGAAGATAAATCGCTAGAAGATGAATTGGAAGATTTCAATTGCATCCATATTGATAAAACGGTAACCGTCGAATGTAATCCCGTTAAATATCAATGCGCAGGATTGGGTGAATATTTTGTTGATCCAGCTGTTATTGATGACTCTGATCATATGATTGTACATTGGATGAATCCACATGAAGTTCATCAAGTAAGTGCTATGGAACCTGAATTGGAAAGTTCTAATTTGTCTGATTTTATGAAAGAATCTGATACCGAGCATAAGGTTATTCAAAAAGTTTTTAAAACTCCAAAGTGTCAATCCATGAATTTGGGTAATGAGACTGATCCCAAAAATATTCGAATTTATGATGGTATAACGGGTGAAGAAAAAACAATTTGGCATTCCTATTTTATGAAGAATAACTCAGCTTTTGCCTGGTCTTATGTGGATTTAAAGGGTATTCCAGCCGAAGTTTGTGAACATCGAATTATATTGGAAGATAATGCTGTACCAGTTCGTCAAAGGCAACACCGACTTAATCCAAAATATTCGTTATTGGTTAAAGAAGAATTGGATAAGTTATTGAATGTGGGATTTATATACCCAGTATCCTATAGCGAATGGGTTTCACCAATTGTTATGGTTCCAAAGAAGAACGGGAAAATTTGTATTTGTCAAGACTTTCGGAAATTGAATGCGGCAACTAAGAAGGACTATTTTCCATTACCGTTTGCAGATAGTATATTAGATGCTGTAGCTGGACATGAATGTTACTCGTTTATAGATGGATTTTCCGGTTATAATCAGGTGAAAATTGCTAAGGAAGATCAATTGAAGACTACTTTTACAACAGATTGGGGAACATTTGCATACAAAGTAATGTCTTTTGGACTTTGTAATGCACCTGCCACATTTCAACGGGTGATGACACAAGCATTTCAAGAGTATTTGAGAATTTATATGGAGATATTTTTAGATGACTTTTGTACGTTTAGTTCACGAGCGAGACATTTGGAATGCTTCGGAAAGTGTTTAGAACAATGTGCAAAATATGGAATCTCTTTCAATACGGACAAATGTCAATTCGGGGTACCCTCTGGTAAATTATTGGGCCACATAGTTTCAACTGCTGGTATTGCAACGGACCCTGATAAAGTTAAGCTTATATTAAATTTACCGCAACCGGATACCGTAACGGGAGTCCGTGGTTTTGTTGGCCATGTTAGTTATTATCGAAGATTTATCCATTCATTTGCACTTATCTGCCAGCCATTAACCAATCTTCTAAAGAAACCTCCAAATGATGGAACCAGTCCAATTTGGACTAAAGAATGTACAGTAGCTTTCGAAACGTTAAAACAAAAATTGGCGAGTGCACCAATTCTGGTGGCACCGTGCTGGAAAACCCCATTTCATGTTTATGTGGATGCGTCCAATATAGCTATTGGTTCTATTTTAAGTCAGAAAGATGATAAGGGATTTGATCATCCAATTTACTATGCCAGTCGTCAATTGGTTGCCGCCGAGCGCAATTATACTACGATTGAACGGGAAGCATTGGGAATGATTTATTCTGTACAAAAGTTTAAACATTATTTTCTTGGCTATAAATTTGTATTTCATGTGGACCATGATGCTCTCAAGTATATGATTAATAAACCTCAGTTGAGTGGTCGAATTGCAAGATGGGTGTTGTCGCTACAAGAATTTGATTTCACTATCAATGTACGCCCTGGGAAGGCTCATGCCAATGCAGATCATTTATCCCGTTTAACCAATGTATTGGGAAATGAACCAATTGATGACGCGTTACCTGATGCACAATTATTTGCAGTGGATGTAATTTCCGAGGAATATAGTGAGTTGATCCAGTATTTAACATTTCAAACATTTCCTTCACATTTTACGGAGAAACTTAAACGCCGTCTTATTTTAAAGAGTGCACCATACACAATGATTGGCGAAGCTTTATATAAGCAAGGAAAGGATGGAATTTTACGCCGTTGTATTTATCAACATGAAGTTTGTACTATATTGGAAGGCTGTCACTTGGATAGCTGTGGTGGGCATTTTGCTGGAGACAGTACTACACGAAAGGCTTTACAGGCTGGATATTGGTGGCCAACATTATTCGCGGATGCACACCAATTTGTACGACGCTGTGATCCATGTCAGAGAATTGGACGGCCAACCGGTACTTCAGCCATGCCATTAGTACCAATTCTTGCCCAAGCACCGTTTGAAAAATGGAGTATTGATTTTGTGGGCCCAATTGCGCCTGCTTCTCAGATTGGACAAAAACGTTATATATTGGTAGCCACTGATTATGTTACAAAATGGGCTCAAGCTTCTGCAACAAAGACTGATAATGCCAGTACGGTGGCCACATTTTTATATGAAAATATTATTACTCGTTTTGGATGTCCAAAGGAATTGGTTAGTGATCGTGGGACTCATTTTATTAATAGTACAATTGAAGCATTAACGGCAAAATATGAAATTAAACATCGAAAGACTACTCCGTATCATCCAAGAGCAAATGGACAAACAGAGAAGACCAATGGTATTTTATGCAAGATTTTAACGAAGACAATTTCAGGAGCGGGTACAGATTGGGATACCAAATTGTTTGCTGCTCTCTGGGTGTACCGTATTGCATTTAAAATTACTACCAATGCTACACCTTTTCAATTAGTTTATGGACAAGAAGCAATTTTACCAATAGAATTGGAAGTGCCCAGTTTACGAATCGCTATTGGTAATCGCTTAGGGGATTCCGAATCATTGGAACACCAGTTAATGAAATTGGAACAATTGGATGAAATTCGTGCGAATGCTTTATTTACAATGGAAACTACTCAAAAGAGGAGAAAAAATTATTATGATAGTAAATTACGGCCAAAGTCTTTTATGCCCAATGATTTAGTATTACTTTATGATAGTCGTTTTAAAAAATTTCCAGGCAAATTTCAAGTTTGTTGGCATGGCCCATATCGCGTTATTGAAGGATTTCCCAATGGTTCAGTACAATTGGAAGATTTTATGGGCACTAAATTTACTACTCGTATTAATGGCAATCGGTTACGGCTTTATAATGCGTAGTCAGAATTGGACTTCAAATAATAATAGAACATTAAAAACCCGCGACGGGTTTTGTTTAGAAAGGGAGGTAGGCAGTTTAGTTGTGATGATGGGTTAGTACGTGTGAGGTGAGTGAAAGAAGTGGTAATGATGGGAATAGAGACAGTTAGGGTAATGTTAGCTGTCAAAGTTAATGGAGTAGGTCAGTTCATTATGAGGTATCGTGAGAGGGAAGAAGAAAGACCATTGTAGAAGCCAGAAGTGGGACTCTTGTAAACATTGTGAGTTTGCGTGAATTGTAGTGTGTTGGAGTGTTTGAGAGAATCACTGAGTGAGTAAACTTGTCTTTGTGAGTAATGCGATGGAGCGTAGCAAGAGACAGTCCAATAGGGAGGAGAGACAGTGCAATGTGAGGCGCAAGGAAGATCTGCCACCGTTAGAGTGCATTATCGTAACGAACATGGAGCCTATTCGGTTAGATGTTTGTTGGTCGAAGGAGAAGCAGTAGTGTTTTCGTGAGGCGCACATGCACGGTTTCATTCGGTTGTCGCAGAACTTGCCACCGATTGACGTAGATTTGTTAGCGGAGTACTTGAAGAACTACGATCTTGCGGATGGGTCGAGTGTAGTGAAGGGGAAGATAATCGGTATAGACGAGACGGTGCTGAACAAGGTGCTATATCTTCCGATGGGGGAGCTGCCAGTGTCTGGTGATTTGGAGTCGGATTTCGTGCTTGGCAGTTACTTCAAGTTAGGAGAAAAAGCGTTCGAGAAGGGCCAAGGATGGAAGACTGGAGAAGCTCTTACGCCGGAATTGGGAGAGTGGATGCGCTTCATGCAGAAGAGGCTGGCGCTGAATCGACACATGACGTATATGGCGAAGAAGTTGCTTCTTTTGACGGTAGCGACGTTGGAAGGCATGGTGTTCAATTGGGCAGCGTATGTGGCGACAAGAATCCACGCAGAGCTGGAAGCCAAGAGGAAGATGGGGAAGGTGACGACGTTCTTGTGTGCCAATTACGTGAGCGAAGCGATCAAGTACGGATTGCAGCAGGACGGGAATCAGAGGAGCGCGCAAGTGGTGGAGGTGCCGGCTAAGGAGAAGAAGAAGCAACCAGTTTCGGTACCAATTCGGTCAATGGAAGCTGCACGAGGTATTGCAGAGTGTCGTAGGGCAGTAGGGTGTGAACAGCGTGAGATTGGGCCCCAGTTGCAAGTATTGGGTCGTCAATTGGGTAGCACGTCTACGGCAACCCCAGTTTCGGTAGAGCTGTATCAGAGAATTGGTCCATCAGGAAGTGAGCAGCAGATGGGAGGGTTGAAGGAAGTAATTTTAGCTCAGCTCACCCACTTACAGATGACAGTGACCAAACTGGATAGTGAGTCCCGATTGAAGAGAGAGTTGGAACTAAGGATGGGAGAGATTGAGGGTTATAAGGTCAGAATTGGTGAATTGGAGAGGACAGTGGCGGAAGATACTCTCAAGGGTGGGAGATTGGAGAGCATTTGGAAGAAAAAGGAAGCAGAATGGGCTGAAGAGCGCCAGACACTCAAGTACATGGAATTAATCAACGACCAGGAACGCAAGGCGCTCAAGGAGAAGTGGATGTAGGAGAAGAAGAAGGTGACCGATTTGGCGGTTACAAGAGGAAAATCGGAGGCAAATTGGGAGGCATTGCGGGACCAGTTGCAGAAGGAGAACGAAGAATTGAAGACGAAGGTCAATTCTTTGGAGGGAGCTATGGTCTGTGCGGTTCCTTCGCAGGAATTGGTTCCGGTATCAACCAATTCGGAGCCAGTATCGACTCAGCACGCAGAATTGCAGAAGATATTGGAGGACAGGGAGAAGCAGATTACTCTTTTTGAAGCTCAGGTAAGAGTATTGGGTGAGCTGAATGAAGATCTGACGGAGCAGTTACAAGGGGACCAATCGAACACCGATGCAGATGAAGGTGATGAAGAGGAGGAGGTCAGGACGTCCAAGGACAAGACGGTGGTTTCTGATAATGCCAATACACCAATTGAAGTTTAGGAATTGGTTTTGTGTTTGCGAGGGCGCTGCACAGTTAGAAGTGGGACTATGTAGAATGTGTAATTAGTTTTTGTGTTCACATGCGGATTAGAATTGGTTAGTTTTGGAAGTTAGCAAGTTAGTTTTGTAGTTCAGTAGTAAGATTGGGAAGTTACGTGAAAAGTTGGTTAAGAAGCGGAAACTCATGTGACGTTTGGAATCTGGAAGTTAGGTTCGGTTTTTGGATAAAGACTTTGTGGAAGATGGATTCGAGGCCAGACTGTGATAGTCGTAAGCCGGGGCAAGCTTGGTGCTACCTCTTTATTTTCCTTTGGATTTTTCTATTTCTTTGTGTAGGATTGTAATTAGATGAAGTATGAATGGAATTGGAGTTAAGAAAGTGTGACTGTGTGATTGGAAGCGAAGTTATGAGTACTGTATGAGAATTGTGAAGATAGAAAAGTTAGAGAATGGAATTGTGAATATGAAGAGATTGTAGTCTCTGTGAAAGAATTGGTTATTGAAAGTGATTACGGGATATAATCACGTATTATTGAGTATACTGTACTGTGATTACAGTGAAGAAAATAGAAATTGACATGATTATGAGATCATGAAGGAAAGAGGATTGGAGAATAATTAGGTTTAGAGTGATGAGAGAGAGTAAATGAGTGATAGTAATGGTTAAGAGAAGTTAGGAAGCAAGTGTGTAATCAATCGTGACAATAACATAGTGGCATTCATAGAAACAGTCTTTCCCTGCGAACGAATCCACCTATATTGATTTGGTGCTTTGGGTTTATTTCCAATCCGACCAAAAACGATAATCACATTCTTCAACCGAAGGAGGTCATTTTATCATGATACGCTTTGCTTTTGCACCAAAAAAGACTTCCTTATACTTCTCAGAATCTACTCTAGCTTTGGCTGATTCCGTCTTAGCATTCATAAATGCTTCTCGGGTCGCCTCACCATTGACATATGATGTTGCCATCATACATATGCCATCAGCTTGTTGGGCCAAAATCTCACTCTTTGACTTTGGCTTCTCCTGATGATGAGTGGTAGAAGAGCCACCCCTTGCATTAGTACCTTCAACTTCACCACCAACTTGTTCAGCACTTCCACTTGTAGGACTAGTATCCGTGGAGCCTAAGCTTGGGCTTCGGCGATCAATAACAGCAACCCTTGCCTTCAACACGTTTCTTGTCGCATGTCCATTAGTGCTTCAAATTTGTTCCAACACATCCTCCGGTTGCAAAGCAGCAGAATCAGCCCCAGGTTCATTATTAGTACTTGTATCCAACTCCTTTAGAGTTTCTCGAAGTCTGTCCTTTAAACTCTCCTCTTGAAAAGTGCTGCGAGGGAAAGCGGCCACAAAATCCTGGAAAATACTACGCCACACGAGATTTGGAACTTTTTGGGTGACTTTTTTCCACTTATCTTTGCAATACACACCAAAGTGCTTGTGATAAGATGCAACAAGCACAGACAACTGCTCTGATTCTATAATGTTTTTAGCAAATCTACCTAATCTACTATTAGATTGTTGCCTAGCCTTCTTCGGAGGTGGCACCCCTGCTGTTACCTCACAATCTTCCTGGAGATTTGGTGGAGCTTCTTGATTAGGTGCTGGAGGAGTTGGCGGCCTCCCCGCCACCTTTTTGCCACCATGTTGGCCCCTACTTGACTTTTGACCTTGTAGCTCCAAAGCTGGTTCAGGAGAAGATGGTTGATCAGCAACAAGAGGACGTGATGGCAATGCCTGAGAGCGTGTCCACTCCAAAGATGAATGGGTGCTAGGGCCAAGGTTGGAAATCAGGCCCTGAAAATCAGCACCAGTAGAGATTGTGGCTCCTTGCAACATAGGAGAATGCATCAACTTTGGTGTAAGCTGACCACCTTGAGCCTACAATACCAGACTAAAACATTAAACAAACTCATTGCAAACTCAAAGTATAAAAATATAATTAAAAAAACCATACAAATAAAATGAGAAGTATTCACAAGAACCATAAAGGTTAAGTATTTTCTACATCCATGAATGAAGTGAGTTTTTAAACAACATACCAACATGGAGAAGAAATCCATGAGGTTGGGCTCATTGGATTCATTTCTAACTGGCCACACTTACACAGGTGGACTCCCCATGCTAAACCTATTCTGAGAATTTTCAACACTCCACCCATTATCAACATCCGAGGGCCTGAGAGCAGAATTGGACAATGGTGTTGTTGGCAACACTACTCCACGTGTAGCATCAGAGTGCCTCCTACTGGGGCAGAAGGCGGATGGCAGAAATGGTGCACCTCTTGCATTTGTGTCCCTATTGTGCTCCATCTTATATGAAAGAATTAAAAAAAATCAGCATAAATTAATGCACGAAAAAACCTTAGAAAAACCCCAGCTCAACTTATGCATACAAACCCTAGTTGAACCTAAATCCAAAAACCCAAACCAAACTTATGCATAGAAACCTTAGCTGAACCTCTCCATACAAACCCTAGCTAAATCAATGAAAGAAAATCCTAACCAAACTTGTGTACCTTAAACCCCAGCGGAATCAATGAAAAAAAACCCTACTAAAACTTGTGCATACAAACTCTAGCTGAATCTATGCATACAAACCCTAGCTGAACCAATGATAAAAAACCTAGTTGAACCTATGCATACAAACTCTAAGTGAATCTATGCATACAAAGCCTAGCTGAACCTATGCATGCAAACCCTAGCCGAACTTGTGCATGCAAACCCTAGCTGAACCTGTGTATAGTAAGCCTAACAAAACTTGTGCACAGTAAGCCTAACTGAATCTGTGCACCTAAACCCTAACAAAACTTGTACATACAAACCCTAACCAAACTTGTGCATAGAAAGTGTGATTGAACTTGTGCACAAAAACCTTGACCAAACTTGTGCACAGAAGCTCTTATCAATCTTGTGCACACAAACCCTAAATCCAAAATTGTAGAAGGAAATATAGTTCTGTCGTGGCTGAACTTGATTGCTGTGCCGTCCTTATGTCCACGTGAGGCCAACAACCAACATGCTCACGATCTCCTCCCCCGACACGACCTCCTTCCCTAACATCATCAACACGCTGGTCCTTGAGCTCCGCCGTTGGCCGCTGGTTGTCGAGCTCCTCTCGCTGGCCGTCGGTGATGAGCTCCCCTTGCCTCCGCAACTGCGCTCCCTGCTAGCCGAGAGTTCCCCCTGGTCGTCGCAACCACTATCCACCCGGCCGTCGCAACCGAACTCTCCTGTTGATCTCAGCTGCCTCCGCAACCGCGCTCCCTGTTGGCCAGGAGCTCCCCCAACTCCGCACTCGCCCTCCCGACTTCGCAGCCACGCACCCACCTCGCTCTCGCAACAGAGCTCCCCGCAGCTGGTTGTCGCAGCGGAGCTCCCTTCCTAAACCTACACCGAGGCCTCCCCCTTCTATGTTTCGAAGCAACACTTCTCTGACCCCCACAGCCGCACTCCTTCTCTGACCCCGCAACCAACCTCCTCCTCTGTCCCCCGTAGCCGCGCTCCTCCAGCCATGCGACCAACGTTCTTCTCTGACACACCCACATGGGGGCGGACCTACAACATTCCCACGCATCTCACGCCGAACCAAACATAGCCAACGCGTTCCCTATTCTACGCGGCTGCCATCGAACCCCCAGACCCTGGAAAACTTTCCGGATTTGTAACCACCTTGTCTTTTTTTTTAGCACAAATGAGAGCACGCTAAACCTGGAGCATACCCTGGGTTCAGAGGAGATTCGGCATGGAGATGTTGAGTTTTGGTTCGTTTACGTTTATATCTATTATTGCTTTGCGGTGTGTACTATTGTTTAAGCTTGGAGGGTATGCCAGAATTGATATGTAGTTATTGAAATGGTGAGGATGTATATTTGGTTATATAATATGTGCAAAGTGTGGTGATTTTTTTGCTCGCTTGTTTTTCTATGGAGTTCTTGAATCTCTTGAGTTCATCTATAACCTTGACCTTGATTTCTATGAGAAAAATCTATGATTTTCTATTGAAGTGGTCAATGAACGTGACAAAGTATCTCGCTCCATTGAACCACGGTTATTTGATGGGGCCGCATAGGTCTCTATGGATAACCTGGAGTATATATGTTGATTGTAAAGTGCTTGTGAAAAGGTTGCGCGTGCTTGCTTGCGTTGTTGATAAGTTTTGCAAATGATATCTAAATGGCCTGTAGCTTGAATAAGCCCATCACAATTCCTTGCTTGGACATAGTATGTAATGTCTTGAAATTAACATGTCTTGGTTGTGTGCGCCAAAGGAGATGGCTACACAATAACAATACCTATAGAAAATGGTTACCTCAAAGGAATCTCTTCCCATGGCATGACCAAAACACCAACACCCATAACTCCACACAATTAACACAATATTATCAAACCACCCAAAATAAATTCAACTTAGAAATTATTCAAGCACACCACCTCCAAGAACAACCCCGTGACACAAGATCCATTATCCCACCCATAATCATTCTTCTCCTCAACATCTACAGAATCGAATGTAACCTCCAAAAAATATCTCTCTCAAGGTTACATCCTCACATCAAACAACACAATAAAAATGAATGAAGATTATGCACATATATACGAAGACATCTAATCACTATTTCCATCACTAGACTCCAATGGCTCTGGAACCTATACCATAAAAAATCACAAACCCCCACAAACATAGAGCCAATAACTCAACCATTTGAAATTGAAATAGTTTGGCTATACCAAAGATATAAGTTCTTCATCCCAAAAAAAGACACCCTTAAACTTGCACAATACACATTATTGACGCCCATCCTAGACTTGCTAATCTCATCCTTCAACATCCAACACTTGTACTTCTCATCCCCCATCACATGCCCCATCCAACTCACTAAATTCCATTCACCCTTCGAAAGAGACAAGATCTTTGACTCACTTGGAAACGCCTTTGACCACAAATGGATCGGAAATGGTACCGCCCACCCCCACAACGTAGAAGACACACAACAAGCAATACACTAGGCATGACTTGCGGCCAGAAATGACCTAAATACACCTCCACTCTTATTATAATTCCACATAATAACTGATACCAAAACTTTAACCCAGACTCAGGCCCAATCTCAGACTCTCACATCATTGCATTATTCGAGGCAGACTTAGTACCATCAAAGAATACGCTATTCCACCCAAATTAAAAAAACAAACCTAGGCTCAAGTCATCCACCATACAAATATTATGCATACACCACCAAAATAATAATATTGGTACCATAGAACAACTTGCTACACTTACCTCTAGAACAAATAGCCTCAACATATGACAATTATTCACAAAAATAGCTCCACCTACACCTTTCCAAACCCTGGTGAATTGCAATAAAAAATGGTTTCAATTTAAATATGCAAACACAAGAGAAACCCGCTTCACTACACCACCCCCTCTCCCCACATATTATTACTATACGCCTTTAAAATTCAAACTTGCATATAGTTACTACACAGACGGTCCTTTCAAAGAACCAACAGAAGTAAGTCTAGGACATTAGCATAGAGAAAAAACAGGATATGGCAAATAAAGCCTCACAAAAGAAATAAAAATATCCAAAAGATTCCATGGACTTCAAAATATTCTGAGGGCAGAAATGATGGCCCTCCATAAAACCCTCCAAATTATCACTACACAATACGCTAACAAATCCGCACACATCTTTACAGATTGTATAAACGTATTGTATGTATTAAACACACACAACACACCCTACCCTCCATAATAGCCACCCCGACCAAGCCATACTAGCATCTATGGTTCAAATGCTACAAATCCGCACACAAATTACAACCCTCCATAACATAGACAAGTGGACTGGTAATAACAACATTGATAATGAACTTTCTACAAACTTTTGGAAAAACCCCACAATTATAGATTCACAAAAAACATGTTTTATCAAATTTGGTACTGGACAATGTATGGAAAATGCTTGCAAACGACTCTTTTATGGATTAAAAAGGTTTCCATCCATAACATGCCCTATATGCACCTCCATGGACCCGAACACATGGCTACGTGTACTCCTTAAATGCCAAAACCATCACATGCATTTCCGAATTGCCAAATGATACAACAAAGCGGTATGGGAAATCCGAAAACTAAAAATATCCTCAAACAAATTCCAATGCTTTATACTTACGAACGCCGGAACCTTCAATAACAATCGACAAGAAAACACAGCCCCATGGCTACTTCCATGCACATGTGGAACCCAAAGATGTCATAGCAATGCCAAATTTAAACCAGACATACTATGCATTAGAGGACTACCGTTTAAAGTCCCCCCACCGGACCACATTAACACAAACCTTACTATTCAATTTATCAAATTCAAATATTGTAATGATAGATATTTTCCAAAAGCATTTGAAAACAAAATTAATAAATATCCACCACTTATAATGGCATTACAGCTCTTGGATGGAAAGTTGATCCCCTTATTGTCATCATTGCTGGAGCTAGAGCTACTACCTTTATCTCCTCCATGAAAAGTCTCAAAAAAACATTCAATATCCCCACACACCCATTTTAAAAGGCATTTGCAAAAATTAACACCATTGCTATCCAACATGCAACATACAATGATATTCTGTGATCATTCGTCTTTGATCAATATTTCTTTGCAATTGAATTGAACATGATATTATTCATCCATAATACAACCTAATAATAGTAAGTTGCAATGTATACTAAACACACAAAGAACATTTTTGAGTTGCTTGTGTTTTCCACCAGGAAAATTGATGCTTACATTTCCTTTTCCTTGCAATTTTATATACTTTTTGTGCTGCTAATATAGAAGTGCCGCACATATATATTAGCAACACAAAACATCCTTGCAAATTGTATACCATGTTGTGAACTTATGATCCTCAGTGACATGATGTATGGTGTTGGAGCCCAACACCAAAACCGGGTTTTTCTTAACTTCTGTGACATTTGTTTCTGCCTCAAAAATGTTGAGCTTGCATAGGTATGTTTCTAATATGCTCCCTGCATCCTCACTCCCGCTATTTGCAGACGCATGGTTGAATTTAAAATTTTTACTTTTCATGACAACTTACTTATTCGTTTTGTTTCTTGGATGTTGTTTCAGTTTGAGTCCAGAGTCTTCACTTGGTCAATTGATTTTTGGAACTCAATTGGCAGTCCACACCATAGTGTCATGCTTTGCCGCAATGGTTACAAGTACCTTTGTCTTTGCTAGAGCCGTTGGTTTTGCCTCGTATATGTTGCCCACGTTCTGTGTCGTAGTCTAATCCTCAATACAATTGTCGTCGGTAGTCGTTTGAGCGCACTCTAGCTGTTCCGCTTCAATATTGCCGTTGGTAATCTTGATTGTTTAAGTTTTGACGATTGCGCCTCCTATTGTCTCCGGATCTGTGATCTCTGCAACGGTCCCTAGATTTGTTGTTGGCTTTGCTCATGTTGCCTTGTTGCTGTTGTGGTTGTTGTTTGTTTTTCTTGAAAAGTAACGCCTCTACTTCACCAACCTTGTCTGCATTTAGCCTCAAGTGATAATATCTCGCCCCTCTCTGTTTGTGTCTTACGAAACAATTTATTCTCGGCTGACAGCAAGTTAACCCCTAAATTTCCAATTCATAAGACTATTTTTTGAAATTTTGAATGTAGATGGACTTTACTAAAAGCTTTGTGTGAGTCCAATTTTTTCCTAAATCCCACATTTAATGAAAAAGTTATAGGGTTTTGAAGTTCAAATGGGGAGAGCGGGCATGTCGGGCAACTCCAAAAACTTTTGCTAAGACACTCTACTGAATGTGAGATTTTCAATACTAGCAAGTAATATTTTTTCCTTTCATATTGTCAAAAAAATCTCTTGTCTTTAGTGGAAAAAGCATATAAATCCAAGTCAAACATTTCCACACATTATCGCACATTGGTGGGCAAGGTACTAAAAAACCTTCTTCTTTTTCACATCAAACTTCAAGATCATCATATTTTTTTAAATTTTAAAAATTTCCGTAGCATTATGTGGTGTAAATTTTTTTTATTGGCCATTTGGATTCTCATTCTAAAACATACTAAGTTCAAAAATATATATAACGCAAATTGACAATTTTTGAACCTCCACTACTCGCACAATTTTTTTGAATATGCTATATCCTTTTTTACCTCTAAAAATTGGATTACAAGGAACTAATATCATCGTTAACATGATGGAAATGGATTTAGACCTTGTGTGGTGCAAAATTTGACACCAAGTGAAATCTGATCTACTAAACATAGGGAAGAAAATCGACCCTTTTTTCTACTTCAAACACTAATATTACAATCCGTGCGGTCAAATTTTTTGAATTTTTTTATATAAGTTACTTGTTAATTATTAATTGAGATCCTACAATTAAAACTAGAAGTAAGAGTTTTTTGTTTTGTCCTCACTCATTGCACTAAAACGAGTAGTTTTGAAGTGTTTATGGTTTGAAATTGTCAAAGAGATTTAGGGGTTAAGCAACAACAATGTGCACAAATCTTCATACATGCCTACCCCCATTCCTTCAAGTTACATCATTGTGTCTTTGACATATGTGATGTATTGTTCCATGGTTGTAGGTTTGTCTTTGTAAAGTGATATTGGTTTTCTTAATAGCCTCAATCTACAAGATCTACATTTCAATTGATAACGATATCTCAATGTCGTCCACATGAGATACTAATCATCAAATTTGCATACCACAAGTACAACAAAGTCCTCCATGAGTCCGGGAGTGCTTGCAATGCAATTTTTCTTCCTTCTTGTTTTACCTCATTTGAGCGTCTAGATGTAGGTGTGACACAATAATCTCACATTGTGTTCTTCTAGTATACGCTTAAGTCTAAGGGGGGTTTCACACTAGGGGCCGAGCTCGAGGGGCGGAGCAATTCTAGCAATTTGATTGGCCTAGAGTTGAAAATCGGCCCGTGGGCCTTCACACTAGGGGCCAAGGGCCAAGGGCCAAGGGCCGAAGGGCACCAAAATGCTTACATGGCAGCACTTTTTGAGAATTTTGGCGCCAATTGTTCGGCCCCTCGAGGAGAGTTTGGGTCCAACAAGAATAGAAACCCAAACTCTTGCCGAGGGGCCGAGTTTTGGAGTTGTAAAAAATTATTAAAATTATTTTAATGAGAAAATGTTCGGCTCCTCGGCAAGAGTTTGGGTTTCTATTCTTGTTGGACCCAAATTCTCCTCGAGGGGCCGAACAATTGGCGCCAAAATTCTCAAAAAGTGCTGCCATGTAAGCATTTTGGTGCCCTTCGGCCCTTGGCCCTTGGCCCCTAGTGTGAAGGCCCACGGGCCGATTTTCAACTCTAGGCCAATCAAATTGCTAGAATTGCTCGGCCCCTAGTGTGAAACCCCCCTTATTATAATTGCGGAGCTACCTTGTTGCTCTTGTCATTGATAGTTATACTATATAGGTGCTACTAATCTTATGTCAATTTCTACACACTAGATCGCCAAGAGGCTGAACTTGTGCTTGATACCATGATGATTATTGTGTGAGAGAGAAGATAAATTGAAAGGAAGAACAATTGTTGTTAAGTACAAGAGAGGCGCATGGAGCGCTGAAACACAATGAAGGCATAAATCTACACACCAAGTGAATGAGTAAGTGTGAAGCTTGTGGTGAGCTTGAAGAACTACAAACATTTTGAAGAGTGTCTTGTAAATAGTATTGAGCTTATAGTCTCATTTGTTTTACTAAATGAGAATGAAGTTGTGGCTCAAAGGTTTCTAGCAGTTAAGGCTTATGTGCTTAGTCAAGAAGCTCAAAATTGAACTTACACTTATGAATTCAAGTAGAAAAAAATGACATGGTATTATTCTAGGATTGAACATCACAAGCGATACCAATAGCATTATAGAAAACCAAAAAGTCTGACATTACTTCAACACATCATATCAAGCTCCATATTCCGAATTGAATCTTATCTAAACTTTAAATTAGCTTATCCACTTTCATTCGATTAACCTTTAAACCAAGGGCTCTCATAAAAACTCTAGACTCCAAAAAAATTCTAAGGCCTTTTCACCTCTACCAACGCTCAGATAATATAAATATCCCTTTACAAGCCCTCAACTACAATATTGTCAGTAGGATAAAAAAATTGAAACTGCAGATTTCTAATGACTTCCGCAAACTCCACCCGAATACCCTCACAAAATTGACCTAAAATTTCAGAGTACCATACAACCTTGTGTTGACAGACAAATGTGAAAGAGCAACCGCTGTTGTAAAGCAAATCCTCTACATGCTGACTGACTAAAAGTAAATAAATAATTGCATGCCTCACAAGCTATTCAACACTAAAATTTGGGCCGCCACCAAAAAATGCAAACTAATTCATGCCCTCCTACAAACTAAACATCCACATCACCTGGAAAAACAACCATAAACACATGCCAAGTACGAGGCTAAGAGGCCTGCCAGGACAACATTGACTACCATTCTTTGAAGATCAAATTAGGCCATAGAAACACCACCACACCCTTTTATTCCATACAACTATTTTGCAGGTGCCGTGATCTTTCTCATTGAATTACCTAAAAGAAAGAAAGTAACAATGTAACATCAACAAATAATCTTCAAACAATAACTAAATACAGAAGGGAAGCTTACAAAAACAAAATCAGTTGGGCAAGGGTGCATGTTTACATAAAAAGTCATCTTTGACAACTACTATCAAGTCAAACCAAAGCCAAGTGCAAAGTCAATTGCAAAACTAGCCAACTTGAATAAATCAAAAGGCATCCATGTAGAGAGAAAAAAAAAACAACAACCTCATGTTCATTTTTAAAAATCCATCCCAAATGGCTCCAAGTATGACAAAAGTAGTCACAAATCTAGATTTAAATGTGTACACCATATCCTTACATCATTAAATAAATTAGACAAGATTAGGAGGAGAGATCATTGACAAAGATATGGAAAGAAAACAAGGAGCCGCTATGATCTAGAGGATTTATTCAATTTAAAGGTTGGAATTGAAAGGTTGAAGCAACCATCCGGACCACAAGGACTTCTATACCGTACACAAACATTGAATAGAAAGAAGATGGTAGGGATACACATACCATGTGGAGCACTAGTGTGTTCCTCTCCAGAGTGATTGGTTGCCCCGCTTCTTTGACCACTAGAAATAGATGGCGGCAACCGCATGAATTTTGCAATAATATCATGGACTGCATCCCGTCTTGACATGGCTGAATTCTCCACTGTAACGTTTGCCCCACTACAGTACCTCTATCACAAATTTATCAGGGACCTAGGAGTGTAACATCTAGGAGAGCTCTATGGATTCTTTGGTGAATCCATTTGTACCTTCAACCCTCCGCATCTTCCACAACAAAAGGCCCCCAACTCATCAGTACCACAAGTAGCGGATATGTTTTTCACTCTCTTCAAGACTTCAGTGTACGCTCACAATAGAGGAAAGTCGTAGTTGCAACAAATAAAGAGGAGCAAAAAGCTTTGCAACTGCAAGCCCCCAAGTCCATGCAATATACTCCACTGCCGGATAATGTGCACCACTGTGGCATCCAAATTTGTACCGGGGGGAGGTTGGGCAAGGCATCCTTGTAATCTTTGCCTTTATCCTTTGAGCCGTTGCATGGCACTGCCAATGTTCCTTGCTCCATCATTGTGTATATTGTCGTGCATGTCACTCCTCCACTCCGCACACTTAATCTTGGTAACATCTCGCCGCCGCTTACTACGCATTCAGAGTACCTCCCATGATTGCAACACAACAAATTGAAATTACCTAAGAATTGTTCTCTCCCTCCCACAACTCATCTCCTAACGTAATTATCTTATGTTCATAAATCCCAAGAGAATTTGAAGTTATTCCTTTTGTACAATTTCAATTGCCTACCAATCCCCTACCATCTCAGCAAGCAATCGGACAACACATAAACAATACCGTGCAATCCACCTAAATTCCGCTTGCAACATCTACACACAACTACAAACGTCCATACAAAGCCACAAAAGCTTAAACGAGGACAACACAATCAATCACTTGGGGTTCCCAAAAAGTTGAAGTTTCCAAGCATATCCATTGAGCTCACGTGGACAACTTGTGTGGCGTATAATGCCAAATAGGGATATCCATCTTTTGCATCTTTCCAATTCTTCATACAAGCAACCACAATCTTCAACCTCCCATTTTGAGCACACACAATGGATTTGTATCATTTTAGGCGCATTGCGTTCCACATTCACCACACATCTTTTCTATAGTTGGTATTTTTGGCAGTCAAGACAAAAAGACCTCGCAAGCTTCCTATTTGTGCTCGCAACGACTTGTTTTGGATTCCTCCACCTTAATAGACTAATCGGGAAGAGGCTCTTATTACCTTTAAATAAAAATATTTTTATACGTTATTGCTAAAAATTATTTTGGATTCAACTATAAAATTACGTTCCAAACGAACTAATTAAAGTCATTAGCATCAATTGTCAATTGCACTTGCTAAGGCTAGACTCAAATTAGATGTAACAGTTGTGCATCCTCTAAATTCACTCTTGTGTATTGACATATTGGCTCTTATGCTTTTGGCACTTTCGTACCTTTTGGTTTCGACAACCAAAGATCATAAGAAGTACATGTTCCAAGATGGAGATGAGTTCATAAATTTCACATTTATAGCAAAAATAAACAATTTTTATTTTAGAATATGAATTGAAAGCTATTTTAATCAACTAAAGTTTGTTAAAATAACTTCTATCAAGGTTCACAATAGCAATTTTATATTGCACTTATGATTCTTCAATTCTACAAAAATAGAAGGTTGTTTTCATGACAATTGCCTTTTGGCTATGGGCAGTTCAGGTAGCAGGTATACTTAGATATCCATGCAATATTTGTGTATCTTTTATGTGTCTTGATTGTACAGTAGGGTGACATTCAAATTGGCGTTTGGGCAATTCCAGGGATGGTGTCCCACACTGCTGCCAACTTTGACGCCCTCCACAGGGCTGAAAAATTGTTCTTTTACCCTGAAATTTTGGGAACAGCATCACCTCTATGTTAAAAACATGCATAGCAAATTTCAAGTCCAGAGGACTTATAAAACAAAAGATATTAAAAATTAACCACCATGGGGTAGCTGTGAGAAAAGTTTCTCAACCGCCAACTTTGACACCATCCCAAGGATTGAGGAAATTTTTTTTGCCCATGGAATTTTTGGAGTGAGAACACCTTTATGTTGATTACATGTGTGGAAATTTTCAAGTCCAAAAAATGCACCAAAAAAATCACATCCCAAATCTACCAACATGTGTAATTGTGAGAAAAAAAGGGAAAAACCATTTTACTACTTCCAACTTTGACACCCTCCCTAGGATTGAGGGTTTGTTATTTCAACATGAAATTTTTGACACATGGTAACCTTTATGTTGATAACATGTGGGAAAATTTTCAAGGCCAAAAAATGTATTCAAAAGAAGATATTCAAAATCTACTAACATGGGGGTTAGTTGTGAGAAAAGTTTCACAGCTGCCCACTTTGACACCCTCCCAAGAATTCAAAAAAATTTATTTGTCCATGAAATTTTGGGTATGAAGTCACCTTCACGTCAAATACAAGTGTGGAAAATTTCAAAATCCAAAAGATTTACACAAAAAAACATATACCAAGTCTACCAACATGTATTGTTGTGACAAACAAAGGGGAAAGTTTACCACTACTTCCAACTTCAACACCCTTCCTAGGATTGAGTTTTTGTTGATACATAATGAAATTTTGGCCACAAGATCATCTCTATATTGGTAACATATGAGATAGATTTCAAAGCCAAAAGATGTATATACAAAAAAAAATTATTCCATATCTACCAATGTTTGTAACAATGAGAAACTATATTGAAGGGGCATATTGAGAATGTCAAATTATCTTTGACACCTCGTACTCTTCATTGATTTTATTCATGTGACTAAGCTACCAAACATAAATGCATCTTGATAAGATCAATGAAATCTACATGTAGAATTGCAGAGTTGTTTTGTGTAGAAGAATCCACTTGTCATAAGGTTTGGTGTGCATTATGCACGTATGACGAGTTTTCTCCTCCAAATATCTGTTGAGCACTATGTAAAGGAAATGTTGTGTGTATTTTGTCATGTGATTTGTAATAGAGTGAATGTTGAGATGGTATTGAGAGTAAATGTTGAGATGGTATTGAGTGGACATATTAGATATGGGCTGCGTGTTGTTGACTGATTGAGTAGACAAATCATATATGGGCTGATCCATTGAGTGGGCATATCATATATGGGCTGATCCATTGAGTGGGCATATCACATATGGGCTATTTATTGAGTGGATATATATTTTTTTATTTTTTGAGTGTTGTTGACTAGTTTACTGAGTGTTGGCGAATCACATGTGGCATGAGTATGTCCAAGAGTATTTTTTGGTTCACTCAATTGATGCACATGCCATGGTTATCATCTAATGCACATGCCATGGTTATCACCTAATGCACATGCCAATGTGAGTGTTATGTTGTTGATTGATTTATTTGGTGCACATGCCATAAGCTGAGTCCTTTGTGTTTATTGAATTATATAATCCAATTGCCATAGGTTGAGTGTTATATTGATTACTTATTGAAGAGCATTTCGTATTGTATCAACATCATAAAAAATAGTCTATAATGGCAATTTCAGATGAAATCCGTACTCGCATTACAGGTTTGAGTGAGGGAGGAAATACAGGAGTTCAAATTGCAGCCATTACTAGAGTTTCTGTTAGAACAGTTCAGAGGTTAGTAAAAACGTTTAAAGAAGATGGAACTTATAAGCGCAAACCTTGCGGTGGAAGTCACGCTAAAAAACTTAGTGAGAGAGATGTGAATAATATTGTGCGTTATGCAAAAACTCATCATCGTTCCTCGGTCTCAGAGATTACTAATATGTGCCGTACTCAAGTGTGTAGACGTACTATTCAAAGGGTATTACATAAAAGTGGTATTTTTAGTCGAATTACAGTCAAAAACCCTTTCTTGACATCCCATCACATGTCTCAATGGTTAGCTTTTGCTCAGAAGTACCATGGATGGAGTCCAAAAGAGTGGGAGCATATTGTTTGGACAGATGAATCTACTTTTGAGATTGGAAAAAGTTCTCGGCAAATTCATGTTTGGAGAAGTGCATATGAGCGTTATTCATCAAGTTGTATAGTTCCTACTTTTAAAAGTGGACGGACATCTTTGATGATTTGGGGTGCATTTGCTGGAGGACAAAAGTCACAACTTGTCTTTATGCCAAAAACTCAACGTTCTGCTAAAGATTTTGTTGAAGTGGTCTACGATGGCGAATTGATTCATTTCTTGAGTAGACTTCCAGAAGGAGTGCTAATGGAAGATGGTGCACCTGTTCATCGTAGCAAAACATGTGAAGAATAGAGACAAACCCACCAACTCGAAAAGCTCAATTGGCCTGTAAACTCTCCCGATCTCAATCCAATCGAGAATGTCTGGAGGATGCTAAAAGATGTTGTGCAACATGGCAAGGAATGCCCTAGAAACTTAGAAGTGATGAAGGTAGTTCTTGAAAAAGAGTGGAATTTGGTTAGTGGTACAAAGCTCCTTCAACTATGTCATTCTATGCCCTCAAGGTTACTAGCGGTGATTGATGCTAATGAAGGACATACACGTTGGTAGATATGGAATTATTTTTTTTTGTATATACATCTTTTAGCTTTGAAATCTATCTCATATGTTACCAATATAGAGATGATCTTGTGGCCAAAATTTCATTATGTATCAACAAAAACTCAATCCTAGGAAGGGTGTTGAAGTTGGAAGTAGTGGTAAACTTTCCCCTTTGTTTGTCACAACAATACATGTTGGTAGACTTGGTATATGTTTTTTTGTGTAAATCTTTTGGATTTTGAAATTTTCCACACTTGTATTTGACGTGAAGGTGACTTCATACCCAAAATTTCATGGACAAATAAATTTTTTTGAATTCTTGGGAGGGTGTCAAAGTGGGCAGCTGTGAAACTTTTCTCACAACTAACCCCCATGTTAGTAGATTTTGAATATCTTCTTTTGAATACATTTTTTGGCCTTGAAAATTTTCCCACATGTTATCAACATAAAGGTTACCATGTGTCAAAAATTTCATGTTGAAATAACAAACCCTCAATCCTAGGGAGGGTGTCAAAGTTGGAAGTAGTAAAATGGTTTTTCCCTTTTTTTCTCACAATTACACATGTTGGTAGATTTGGGATGTGATTTTTTTGGTGCATTTTTTGGACTTGAAAATTTCCACACATGTAATCAACATAAAGGTGTTCTCACTCCAAAAATTCCATGGGCAAAAAAAATTTCCTCAATCCTTGGGATGGTGTCAAAGTTGGCGGTTGAGAAACTTTTCTCACAGCTACCCCATGGTGGTTAATTTTTAATATCTTTTGTTTTATAAGTCCTCTGGACTTGAAATTTGCTATGCATGTTTTTAACATAGAGGTGATGCTGTTCCCAAAATTTCAGGGTAAAAGAACAATTTTTCAGCCCTGTGGAGGGCGTCAAAGTTGGCAGCAGTGTGGGACACCATCCCTGGAATTGCCCAAACGCCAATTTGAATGTCACCCTACTGTACATGATACATGTGTATTCTTGCAAACATGTGATAATGAATGATGATTTGCAAGAGATTGCGGCAACATATATTTGCATTTGGAAGATGTTTCTTTGTTACACGATGAAATGGACATATTGTTTGTGGGAGAATCAATCGTCATGATATTGCAGTGACACTTAAACCAATACTTTTAGCCGAGGTAGATGTTAGCATTCATTCTTTTGTTACAGCTGTCGTGATTAATCTTCGAGAATAATTTAATTGTATTCCTACCAACTCATGTGACATTCTTGCATATACAGACATTGATAATGAAACAAGGCCTACAAACTAGGATATTTGGATATAAAATAGGGCATGAAGGAAATTTTTTTGGATATCTAAGTCAAACACTTGAGCACTATTCACAAGTCCTTCAATCAAAACAGAAAATTTGCACACTTGGAAGAGAGAATTTGTGCACCCTTGGCTATTGAACACCGCCAAAGCCACTTGTGTCGGATCGTTGGCGTCTCATTTAGTCTCTTCTCTTTATACAACAATGATGTTGCTCAACAATTATACGTTTCTAAGACATTATAAGACAAAATGAGTAGGTGTTCATTGCAGAACACACTTTTAATTCAGGCACAAGTTCCTAGAAGAACAAGAGGAGGAAGACGGATGAAACGGAAACAAAAAACAAAGAAGAGGTGAGAGAGAGGACATGGGAAGATATAGTTGTTGAGTCTTGCACCAAGGCATGGTCTTGGGAGACTACCTTTGTCCTCTCAGGAACGATGGAGATCTACACTTGCATGCATATAAAATTATAAATATCTATATAAGATTTTTCAATATTATGATAATTTTTAATTTACATGCATCAAAGATTATATTTTTACAAAAATGTCTTTGGTTTTTAGGTAAGCTTACAATGAGAATGCCTAAAATTACTATAATGCCTTCAAAATATAAATATAAACATAAAAGTGTAAAACCTAGTTAATTATTTTTGGTTATCCATACTTTTTCCTAGCCATTTGAAGGCTTCAAAATAATTAAAAACTGAGTTCAAAGTTTTGGTGGAAAAGGTCTCATTTTTCAAATCATGTCTGAAATTTTACTTTATATTGACCGATGCCCTTTATATGCTTGTAGAGCATCCTAACATGGCCGATCATTATATAAAACAAAAGTTTTAGAAACCCCAAATTTACTTCAAAGATACTTTGCAAAAGAGGCTACTTCCTTTAAACTTTTTGCAACTATTTTATCACCAAAAAGAAATTTATCGGTTAAAACAAATTCCTTAAGGATAGCAAACGACACCAAATTAAAAATAATTTAAGATTATTTCTTTTGTAAAATCACTAGTGGAACCCTTGTTGTAACCGACGGGCCAAGGGCAATCTCGAGTTAAACAAATGTACGTAGATGAAAACTTTAATTTTTGGATTGGGAACTTCGTGTAACGTATTAAGAAAAGAAGACCAACCCTCTTCGTAATCAAAGGAATCCGTGGTATCAATGCTACATACCCCACACAATCGCCTCTAAACACTTCCGCTTGAAACACTTGTGCCGAGCACCAACGTACAATTAATCAAGTGTCATTATATAATCCATTTGATGCATATAGATTGTGAAGAAGCATCATGGGTGTATTTATTATTTACTATAAATCCATTATTTACTTTAGTTATCCAATAATTACTTAGTACACCCCATAATTTCATCCAAATAATTTTAATATGTAGAAACCATTCTTTTTGAATTGTATGTGTAGCACTAATTTTTAAGGTAGAGGCACCCAATTTTGTGTGCATAATATCACACAATTTTTAAGGTTAAGGTAGAGGCACCCAATTCCGATCACTATAGTATGCCTGGAATGGAGCATGAAAATGGTAAATGCATGAAATGGTGCATGAAGCGACCCAAAACCGATAACTCAAAATTTGAAAACTCTAGTAATTATCGGCATTGGATCATGAAGTGTGCAAGTTTTGGTTGTTCCACCTCAATTGAGCTTTCATTGGTGGCCTTGCCTTGAAAGTCAAACAAAGTCAATTGGCATTGAGTACCTCCATGAGTTGGTTATTCATGGCATGTCTTCTCTCTTTTTACTCACTCTCACTTGTTGGCATTGGGCAAAAGAGGGCACCGAATCTCACCTACTCTACAGTATAATTATGGGCTTTGGTGGTTTTTGGGCTTCTAAATTCTATATCAATTCCAAATATTTGAGATTAAATTTGAAAAATATTTGTTGAATTTCATTCATGATTCTGCATCTTTCTACATAAATGTTTTTGACATACAATGTCATTTGAGTCTCCAATTGGCTAAGTGATCGGAATGGGGTGTCTCTACCTTAATGACTCTGTCTTAACAAAGGCGCTCCAAAATTGCCTCTTGGAGATGAGATGTTATGAGACTAATTTAAATGACACTTCACTATTTTTAACCATAGGTTCCTCAAGTATAGTACAACAAGAAGACATTCAAAAACATTTCTTAAACTTTAACTGGGCGGATTGCAAGATGCATACATTTGAAGGATAAAAAATAGGTTATTTTTCCCTTTGTAGACAAGGTCAACATACTTTGACCCAAAATAATGGGATATTTTGCCACTACATATTTCAAATATTTTAAGGGAGCTATGTTTTACTTCGTGTGACAAAATTCACAAGTAATGGAGGGGCTTAGGATATGGAAAAACATTCTTACAATGACTAGGGGTATGGAATGCAACCATCTCCTTTGCATAGCAATTTTTTAGAAATAAATAAATAATTGTCGTATCTATAATTTGTAAGATAGATCAAGTCATCAAGACTTCTTTTAATTAGAGGGATTTTTTTTGTAAAAGAATAACATCCCTAGTCTCTATGCGTTTCCTATCAAAAACATTGAGGGGTGCCAAGAACTTTCCTTCACTACTACCGGTCTCAAAACTTTGTACTAGCCAAGCTACCCAAAAGTCCAACTTTAGATGTTTGAAGCAACCATAATTTCTTCTTAGAAAATCCAAAAACTAAAAGAAAATTCCCTGCAACGATTTGAAATGCATATTTTTAATAAAAATTTCAAGACTACATTTCTAGAAACCTGTCCCAACTCTCAATTGTCCTCCCAAAGAACACTTGGTCCTTAAGAGGTGAAAGTTAAAAGATGTGTTTACAACCCTCTGACTTAGTATTACACACCCTTAAAAGTGACTGAATTACTCACAAACCTCATCCAAATGGCAAAAATTACTTCTGGATGTTTGAAAACAACACACTTTCATTCTGCTTTTCTTTGTGCCCACCAACCTCTGTTAGGCTTAGTTTATTGAACATCTCCTGAACACAATTTTACTATTATAAAACTCAAAGATTTATACACTTATAAACAAAATGGTTGAAAAAAATAAAAAAATGCATCTTCAAATTTTATGTGATGAATTTTTTGGGGGAACAACCCCTGTATTGGATGAGAAAACAAGCCTTGACTTTTCTCGGAGTTGTCACAACCCTTGAAGGACCAAGTGTACCTGTGGGATACAATTTTTTTCATTTTGACCGCAATTCTCTTTCAATCTGTACGGTCAAAATTCACAAATTTTTTAACGCATCAGCTCCTACAAGTTTAGAACAAGATCCTACGGTTACATTCTCATTAAGTTTCTAATCGATAGCGTAGAGAATCCTTTAAAATGCCTTGGACCTTTAGTGGATAAACATGTCCTCTCTTTGGAGTGTACCACTGGTCGTGTAGAGGCAGCCAGAAGTGATCATCATACGTCACATGCCGCACATAGGCGACTCGGGCAGGCGTCCGCGGGCCGCGGCCGTGACGCCTGAGAATATTGACGCCGCAGAACCCCAAAGCTGACTTCTCGCGCTCACCTCGCAACGCAGCGCCATGCACGCGGGCTCATGCAGCGCTTCGACGTCATGGCCGCTTACGAGGGGTGATACTGGGGCAGTCACAGTCGTTGCAAAGTCTGTCTCTCCGCTGGCATAAGTAGCCGCGGCCTCGCAGATCGTCTCCGCAAAGCCAGCTCTTGATCTGCAAGTAAGGACTTCAGATACGCTCCATGAATCCTGGCAGGCTACATATTGTCACAACCCAGGAGTGAATCTAGATAAGACGCTTGAGCTTGGAAGGAGGTTGGCTGGTTGCTGTGAATATTTTCAGTGCGGTTTTTGACGTTAGATGGCGCTGGTGTCGCCACGGCCGGTGATGGATGAGTTGGAGTTCGAGAAGGGGGTGCAGACGTTGCAGCAGCGGTTGAAGCAGACTTCGGTGGATGAGAGCTTGATCGCGCCGCGGGAGAGGATTTTTCGCAGCAGTTATTCTCAGGAGCTGCCAACCAGTTGCACCAACTTGGCGGCATGGGTGTTGGAGAATGCGACGGGTCGCTTCGCGTCCAAGACGGCGTTTGTGGACGGATCCACCGGCGCGAGTTACTCGTACTCCCAGGTGGTTTATTGCGCAATCCTGAGCTGGTTTAGGTGATCGATCATGGCGTTAGTTGATTGACGGTCGACGTTGTGAATTACTGCAGATGAGTGAGCTGGTGAAGCGCACCGCGGCGGGGTTCGTGACCCTGGGGTTGAAGCCCAAGGACGTGGTGCTCATGATGTCACCCAATTCTCCTGATTTCGCCGTGGTGTACCTGGCGGTGGTTTCTGTGGGCGCCGTCGTTGCGATGTGCAACCCCTTGTACACCGAGGCCGACGTTGCAAAGCACCTGGCGCTAGTCGACGCCAAGTTCGTGGTCACAGTCCCCGAGCTTCTTAGCAAGTTCGGCCAAAGCGTCAGCACCCTGCCAATGATTCTTATGGGTGAGAATATGTGTTCCACTGTTCGTAAACAAGCAGATCGATTCGTGCAGATTCTAATACCCTTATCCATGACTGCAGGTGACAAAGGCGTCTGTACGGGGCTCGAGAAAAACCCTAGTGTTTCGTATCTGTCCGAGATCTTTGCGAGAGACGATTACACGGAAGCGCCGCCCCGAGAATGTGATCCCGACGACACATGCACGCTGCTCTTCACGTCCGGCACGACGGGGCTCAGCAAGGCGGTGCAGATCACTCACCGCAACTTTATGTCCTCCGTCGCGGGGTACAACGCGCTGGACCCAGGCGCGACCACCACGGCGGACGACGTATGCTTCGCGGTAATTCCGATGTACCACGTCTATGGCCTGGGGATCGTGTTCCTGGCGACGCTGCAGCGCGGCGCGGCACTCGTCACCCTGGCGCGGTACTCCCTGCCCGCAATGCTGCAGTGCATCGAGCGCTTCAAGGTCACGATGGCGACGCTCGTCCCGCCCATCTACGTAGCGCTCGTGAAGAGCGCGGACGTCGTGGCTCAGTACGACCTCAGCTCGCTCTCCATCCTTGCCACGGGCGCGGCGCCGCTGCGCGAAGACACCATGCAAGCCATCCAGGACATGTTCTCGCACTGCGGGATCCGCCAGGGCTACGGCATGACGGAGGGCCCCCTCGTCTCCTTCAGCGTCGCCGCCAACGAGCGCCAGCAGTGGGGCTCCGTCGGCCCCCTCGTGGCCGGCACCGAGGCCCGCATCTCGCACATCGAAACCTTCGCCTCGCTCCCCGCCATGGCCACCGGCGAAGTCTGGATCCGCGGACCGCAAGTCATGAAAGGTACCCCATACCCTAATCCATGCCAAGTTCCAACATTATTCAAATTTAATTGAGCTATTAAAATTTCTTGGAGGTCTTTGTTGATCTTGACCCTCTTGTATTTTTGCCTTTTTTAATGCACTAAATTATGAGGAATTTGCAAAACTTAATGTGAACAATGTGGGCTCATGGTAGGTTATCTCCACGAGCCGGAGCAAACGGCTGCCGCAATTGACAATGAGGAATGGCTTCACACGGGTGATCTAGGCTACATGGACAACAATGGCTACTTACACATAGTGGACCGATTGAAGGAGATGATTAAGTACAAGGCGCATCAAGTTGCGCCAGGGGAGCTGGAAGAGGTGTTGTTGAAGCATCCCCGCATTTTGGATGCTGCTGTGGTTCCGTGAGTGTTGCCCCTTTAATCCTTTTTTGTTTTTTCCCTTTGGTGTAAGGGAACATGTAGTGGTTGGATGGTATGGGTTGTTTTTTCCTTTGGTCTAAGGGAACATGTAGTGATTGGATGTTATTGGGATGATGTGCAGGTTTCCTGATGAAGAAGCTGGGGAGTTGCCCATGGCATTCGTGGTGAAGCGTGAGGGGTTGGAAATAAGTGAATCAGAAGTGATGAGTTTTGTTGGAAAAATGGTGGCACCTTACAAGAAAGTCCGAAAGGTGGAGTTCATTGGTGCCATTCCCAAGTCTAATACTGGGAAGATTTTACGGAAGGAGCTCAAACAGAGATTTATTTGCTCTTGAGAGCATAATCTTCAAACAGAAGGATGTCCTTAAACCACAAACCACCCTAGAAGCGTGAGTGAATCACATCCCAACAAGGTGTGGACGATTATCCGTCTTTCAAAGGCTACGATGTTGGTTCTATGTCAACTATTGTAGTGGCTTCAACTAGGGTAACCATGAGTAAGGTTGTTGACATCACCATTGCCACCAATACAGTTCTAGAGTTAGCATTTATGTGTTCAGCATCTTCAATGCTTGGTTTGTGAAGGTTCTCATATTGATTGCGGAAAGGTCAAATACCGACCCATTTTATGATGGACATAGGGTAGATTCTATGACAATTATGAATCATGATTTATTTAACACTTTGAAAATGTGTAACTATTTTATTATTGGGAGTTTAAATCTCAAAGTCTACAAAAATCATGGTGTTTAGTGCAGAGTAGAAGAGTGATATGACTTCCCATACAACATTGCTATAAATAGATCAGGTATCTTGTTAATAAGTTGGTGGTTTAAGGACAACCTACCATGATCTGGATTTGTAATCAAGATGATACAAATACCTCTATTGAATTGAATTCATTATGAGCATGTGAGCCTCTTCATCACCTCTAGAAAACCTTAAAAATGACATGATCACATAAGCATGGGGAAGAGAAATTACTTTTCATCAACAAATTGACTTTGATGCATAAGGTTGGTAATGGATCAAATGCATTGACAACTGCAGATACAATTTACAAAAGAAAGGCATACATTCTCAATCTTCAAATTATGGTGCTTTGTAAGGAATAATCCATTGACAAAGAACCATGCAATAAATAAATAACATTTTAACATTCGGAATCCACCATGTTGACCTCTTTCTAACCCACAAACGTCCAAGCCATCAATCTCAGTTTCCATTCTACTCTGTGCTCTAGTTTTTCATTAAATATAAGTGGAATTTTTCTAACTTCATATTTTAGAGATGAGATTAAAAGTCTTGTGTATGTCACAAAAGTCACATATTTTTCTCTGTGAAAATTTGAAATTATTGTGAAATTTGAAGAAAGAGTGAAGAAAATGCATATTAAATACAAGGCATGCTTAAAAATTCTGCAAATTTCACTAACAATGTACATTATAGTGCCCAAAATTGTGGTGTAAATGAAACTTCTGTGTCTAGTCAGAAGTAGTGAATGAGCCAACCATGGTTATAGTCCCAAAGTTCAAACTTCCAAAATTTATTCAATTGTATAAAAAAAATTACATTTTCAAAGTGGATTGTTTACTAGACTTGAGGAGCTTCATTTCATTAGTTGAACTCAAATTCAAAAAAGATCATTGTAATGACTCAAAGTCAAAGCTAGAAGTCTCCAAAATTCACTATGGAGATGTGTGGCACAAACCTTTTCTATTTTAGAAATAACATGATTCCCTTAATGAGGCAAGGTTCATCATCAATTAATGCTTACACATTTAATAAACTCTGCAAAAGAGTATTGGTATATCTATTGCATTTGTTTGCAACAAACATAATATTTGTGAAAACGTCGCATTTCTATGTGACATTTTCAAAAATATGATATCAATATATTAACAACGTTGATGTCTCCAACCCAAATGGATGATGTGAATAGGTGCCTATAGTACTATTGTGTGTAATGGCCACCAAGAAAACAGTGTCCTTCCTTGGTTACTTCCATGCACATGTAGAATCCAAAGATGTCATTGCAACGCCAGATATAAATTAGATACTCTATGCGTCAAAAGGCTACCATATAAAGACCCCCTATCTAACCACATAAATGCAAACCTTATTATCCAATTTATTGAATTCAAATATTATAATGACAGATTTCCCTAGAAGCAATTGAAAACAATATTAATAAATACCAACCACTTATTAATGACATTTGAACTCTTGGATGGAAAATGGACCCTCTTATTGTCATTGCCGTTGGAGTTAGAGCTACTACTTTTATCCCTTCTATGAAAAGTCTCAAAAAAACATTCAATATCTCCATTGACTCAATTAAAAAGACATTCACCAAAATTGACACCATTGCTATCCAACATGCAATGTCCATACTTCTACACAAACAAAAAGTTGAAAATAACTTACCTCTCTCAAAATTATGTGATATCCCTTAAACCTCTCAAAAACACACATTCAACCTTTACAGATTTTCTCTTGAAATTGAGCCCTATGGCTCTGGTTGGTCCTTAGTCTTTGGTTACTGGTTGTTGGTTATTGATTACTAGTTACATAGTGTCTACCCTCAAGAGGGGGGAGTAGTTGCACACTACTAAACCTATGTCCGATAGACATGGATTTAGTGGTGGAACGAACATACACTCTATTCACTCTATTCACTCTAGCCTCCCTTCGGAAACCAGAGTTATTCTTCTTCTTCTTCTTCTTTAGTGCAATCAATTCCAATCACTGGTAAGGCTCGCTTGTTGATACTTGGATTTCTCTCATATTACCTGTCTCGTTTCTAAAGTTCTCCGTGATTATTAGTATAGTACACTACAAGTGGTATTTAGCGTCAAACAAAATTATTTGTTTATAAATGCTATAAGTTTTTAGGCTTGATGAATATTTTGACCAACTATGTTTACAATGATACCCCTCTTTAAGTAGTATCAAATATTGTGCTTTTAGTAAAAAAATTCTTCAAAAGTAGAAAGTTACAACATTTCCAAAACAATCAATCTGATTACACTAAATATCATCTGTAGTGTACAAGTAGAGTTACTCGTTTACTAAGTAACGGTGAAACTTGATTATCCCCTAAAGATCAAAAGTTCAAAAGTCGTGAGGTGGGCTTAATATAATATTTTAAGGGTTGGAGGTTGCATATTGCTATTACCAAAACTACACTAAATACTGAATATAATGTGGATTCATTGGTAATGTGAAAATTGATGTGGTTTTGGAACACAATTGATGTGGACACATTTCAACATGTGTCATATCATTTTTTGCCACCTCAGTGCCACTCACTACCAAATATCTTCATCTCCTTGTTGTTTGCGTCCACCTCACCCCCGCTCACCACCACCTCTCCGCATCAATTTTGTGTCAACAATTTTGAAACATCCCACACTATATTATGATGAACATGTTTTGATGTGAATTGAGAATTGAGGTGGCCCACTCTAATTTGTGTGTACTGAAATTAGTGTAGGTATTTTGAGATAGTCTAGTCCAGTGAGACAGACTAAGAGCAACATATGTGTATGTTTTATTTTCATATCTTTATTTTATTTTAGGTGAACTCATAACTAAGACTCCTCAAATGATTTTCTAAAAATACTCATTTTACTTCCCATAAAATCTAATATAATACTTACAGATAATACTCATATATTATTCATTAAAATAAATTACAATCAAGGATTAAAATATTCACTGAGATGCTATGACTAGATAAATAAATTATAAAAAATGCAAATTTCTCGTTTAGCCTTTATCTTCCAAAGGTTACGCATGTAAAATACACTGCTGTAGTCACCTCATATTCTGATGTCATTTTGCATTGAAAAATTTCAACAAGTGATAGCTTATCAAGAAAATATCCTAAAAGTCCATATTTCCATTAAAATGTCAGTCCATGGAGACAAGACCTTTTCATAAAAAATTAAACTCTATGCTCAAATAAAAATGCTGCTGAATCAAGACACCTGACATAAGAATTTATATAACTTGCCATATTGCACTAACTATGCAAAAGAATTAATCCTTTGAACTGATGTAATCGATGGCTTGCTTGCAAATACCAGTCATACTTGCCTCCGGTCCATACACCTGTCAATTATGGTACATAATTAATATCCAAAAGAATATGAGGTTTAAGCATATGCAGAAATATGTTGTACCAATGCACAATCGATTGCCCAAAAAACTAAAAAACTCTAATAAACACAACAATATGTATAAAGTGCAGTTCTAGTAGAGTTAAAAACCTCACAATCACAACCAAATGTATAAAGTGTAATTGTATTAGACTAATATCAATCATTTTTGTTGGTTAAGTTTAAATTAAGAGTGAAAGTTATTGAACAACAATGCTATCATTTATGATTCCACAAGTCACGTCCTCAAATGGAAATTTTGGCCAATATTCTCATCAAAGATTGTGGAAATAAATTATGGATTAATTCGGAATTTTTTTGATGAGAAATTTCTTTACCTCAATTGAAACTCCTGTTTCTTCGCTTAAAGCTCGCATATTTGCTAGGCCTTTTAAGTAGTTGGGCCCTCCTCGCCGCACATAAATGTTCACCCTTGCTGCTTTAAGATCAGATTGCTGCATAAAAATCACAAGAAATTAGTTATGCATTCATTCATAAGATATTTAAAAAATAAGAACCTTGAACAGGAGAGATTACCTTCTCGCGCATGGCTCTAATGATACCATTGAAAGTGGCTGCGACATCAGTGAAATTGGCAATGCCTCCTCCCACCACCAATGCTCTCTTGCGCCCATCAGGATTCACTGTAGCGCACTGATGAAAGGGTGGAAACGTGGTTAGAATCCATATTATAAAATATTCACAAAAAAAAAAACAGAGGATATCATTTTGATCTGCTCTACAACAAAGAAAAAGATGAGTGCAAGTGCAGTGAGTAGGTAGAAATAAGCTAAGATGTGGAAAAAATAAAACTAGGCAAATGGGGCCATAGTTAACTCACGTTAATCAAAGCACGTGCATACTGCAAAGTCTCCTCTTCATTCGGCGCTCCACTGTACTCCGCATAGTTGCCAAGCTCATGCGCATAACCGAGATCTCCAACCTGGAATTTTAGGCAGGAAATGAATGATATCTCACAGACTAAACATGAACATCGTGAACAGTGATAGCGGGAGAAATTTGACCTCTTTTCTAATTTTAAATCATCAAAATCAGCCCTAAGTAGCTCTAAGTTCTATAACGTGATTTCTCCTGAGGATTCTAGTTGAGAGATAACCAAGCTCTTCCAATGATTAAAAACTATTAAGAGTGAGAGAAGAGTAATATTAAAATCAAAACACAGGTATCATATTAAAACTCTATTAAGTCATCCCTTGGGTAAAGGAAAATGTTGCTTACGGTATCAGCGTAGATGACGCTAGCACCACCTCCAGCAACCATAGTCCAGATGCGGCCCTTTGGGTTCAATATCGTCAGCTTGAGAGAAGCTCCAGTCTGCAAAGCCACATAAATAAAGGAATTTAGCTTGGAATTATCTCTAGAAGCGGAACAGGAGGTTAGAAATTTGCAACGCTGAATTCTGAGGCTAAAACAATAGTCTAAAACACTAGATGTGTAATCGCATGGTAACATAATCACTAGTGGAAAGATAGTCTAAATAGACCAACATGAATGGGGTGTAAACTACCATCAGTTGGATTACTTCTTGGTCTCCCTAGACCATCTTTCCACTAGTGAATGCAACACAATTAGTTCTCCCATAACTAGTCTTGAGTTCCCTTCACATTCCGAATTTCTAAGTTTGTGGTCCCTCAAGACAAGAAAGACCCGGCAACACTTTCAATATAATGCCAGAAAAAGACGGTATCACTCCAAACAGACGCTGACTTCAAATGCCTCAATAGAATCAAGGACATACCTTTTCGTCCATCCGGTGGATGCTCTCCTCAGCTGGAGTCATGGTCCTTCCAAAAGGCAATGGAAATTCCACATCGCCCCACCTGCACAGTGGATAAAAAATAAATAAGTACTAAGTGACTGATAGTATAATAATAATGGTAGTGATAATAATAAAATCGGTCAGAGTAAACCACGTACTTCTGGAAATTCTTGAAAAGGGCAGTGTCATCCAGCTCTCCACGCATGTCCAATGGACAAGGGACGTTGTTCACCAACGTAAATGGGTTCATCTCCAGCAAAGTGAAGTCTAAGTCTGAAAAAGAGCAGGATTAAAAAATACTGGATCAGAAATGTTACAAGATGAACAAATACAGGATAAAGAATACAGAATAAAAATTAGTTCCATCAACAAACTCCAGGTAAAAGTGGTTACTATGAGCTTACCTTGAAAGACAGCGAAAGAGCCCCGCAGAAAAGCTTCAATTGTCTGTCGAACCTGGAAAAGATCAAGCACAAAATTCAATATTGCACAACCATGCTGCATTTTCATCATGGTTGCATGTGATCCAGTATGGCCATAATACCAGCTCAACCGGGTAAAGATCAGGACTCTGCATGATCCATATTAGTCTAAATAACAGAGAGAGATGCAAAATAGCAGGAAAAAAATAGTTTAAAAAAAAATATAGCTTTTTCAGACGTATAGAACAGTTACCTCCAATCGAAGTGTGGCAATCAACGGCGCACAGAGGTCGGGAGTAAGAGTCTTTTCGGTCGGTATGAAGATGGACTTTACCTAAGATCAGTTCAGAATGGATAGTCTCACATGAGTCGCCAGTTTGTGCAACAAGTGAAAAGGGGGGCAAAAAAAAAAAAACCGTGCTTACTTTGTCCCAATTCTCTTCAATGTCAATGCCTCCGCATTCGGAGAAGCTGATGTTTGATCCGAGACGGTCTGACACGATGGAGAGATAGTACTCGTCGCTGTGAGGAACAAAGGGCTCCACAATGAACGTCGTGATGGGGCCTTTGGTTCCGCTCATCTCGACCTGACATCATCGGCAAGGTCAGCACATGAAACCTCTTTAGAATCTGTACAAGAACTCACACTTCAGAATAATAGACTGCACCTCTTTGCCAAGTCGCTCCTTCACAAACGATTCCACTCCAGCCAAGTCCAGATTCAGCGCCACCTGCAAAACACGGGTTGGTCACATCGAACTTGTAAAACCCAAAGTTTAAATCAGATACCCCTCTTTTGATTTTAATTCTAAACTCAAGTTAGAAGTTGCCTGAGAACGAAAAAGGAGGTGTCATAAATCTCAGCCGCCTTTTTCCCGTTTGAACTGAAGCTGAGTTTAACAAGAAAAAGAGGTCAGAACTCTCACCAGACCACTTTTGCCGCGCTTGCCGAACAACATGTCCGGCTTCACCACCAGGCGAGTGGAGTTGAGCCATGGCTCCTCATCTGCCAACTTGTTGAAGTCTGTCGCTTCTGTCACCTAGAAAAAACAAGCAGACAACCTATCATCTTAGCATCATGGACACATTCTATATCGAAAGAATTAAACCCCTACACGTCACAACAAGACATAGACTTGGGTGCTTTTCTGTTGAATTCACATCCCAAAAGTCGAAAATTTGGAGGTAAACACATCAGCCATATGCTTACAACTTCGGAACAACCAATCTGATTCAATTTTAACACATTTCGAGGTTAAATTCCTTGATTGTTTGTAACAAACCTGTGCAGCTTTGATGTCCACCTCGATGCCTGCGAGGCGCTTCAAGTGCTCTCGAAAGATCCGCTTCGAGTTGTACTCTCGGATCTTCTTCCTCGCCATGGTTGAGTACTAGTACTAGAAAGAAGAAAACAACAACAAGTGCAGAAATTCACACAATTCACACTTGAACAAAGTGAGGAAGGCTAGCACACAAATGAAACAAACCCAACTCAGATTCAGAGACTCATGTGTTGCAGCGGAAGTCCTCTTCAAGTGCAAAAATGGCAATTCCCGCGGGTCGTTGGTCAAAAATGTTAAGCACTCAAGTCAAAAGGCGCACTCCGTTGACGCTCCGTTGACCATTCTTGAGTTGTTTGTAACGTTTTTGACCTCTTTCTCTCTAAGTGCTCTCTCTACTCAACAAGAGAAAAGGTGACCTCTCCTTTTTCCTTCTCAAAGGCGGCTGAAACTACTTCTAACTTGAGTTTCAAGATCATCAACTTTTTCCATATTTAATTCAGATTTCGGATCAAAGATCATTGAGCACTTTCATTGATTTAATCCTTCAAGGATGATAGGCCCATAGGTGGTCATTTATGAAGTAATCTCCACACAGTGAATTTATTAGTTCATCGCAACATAATCCGGAAACTGAGATAAGTTGCGTAAATGTGTGCCGGAGTCTGATGGGTGAACTACAGTGGTTTATGTGAAGTGGGGTCACAATGAAATGTACCCCATGTGTAGATGATGATCTACATGATCTACACTTACAGCCTTGTGAGCTCATACCTCTTAACCCTTTGAGGATGACACCTCCGACCTAGTGTGGGAGAAGTCACGAGTGGGTACATTTCACCGCGACTGGTCATTACATCATCTACATAGTGGGTACATTTGATTGCGACTAGTCACTATACTTCGACCGTCAGACTTGGGCACACATTTTTCAATGCATTTGTTGGAAGTGCAGGAATCCAAGGAGCTTCATTTAGGCCACGGATTGTACAGAGAAGAAGTACTTGTCCACCAATTTGCAAATTACTCCAAAAGTGTAACCACCAATGGGCCTCTCGTCCTTAAAGGGTTAAAGGGTTAAGGGTGAGGAAAGCATAGTCTAAAGAAGGGTTATCTCAATAAATTGTTGGGTGACTTTGGAAAGGACTCTGTTGTGGTGATGTTTTCTTTTTACTGAAGTAAAATAAGATACCATTGGAAGTATCTGTAGAAGTTAGGGGTTTGGATAATGAAAACCGGGAGTTTCATAATACTTGTGAGAACTATAAACCTATCTGAATATGAATGTCTGATGATAATTTGATTTCCATGTTGAAAGTCAACATACAACAGCACGCTGGCATGTGATGTGTGTGTTGCATCACTGTACTGTACATACCTTTGTTCTGTGGTCAACAAGTGACAACTTTAACCTTCTTCCACCCAATCAAAGATACAGAGGAAGTGAAATTCAATATCCCAGTCACATATTGGACATGCTTGTTTATTGGTAGTCAACAGCTGGGTGCTGAGACTCCAAAGTATGAAGCCGGAGCAGTCATGGACAGATGCATTTTGAACCTCAACTTGACAAAGCATAAACTGCCAAAGCAATGAACACACAAAACTCAATCCTTCATCCAAGCACTCCACTTGATAATTTCCCGGGTCCATGAAGAGATCACCAATTGCAATCACCAAGAAGGGAAAATCAAGACAGCTTTAAAGCTGATTCTGTGAGTTTTATACACAACAAAAATGGCCTCCCCTACTGGATTGTTTTTATCTCTACCTTGCATTCAGGCCTGATCAATGAACCTGAAATGATGAAAATGGAGAGGTCCAGTGTTTCACCTTTGGTGCTTACCTTCTTAAAAGGAGCTTCGCAAAGCGCTACGCCTCGTCAGGCGAGTGGTCATCGTCGTGCTTGATTCAGGGGTTGCCTCCGGCTGAACTATTACTTTGGTGTCTCCAGTGCCTTGCATGATCATGTTGCGAGTAGACCTGGTTGACCTTCGTTCGTTGCCTGGAATCTGAGGCTGGGCGTCTTTATTCGCCTTGCCTCGGCCACGTTTGCCATCTCCATCGCGACTACTCAAGCCGCCAGCCTCCTCAGATGCTATAACCAAGCTCTTGGCTTCAGCGCTGCGAGTTGCCCTCGCTATAGCTCAGAATGCCAACCAAATTGTTAGAGAAAACTCACTAGAGCGCAAGGTCAAGAGGCTACGTTCGTCATATTGACTGGTTTCACATTGCTATGTCTCTTTAACCATTTGCTAATATTTTCTCTATTCATGTCATAAATCTAAAATGCTCTCCTGCATCTACACGTAAACGACTGGCAACTGGAACTAGGAATTATTACTATTCAAGACGTTGGCAGTGGCTTGAGTACAGGTTAACCTTACCATATGAGAACCAACAAACACCATTACTGTCTATTCAAACTCAGAGCCACATTGCGGATATCTCTGACAGTGGCCACTTAAATATGATAACTAAAACCTTAGAATGAATCCATTACACTTAGAATTTGCATCTAGATTTTTTTTGAAAAGTGGGCACCAAATATAGCCAGAAGCGAATCACGAAATAAGAGAGTTATTGAAATGAAGGACGAGGATCAGAACTTCACCTGGAGCCAGTTTTGCGTCAGCACCGGAGCTTGATCTTCGCAGCCGAAGCGCACGAGTGCCGGCACTGAATCTGCTCGCCTCCTCCACCACGCCATCACCTCGTTTCTTTCTCTGATAGAAGAGAAAGGGAGGCGGGGCAGGGACGGAGACCTGATCATGATCCACAGGCTCTTGCTCTACTTCGCTCTGATAGTTGACACTGCACTTCTGGCCCGCGACCAGCGCCACGCCCGGGTCAAGGGACGTCGTGGAAACCGACCGACGATTGCGTGCAGTTCGCCTCCTCCTGTTCATCCCAGGATCCTTTCTCTTTGGAGGACTTGCAGGAGCAGATTCCTCTGGCGCAATCATGGGGGCCAGATCATGAGCTCTTTCGTCCTCCAGGTGGGTAGATTCTGTGTCCCGTTCTGGTGCAGAGTCTAGGAACTTCTCGAACACATTGTCCTCGAAGTCCTCGATTGTACCACTTCTTCTGTCTCTATCCTCGGAGCTTTTATTCTCTGCGTAATACTCAACCTCCGGGAAGCTAGTTCCCTGGGGATAAACCTGCTCGAAAACTGAGACCGTGTCTGCAACTTCTTGAGGACATGTTTCATTCTTTGTGGCTGAATCGGTCAAAGTGGGCTCTTGAACGAGAATCTCCTCTTGGCAGGAGAAGTCCTCTTCACTGGATCGATAGAAGGTTTCTGGTGGGAAGTCTTGGGGTGTGATTTCAGGTGTGAGCTCGTATCCGTGTGTCGTTTCTGGTAGGCTGCTCTCCGTGTCGAGGTGACAGTCTGTGATGAACTGGTAATCCAGGGATGGTGTAGGGTGCACAAAACCAGTTGATTTTCTGAATATAAAGGTACTGTAGAGGCCTGCCAGACACAGACACATCCACACCATTAGACTTGTCAAGCTTCTGAATTTTTCTAGCATTATGTCTTCAGGAGCTGGGGCACAGTACCATGGGTTATGGAACCTGACAGTGGAAGATAAGATAGATTGGTAAGCGTCTCACTTGCACATCTGACGCTTTGGATGAGACACAAAACAAATGCATGCCAAAATGAAGAGATAGATGAAACGATTTAATGGGGAAGGAGAGGCCTACTTAATACGTCTGTGGCAACCATTGAAAGTTTGCCTCTGGAATCGACCATGGGTTGGCCCTTCAAATCTAGTAGATTTTTACAGCTGCTTTGCAGCGTGGAGGCGAAAGCAACCCTGCAGTGCCATTCAACTTCTTAGGTAACTTTTGGAAGTGGTAGATAAGCAACGAAGTCAAAGTGAGGTCATCCTGGTATAATCTATCACACGGCCAACCCAGAATGAGCTTCAACCTAGAGACATGGACTGTATTTACGATACGCTTCGGGCATTTTCATGGTGAGTTAAAAATAAGTTTCTGTTGCTGATGAAGTCTATTTGAGGAGCATGAAGGCACATATTGCACTACCTGTAATCATCATAAAATTCGGTGAGGTTTTGAATCTCAACGTACTCCAGGCCCACCTCTTCAGCAACCCTACAGAATCGTTCAAGAAACCATTCAAACACCTTCAAGAAACCAATTCCAGCGTCAAAGCTTGTCCATACTTCATGCTTCGAAACACCTAGACCTTCACAAATATATATTTGATCTTTTTTCTTTGAACAGATGGCTTTGTCTCCACTGCAAACTGAACACCTCAGACACCGAAGTCCTGGAGTATTCAATACCGTAGATTGGTTTCAAACCTATGGGAATAAGGAGCTTCCAAGTTTTGCTGATCGGGACATTGAATGGAAACGAAGATTAGCATGAGATTGACCACTATATGAATGCGGATGCGTTAAAGTGCCATACCTGATGAAGCTGGGAAAGTGGACAAGTTGTTGCATCTGCGCCGGCAGACCATCCGCGAAGCGTAACTGGTATTTTGACCCATAAAACTGAAATCTGAACCCAGATCCAAAAGTTAAATGGATGAGAGAGATTGTACCCATGGTAGATCACTAAACACATCTATACCCTTCTGAAAATTTGATGCTGAAGAGGGCAAAAAGAAAGTGCACTCTCACCTGTCATCCTCGAATGTGATGGTATAAAGCGAGCTCTTAACACGAGGTAGAGTGCCATTAACACGTAGTGAACCCACTTTCATAGCTTCCTCGACTGCTTTTTGGTACTTGTACCTGATGCAATTTTCCCCGGCCTCAGAGTAATTAGTCCTACAATAATCATGATTGGGCCGAAAACTTAGAATCTGGCAAACCTCAAGAAACGTATACCAGAAACAGCTTGGCTCTTCAGAGACACAGACCAGATGGTGGAAGAATCTGGAGTCGTTCCGAAGAAGTAGCCGCCTGGTTTGAGGAGCGAAACAACGTTCCGCAGCAACAGCCGCACCATGCCCTCGCTTGCAAAGCAATCCTGCATCACACGTACATGTTGTCATGGTAAGATGGCGTACGAACTTCACGATGTTGCATTTATTGATGCACTAAGTTGGATGAAGAATCTGAGGCACCTGTAAGTGAGCGAAACATGACACAACGTCCACCGGAAGCCCTGCATCTTGTAGCACTTCCAAATTTCCCTGCAGGAATGTAGCAGGAGAGAAAAGAGGAGCGGAATCAAAATATGACCTGGGAAAATACCAGAGACGAAAACATGCAATCATTTGTAATTTGAGGCAAAGATAACGTGAGTTTTTACCCCTCCTTTCTCAATACTGATCATTAAAATCAGTTCTAAATTGAGCTAAGAGGCTCTATCATCGTTTCAAATAGGAAAAAGAGGCGGCCCAGGTCATGGTACAACATTTAGAGACCACTTAGCTCTTCCATACTTATTGAAGGCCACTAGTTGAGACACCACCAGTTTCTTCCATTGATCTAGTGGCTCTTAAGAGTAAACTAATAGAAGTATTAAAATAATTAAAAGAGGGGGGTATATTGCTTAAAAATGTGGGTGTCCTTAAAATATCTCTAATATTCGTTATAAGTTTGGCGTTGCAGTTTTCAATTTGAGAATTGAGATAGTGTAATTTTGGATGAGGTCTTTACTGTGCACGGATCAAGCTCTTGAAACGTTGCTGGAAAAGGATGCCCATGCTTCTCCCACTGCTCCTTCGCTTCCGCCAACGCTGATGCTGATAAATCTGCACAGTGCACAGCAAAGTGACTCTCTCTAGGATTGGAAAGACATCCTCTACATGTAAAAAGCTAAGCCAGCTCTTGAATCTGCTAGCAACACATTCCAATCCTCAAAGAGTATTTGGTTGCCTTGATGCAGTGTTCACAACTATCTACGTGAGTCTTTCATCAATGTTCAGCAATAGCAATGGAAAGTCGAGTTTAGATACCGATGCCGATGTAATTCCCAATCTCTGCTTGCGCCCAGTTTGCAGTATCCGTACCCCGCCCACAGAAAAGGTCACATACCTTCAGGAAGAAAAAAAAGAGGAGATTTAGAATATCTACACGGACTGCAACTATTATCAAAACCTCCTAAAATTACACAAATAAGCTTGAAAAAAACTTGGAATATAGTGTCAGGGAAAGCCGCCTGTTGACGACTGTTGCATGGACGGGGATGGAAGGCGCATACCGAGGCGCCGGGAACGACGAGCTGCTGCAGCAGAGCGCGCTTCACGAACGCATGCAGTCGGCCGTGCAGGCCCGAGGTGCCCCACCCGCCTCCCACCATGGACGACGACCCCAGCGTCATGGGCGCCAGGTTCACCACGCCGCCGCGAACTCCGTACGAGTGCACCATCGCAGCAGCAGCTCCCAAAACGTTCGGCCAGCCTTCATCTGAGGGTAGGGTTGCGCCTCCTGCTGCTACCGGCACCAGATTCTAGATGTGGAGAAAACTTCACCACAATCGGTAGGGTTTATCTCAATCACGCAGTCGTGTGAAGCCAAAGCCCTGATGTGCCCACTCCATCAGAATCGGTGATCGGCGCAAGAAAACGCTCGTGCGTTCCGGTACTACGCTACCGCTCCAACTGGACTTCCACTCCAGCTAACTCGAGTGGAAGCGGAGATTCTACTCGCGCCTTTCTTCCACAAGAAAACTCCCCCAAGATCACAGAGCTGCACGCTCCAAGATCCACCACCAAATCAAACCGGCCCCTCCCTCCACACTTCGTGATCATCCATAACCGAAGCAGACGCGCGTGTTTTCATGAGTTCTCTCTCACATCGACTGATTGCTAGGAATCTGAAGCCGGACCGCCCTCGCTGCTCCGGTCATGACTCCAATATCGCTCTCACTGGCAGCAGCAGCAGCGACTCCTTCTCGACCTTCTCCGTCTCCCGGTGCAGCTCCTTCCACAGCGCTCCTTTCCCCCTCCACGACTCTTCTCCATGATGTCTTTGTCGCGGCGATGGCGATGGCGATGGTCCTCCTCTAATCTTCATCATCGTCTCCACTAATCTCGAGTCCCCATCAGCGTACGTGAGCTGATCATCAATCACTGATTATCATCTCATGCTCCAAACTTTGATCAGGAGCCATTAATTCCTTTGCCAGTCACAGTCACGTCAAAACATGAAACTCTTTTTTTTCAGCTTCCTAACACCAAACATGTTTCGCCCCGGGTATCATCTGGGTATAGAGAGGGTATTAGACCAGAATCACCTCAAGTATCGCATAGGTATCAGGCGAGAACTGCACGAACCGCCGGGTGTTGTTCGAGTATCACCCGACAAAAACCAGATATCGGTTGAACATCACCGCGATTACCGAAAGGATATCACCCGTGTGTCAAATGGGTATTGCATCACCTTGGATATCTCACATTGTAAACCACCACATTGATGCCGTTGTGTTTGCTGGGGGGCGGTGGATCTTGGAGTGAAATGGTTGCCATGGATTTGGCATGGGTTTATTGTTTGCCATGCATGTGGTGCATCATGCATGCAGGCGTGCAATCCGATCTCGTGGGAATGGATCCTCTTCAGCGGCCGTCGTGTATGAATATACAATGGGTGTATGTGTTTTGTGTGGTTACATACGGTGGGCTTTTTGGGAGGTATTATGAGGAATTCCTGGTGGTGGTGTTGCCTTTCACCTCATGATGTCGTAGCGTGTAATGAGCTTGTAGTGATTAATTCTTGGCTTTCTATTCGTGGAATACTTATAGGTTTGATGTAGGAATCATTATAAGTTGAATATACGTGTTAATTAAGAGTTTTTTATTTTATTTTGTCTTGGGCTTTGATTGGTTTGTAAAGTAGTGCACTTGAGGGTCAGGATTTAGAAGTGACATGGTCCTGGTAAGCTCAGGAGGACAAGATATCCCCAAGATGGAATTTACCTCACTCGTTGCATGGATGAATGTTGTCACGGTCCACGTTTTGCAATACCTGATACGCACAATATGTCACAGTCGAACGGCATGTCTGACTTTGTGCTTGACAGGTAATAAAGGTCCCAGCATGGTGGAGATTCTTGTCAAATCACATAAAATTGCATGCCTGACTCCATGCTTGACGGCCAATAAAGGTCCGAGCGTGGAGATATCATGTCAAAGCGCATTAGCTTTGGATATGTGGAGATGATGGGCAATGAAGGTACTAGCATGGGGATATCCTGTCCAAGCGCATAAGCTCTTGGAATATGGAGATGACGTGCAATGAAGGTCCCAACATGGAGTATCTTGTCAAAGCGCACAAGCGCATGGTGTGTGGAGATGACAAGCAATGAAGGTCCCAACGTGAGGATATCCTGTTTAAGTGCATAAGCTCTTGGTATGTGGAGATGACATGCATTGAAGGTTCCAACATGGAGATATCTTGTCAAAATGCATATGCGCTCGGTACGTGGTGATGACAAGCAATGAAGGTTCCAAAGTGGGGATATCCTCTTCAAGCGTGTTAGCTCTTGGTATGTGGAGATGACGTGCGATGAAGGTCCCAACATGGAGATATTCTATCAAAGCGCATAAGAATTTGGTATGTGGAGATGAGTAAATTAGTCGGGAACACATAAACATGCCATAATGGGTAATCTAGTATAAGTGGCATGTATATTGCATTAACTACCTTAATAGAAAGGGGCGTTTCATATTGAGGGAGGGAATAAAGTAGAGATGATACTAAGTTTTTCTTTTAGTGTGAAATTATTGTCATGTAAAACATAGGGTTTGAAGGTCAAAGGTTTTTTATGTCTACGTTACGAGTTGCTCCGCTAAGACACAACCCATTGGAAATTAGTACCATTTAGTAAAAATTCTAGTATTCTCTAATTTTGAAATTTTGTAAAATAGAGAGTGCTATGGTCAGTATCGTCATATGTTCCACACAATTAGTCTAGGTAAATGCAAGGAAGTTAGTATGATTTTGAAATTATGTTTTTAGGAGGAATGAAAAGAGTGCTATGATATTATTTAGTTGTTTGGTGTAAAACATCTAGTATAATGAATGATCCTAATTCTTGAAAATGAAAAACGGAAGAATCTTAAATTTTAAAAAAAATTGGGCACTCATAAATGGTCATGTACTAAACCTAGTGTTCATGATTATATAAAAGAATGATATAAATGAGATTTATTTTTGGTGGACTTATAGATGTTTGTGAAGTATGTGTGACTACTTTATAGTTTATGTTAGCAAGTGCAAATAACCCTTAAAGGTTTGTGGAGGACGGTATATACGGTCACGTATTTTACTCTTAGATTACAAAAATGTAATTAAATTTAGCAAGACATGCACCTTTTGATTCAAGATTCACTGACTAACATCATTTATTTGGAGGTCATTTTGAGATCTGAATCTTATCATGTTCAACACTCCCATGACATAGGAGAAATACACCAAACAATACATTGGGCAAGACTAGCGGCCAAAAATAGTCCAATAAATACTTCTACTCTCATTATAACACCGGATTATAATTGGTACTAAAACTTTAACCCTCACTTAGGACCAATCCCAGATTCCCACATCATTGCCTTATTTGAAACAGACTTAGGTTCAGCTTACCTACTGACATTGATATAAAACATGCCACAAACTCAAAATTAATTGTGGTTACCATGATGTGCACTAATTACTCAGTTGTTTTTAGATATGCATGTGTAAAGGGAGTTGACAATATATCCATTTATAGTTTTAATAAAATACACCTTCTTTTAGTTTCAATTTTAATATTTTTTATTTTTGGTATCTATTAGATAAGGAAAAATCGGGTGGTCTATCAATATTATGTAAATAGAAATTTGGTGGTCTTTAAATTCAAGGAATTACTAATTTTAGTTGAATATAAAGACCACCTTCTCATACTTGAATTTAAACACCACCAAATCTATGTAAACATAGACGCTTAAATTTAAGAAACTTAGACACTTATTTTATCTTTATGCTGTTTAGTAAAATTTAAAGATAATTATGGCAAATTTCAATACTAATGAAAAAATCTTGAGATTCTTATTATTTCAATTTAGATTTATAATAACTTTTGTTATCCAGTATGTTGCACCAATCATATTTACACTTTTATTTTATATCAAGGACTCCAATACCACATGTCTTTATTGAAAGACATTCTAACAAAAAGAGGGGAATGTATCGTTGATAAGGAAGCACACCTCCAACTTGCACAATATTGCTTGAGCACAACATCTAAGAAAGAGACATTGTAAGCGGCTACACACAAGGTTGTCTATGATAACAATGTAACATTGACATGTTATCATGATGTGTCATGTCGTAACGGACCCTCATGTCACAACATGATAGGATCAATCCGGGGTAAATGTAGGATATACCTTCTAAGTTGGGTCATTTTTTTCATCTCTACCAAGGTGTGAAGCAAGATATACAACTTACCTCATATATCTATAATAAAGCCATTTGGAACATGCCATGAAATCTTTGATATATATTGTGGTTATTTTAATAGCTTGTTTGTTGGCATTTTTTGCAATTATTGGAAGTTCTTTTATCAATTCATTATGTGAAATATTAGATGGTGCACTTGCAGTATTTTGATGTATTATAGATTTTATCTCTTAAGAAATATGAGGTGGGTACAAAATCTAGGTTATTTTTAGTGATATAATTTATTTTTCATAACAAGTGGTATGTTGTTCTTCTATGTTTCAGGCTTTTAGCTAGTTTTCCATGTAGAAACCATCCTTGTTGGAATGTTTTATTTATGAGTTGTCATATGGGTGAGGCTTTGAAGGTTTTTCTAAGATATTAGAGATTTTGTAAATTAGTGTGTCAAGGGTGTTGCAACCCTCTTACCATTGTGATTGCATTGCATGAGGTGTTTGTTGGTCTTGGAGATATTGATGAGATTGTCATTTTGTATGATTTTTTCTCCAAAAAATGTTAGAATTAAGCTTTGTATGTTTCAACTAAATTAAGATTAAATGATATAATGTTGTTGGTGTTAATTATGGGCGGTGGACGGCTACGTAGAGTGTTCTTCATTATGTTTAGTTGTTCTACGTAGTGGTTTGAATTGAACTTAGATGTTGTGTTTAGTTTAGGATGAACTGGATGTGATTTGGTGTTCAGATCTAAAATCCACCTATTAGACTACACTAAAATTGAGAATTAGTGTTACACTACATTTAACCCCTAAGGTACCAAGGCAGTTTTACACCAAAAACACTTCAAAATTAATGGATTCTAGTGCAATGAATGAAGAAGGTAACAAAAACTTTGATTTTTAGTTCTGACCGTAGGATCTCAATAAAGGCTTATTAAATAATACATGTACAAAATTTCATAAACTTTGACCGCACGGATTGAAAGATTATAGTGTTTGAAGTCAGGCAAATGGTTCATTTTCTTCCCTGCGTTTAGTGGATCAGCAGACTTTGACTTCACTTGTTGTCAAAAAATTTCACTACACAAGGTCTAAATCTATTACCATCTTGTTAAGCATGATGTTAGCTCCTAACACACCAATTTTTAGAGGTAGAGACAGGGTGTAGCATATTCAAAACAAGTGTGCAAGGAGTGGAGGCTCGAAATTTGTTAATTCACACTTTATTTTTTTTTGAACTTAATATGTTTTTGATTGATAATCCGAATGGTTAATAAGAAGGTTTACATTACATATTGTTGTGGAAAAAATAAAAAGTGAAAAATATGAAGATCTCTAGGTTTTATGTGGAAAAGAAGAAGTTTTTTGGTACCTTGCCCGACAATGAGTGACAATGTGTGAAAATGTTTGACTTGGGTTGGTATGCTATTTTTCACTAAAGACAAGAACTCTTTTTTGACAACATGAAGGGAAATAATATTACTTGCGAGTACTGAAAATCTCACTTTCAATAGAGTGTCCTATCAAAAGTTTTTGGAGGTGCCCGAGGTGCCCGCCCTCCCCATTTGAAATTAAAAACCCTGTAACTTTTTCATCAAATGTCCAATTTAGGAAAAAAAATGTTTTCCCACTAAGGTCTTGGTAATGCCCTTCTATGGTAAGAATTTCAAAGATGAATGTTTGAAATTGACAGCATAGGAACCTGACCGAATTTTCAAAAAGCCCGTTTTGGACACTTGGTCCTTTAGGGGTTAATGTAATAACCTCTATTGACCTTACTACTCTAATTGTGTATTTGTTGGAATTTAGTGTAACGCTCATTAATGAGCCGACTGTTGATGAGCCGCCTATTTGACTATTTATTTATTATTATTATTATTTATTGTTAGTAAATTTTTATTATGATTATTATTATTATTAGTATATTATTATTATTATTATTATTATTTAGTATTATTATTATTAGTAGTAGTAATTTATTATAATTAGTAATTTATTATTACTATTATTTGTAATTTATTATTATTTCTTTTTAGTAATTTATTATTATTATTATTATTATTTATTTTTAGTAATTTCTTGAATCACATGATCTTTGTCAATGTTTGTCAATTTTTGTCAACTTTGTAATATTTTCTAATTCTTAATTTTCTAAACATTATTTTGCCATTACACTATATGTAAAGCTAGTTAAATCCCAAAGTTACAATTCTCTGGATTTAGTGTTCATGTTGGCATTTAGTGTTGTAACACTATATCTCGAGTTGACATTTAGTGTTAGAGTTCGTAATTAGTGTTGCGAACACTAATTCTCAATTTTAGTGTAGTGTTGGTGTAATTGCCTTGAGTAGAGTATTGGGTGTTTGTCAAAATGGAAGTTAGTTTTAGGTTTTCAATTAAAAAAATCCATTAGAGGTTTTCTTTTTGTACAAGGATGCTATCATATTCATTATGTCTTTCAATGAAGGCAATGGCCATGTTGAAATCTATTATATTATATAAATAGTATAGACAATTATTTACCTCGTTTGTAATGGTATTTTGTATGTCTAGAAAGAGTTTGATATCATCTTAGTGAAATGGTATGTACATTTGTAGTGTTAGGCATTGTTGTAGTGGTTAATTGAAGATTTTATTATTTATAAGAATGGCAATATGTAATCTCAAATAAGTATTTTGTGATGTTTCCTAAGATTGCATAGCAATTGTGAATTAGTGTACAGTCAGCTCCATTTACAACAACCTTGTTTGTTCCGTCTACTATATAAAGATGGTGCTATTTCAAGTGGAAGTTATAATGGCAAGTGTGGATTGTGGCTCTTACATGCAAGTTTTGGACAAATAGTTCTATCATGGATAGACATGCAAGTGAATTACTGTAGTGAGCATGGATTCATCATGTGAGTGAATAAGTTGATTATAGACTAATCATATACTAATCATGTGAGTGAGTCACTATAGTATGATATGCCTTTGGACAATAGTTGTGACTCACAAATAATCAACTCGCATAGGGATCCACATAAATATTTTAGACCATTTTGAACTAACCCTTAATTATGACCAATTTTGACATGCCTTAGTCTTGTCATGCCTTATGAATAGATGTCATGTGGCGTAGCAATTTGGCTTGGTGGATTTTGGTGTAATAGAAAATTGTTGTTGTATAAAGCATATACTTGTTTTGAACCCAAGCCGCCCGTAATGATGAAATTGTTGTATTTAAGGCTTTTGTATTTAAGGGAGCTGGCTATAATGTCTTGTAAATAAAGGTCATCATATACAATAGATTGAGTGCCATAATCAACATCAAATGTGCAACACGATACACATAAAAGTGCACTTATAGTACACCCTTAAAAATACTTGTCGAGCTCCGATTTTAATCTTTTGTACGGTACTGTTGTAGTACGTGTTGGCAAGTATTCACATCTTAACACAAAAGATACCCTCAAGTATTTGTTCCCAAAGAGAATCCTCGTGAACTGCAAAACTAACAATATGCCTATGTTTCTACAATACTATACATACCACAATAGATACATACAAAGAAAGAAAAGTAAGGCTTAGACCACAAGGTCTAAACGCTAACCACACCAACCACCCGTTATCCATACAAAGGCCTTCCTCGGGTAGGATCCTACTTTGCTGGGACATGAAGGACCCTCGGGTAGGATTCTACTTCTAATTAGGCTAGTCTTAGGGGAAGTTATCTTTACACCTATGTACCATATAAACATCCAGAGTACATGAGTATCCGGAGAGGGTATATTACCACGGACGATGGTCTGTGGACTAATAGAGATTTTGGTATTGACACAAGTAACGACTTTCCTTCCTCACATTCTCTCCGACTACTACTACTCATTCACTTAGGATGGTTGTGGTTTCACTGTGTTTCCTCCCTAAGGGGAATAAGGCCCTTGGCCCTTAAGACTAGTGCAACTCTCGTGGTAGGCAGGTGGTTTACCTACCTACCATCCGAGTTGTTAGTCTTTCCTTTATCTTGAGACGGCTAAAAGAGTATTATCTAGTTGGTCCTCATAGACATCCGCACAAGGGACCACCGACTCTACTCCTTTCCTTCAGAGAACAAAGTCCTTCTCGTACCCCAATAGACATCCGTACACAGGGGGTAATTAGATTTATTTCCTTCTCTCAAGGTAACCCGAGCTATTTGAGTAGTTCCTAGTTATAACTGCATTGACATCCGCACAAGGGATCAAACCAGGTCCTACTGAGTCCTTAACACATAGTCTTGGGTTCAGTCCTCACTAATAGACATCCGCATGAAGGGGAAGACTGAAATTAGACTTGATGCTTACGGTAAGGTAATGCTCCTACGAATCAACCGTCCAACCAAAGGTAAGTGTATCCAGAATCTAAACCACGCCTTCACAATCGGCTACATCCTGCTACCGATAGGTCACACAAGGCGCACCAAGACTCCTTCTTCACCCGTCACTCCCCCCTCTTCCTCCTTGTAAATATTTGTTGTCTCACTTGTTATTCCCATCCTACCTTAACTAGTTCTATGTCATGACACAAGGAAACAACAACAAACAATAAAATTTTAGATTCACGCCTCTCTAACCCTCCCGTTGTCTCACCTGTTATTTCCACCCTATCTAATTACTCTAAATGATGGAGCAAGGAAACAACAACGAGAAGGTTAAAACGAAATGAGGAGCAAACTACTTGAAATGGCACTTACAGTCATGTATAGAATCCGAGCTCTCCAACCATAGAAGGCTTTGAGAGCGTAGATTTAGAATTAAATTGAAAGCAAATACACACATCAAGCAATGAAGAGAGGTTCAAAGAGGCTCCTCATTTATACTGCCAAGAACTCACACAAATGCCAAAAGCAAACAATACCTTCTAACTAAAGACGACGACATTAACTACCCTTGACGGTGGCGGCCACCGTCCTACCAACTCAATGTGCCAAGTCAAAAGGCATCTACACAAATTCCAAGGCAAAACCAAGTTCAAACCGGAGCCTAGTCTGAGAGTGAACAATGACCTACGAAACTAGATTCCAGACCTACTTCGGGGCTAGCTCCTCAAGTCTTCTCTTCTCTTCCTTCCTCTTGCGCTTCTTGGCGCTCCGTCCCGAGGTCGGCTAAGACGCAACTTTTGCAAGAGTCGCAAGGGGTGATTACAAATCTACAAATAAAAAGGACGACGGTCCGGCCATGGAGGATCGAGGCAAGGTCTCCTCCGAAGTCAAAGAGGCATCCGAGCCACTCGCAGTGAGAAGCACGAATGTCATGCTCAGAAGTAACTCGGACCGTGCCGGAAGGACCGGTACCTGGCTTGGGGTTTCTATGAAGACCTCTTGCCCGGAAGTGTGTCCGGACTTGCCCTTTAGCCGTACCGGAAGGTGTAAATAAGCGGAACTCTCACTTGTGGTCTTCTCAAGATGAGACGCTCTATGTAAAGGGGCAACAATCGGTGTTGTGTGCACGGGTTCTCCAAGGGGAAGGTGGGGAAGGAGAGTCGCGCGTGGAGGCTCCATCGTGACACCCATGCTCTCCTTCTTTCAGCTCTACACCTGCATGGTGATATTCAAAGGGGAATGGCAAGCGGTAATTTCCACAAGGGGAGCCCGTGAGGGAAGATCCGGGCTATCAAGATCAATCACGCCCTTCTCTATTGGAAGATCTTGGTCACCCGAGCCTTGCTTCTCCGAATCAACTTCTAAGCCAGAGTCGGCATCCTTGCCTGAACTCTCCGAGTCCTCCACAATTTTGGGTAGGATATGGGTAAGGTTGCCAACCAACAACCTCATGTTAGCATAGGCCGCCTTGACCTTGACGGTTTGCTCCATCATGAAGGCAATAATCCTCTTGCTTGAAATATGGTCGTCTCTCTCCAATCTGGCATCAAACATCTTAGCCTTCATTACCACATCCGCCGGTAAGTATAACGCTTCCTCTACCTATTGTAATGCTGCTACCCAGTCGTTGACTTGGAAAAGAGCCTCCTTGCAACTCTTCTCCGCTTCCAATGCACTGTTCTTCATCTTCATCATATCCAGAATAAGCCGAAGGACCTTCTGCTCCACGATGAGGAGGTCACCAACTCCTTCAATCTTCTCCTTGGCCGCGTCGACCAGTCTTTGGTAAGGCGGGCTACCAAGTAGGCTGCCTACCCGTTCTGGGGTCTTATCCACATCGTCCACATACACACAAAGAGCCTCTACCAATTCCGAGGCACGGTAAGTTTTTCCTCCGAGCTGAGCTAGTCCTGTAACGGCTGCACAGGCGGCAGCTCGAGTCCAGGTGGAAGGTGCTCCTCCTTGTCTCTGTCTTTGACGCTTGGGAGGTGGTAGTGCTTCCTCCTCTGACTGCGTTGAGTTGCTCCCTCCTTCAGATTCAAGCTCGGGCTCCAATTTCGTCCCTTTGAACTTCATCATCATAAATTGAGTCCTATACACCATGGCTTCCTTTGGAGTGATTTCCTTGAAGTAGTGATAGAGGTGGATTAGGAAAGGGCAAATGGGTGAGCGCCTCGTGTTGTTGATGCTCTTTGTCAACCTCATCACTACCTCCTTTATAATAACGGCCTAGTTCACCATCCTCTCTCCAAGATAAGCACCATACAAGGTGTTAGCAAGAGTGATCGTGACTCGAATAGGTTTCTCCAGGTGCAAGATTGGTACGAGGAATGAAAAGACCCGTTTGGCTCGGGGATCTAGGCAATCTTGCAATGCATAACCATTCTTGGCATCCTTGGTGCCAAAACGCCCTTTGGCGTAATCCTCCTTCTTCAAACTCGTCCATCCCACCCCCTGGCGTGGAAAACTGTACACCTCATGCCATCTTCCAATGGTCCAACAGTCCAAACAAGCCCGGATGCTACCCCCCTTCAGTTCTGGTAACGGATCTTGCCATAACTCCTATATAGTTGAGTCCACACAAAAACTCCACCAAAAGTCCAGGAGGGAGAAACAACCCATTTGAAGAAGGTCCTTATTCAATTCGGTAAGTTTGAGTGGATCCCTTGGAATAGTGGGAGAGATGTCATTTGCCATGGAAGTCGTTGAGGTCATATTTGTTACTTAGGTGTTGCTTGTTAGGACCTCCTCTCTCGGCCCTCTCCTCCTCTTGACTGCTGTTGCACAAGCTCCTCGGGCTCGGACTTCTCCGCTGTAGGGTTCCTCGTGCTCGGACCTCTCCGCTGCAGCCTCCTCGTGCTCGGACCTCTTTGATGTAGGCTCCTCGTGCTCGGACCTCTCCACTGCAGGCTCCTTGTGGTGGTGCAGCGCTCTTCGAGCTCTAGCCTCTGCGCTGTAGGGTTCGTCTTGCTCGGACCTCCCTACTGCCTTGCTCGTCGTGGTGGTGTTGCGCTCCTCGGGTGGTGTAGCCCTCCTCGGGGTGGTCTAGCGCTCCTCGGATTTGGACCTCTCCGGTGCAGGGTTCCTCGTGCTCGGACCTCCCTACTGTAGGCTCCTCGTGCTTGGACTTCCATGTTGCCTTGCTCGTGGTGCTGACTTGCTCGTCGAGGTGTTACCTTACTCGTCGTGGTGGTATTGCGCTCCTCGGCTCGGACCTCTATGCTGCAGGGTTTCTCGTGCTCGGACCTCTCTATTGTAGGCTCCTCAAGGTCGGACCTCCGTGCTGCCTTGCTCGTCGTGGTAATATTGCACTCTTTGGGTGGCGCAATGCTCCTCAGGTGGTGCAGCGCTCCTCGTGGTGGTATAGCGCTCCTCAAGCTCGGACCTCTCCGCTGCAGGGTTCCTCGTGCTCGGACCTCTCTACTGCCTTGCTCCTCGTGCTTGAACTTCCCTGTTGTAGGCTCCTTGTGGCGGTGCAGCGCTCCTCGGGTGGTGCAGCGCTCCTCGGGCTTGGACCTCTGCGTTGTAGGGTTCCTCGTGCTCGGTCCTCCGTGTTGTAGGTTCCTCGTGCTCGGACCTCCTTGTTGCCTTGTTCCTTGTGCTCGAACTTCCCAGCTGCCTTGCTCCTCGTGCTCAGACTTTGTACCGCTATTCGGCTCGGAGTTCTTGGGCAGCTTTCTTGTTGTTGCCGAGTGAGCTTCCGGGCTCCTACTTGGGAAGTTGCCGGGCTTCCGCCGGGTGAGGTAGCCTAACTCCCATGTTGATGGGCCTTCCGAGCTTCCGCCGGGTGAGCCCTCCGAGCTCTTGGTCTACCCGCTTGGCTAGGGTGTTAGGCTTCGGTGTTAAACCCCTTTGTATCTTCTTTAGCACTTATTAAATGACTCTATATCTTTCTTACCCTATTCTTTCCTAAAGGCTAAAACTATTTGGATACCAACCTCCAAACCTTATTAGTTTGTTTAGTTTTACCCTTCCTAAGTAACTAACTAGAATTTTTTTGAAAATTCGTGGTACGACAGGTACTAGTAGTAGATGGTGTTTGAATACGTGCATCAAGATGTTCTAAGCTTGGAAGGGTAGTATGTGGTGGTGTGTGTGTAATGTAATATGTGAGCATTTTGAAACAAAGGTGTAAAGGTTGTAGTGAGGGTTGAAAATAAAATATTTTTTGGATTTTTTATGTGAAGTGGAGTGGTTATGTAGTATATTTGGCATGTGTTGGAAATCTATTTTTTATATTACCACCTAATAATAGTAGGAAAACATAATATATAATCTTAAAATGATGACTTTAGTTAATTAAAGCTTTCTTTTGTTTTTTGTGTGATAATTGTCATACTAATGTAAAGTTTTGAAATGTAAGACATAGTCGTTTTAGTTTTATTTTCCATGTTGGATATGTAGAATTTATTGTTTGAGTCATTCTGGTTATTGGTTGAAGAAATTTATTTCTTATTAATTTGAATTGACGGTTTACCTTGGGGTATCATGTATGACATTTTAATGTGGTTCTCTTGTTGTGTGGGTATGAGATAAAGTATTTGTTTGGAGAAAAGGCTATGGTTTAATTTAGGAGAGATAAAGTATTTGATTGGAGAAAAGGCTATGGTTTAATTGATGTCTTTGGTTGTTTGGTTTAAATGACCATGTCATGGCCAAAAGCTCAAGGTTTGTGCTATAGCTTTGGTTGGTGTATTTTAGGATGGTTCTTGACATGCTTTTGTGGTGTGCTAGAATTTGTAGGTTTTTGTATCTTGATTGTGTATGCATTAGAGTGACATAAAAGATGTTGAAATCTATCCCCATTCAGAATATACCCGTATGAATAAAGTCTCAAATCCAAGTGTAAGCATGTTAATACCTAAACATGACGTTTGAAGGTTAACACACGATAACATCTAGGCCGAATATTCCTACTATCAAGAAACTAAAAAGTCATATTTAGAATCTACATGGCAATAACCTTTTAATCCTTAAACGACGTAGCCAATGACAATGGCATCAATCTAAATTTCCAATCTATTGTTTGCTCTAGTTTTTTATCAAATATGAGTGAAATTATTTTATTTTATTTTTTAGATCACACGTCTCAATTATGATACAAAAATCACAGATTTTTTGGTGAAATTTTGAAGTTATTGTGATTTTCTGAAGAAAAAGTGAAGAAAATTCATATCAAATACAAATTATGCCAAAAAGTTCAGAAATTTTCACTAATGGTGGACTTTATAGTGCCAACACTTGTTATGTAAATGACAGTTCCATGTTCAGCAACAACTGGAACCACGGTTATAGGCCCATGTTCAAATTGCAATATCTTATTCAGTTTTACATTTTTATTTTTTTTCAAAATGGTATGGAAATTAGACATCATTAGCTTCATTTCAATAGTTGGATTCAAATTCAAAAAATATCCTTTTAATGGATCGAATTCAAATCTAGAGCTAAAGCTAGAATTTTTTGTATTAAGATCCATGTCACAAACATTTTCTTCTTTAGAAAAAACATGATCACCTCAATGAGGCCAATTTCATCATCATCTAATACTTATACATCTAATGAAGTCTCCCCAAAAATAATTGAAGTGAGAAACAATTGTTTACATTGACCATCATCCAACAATGTCATCCAAGAAGCCAATTTTTGGCTGCTTCGGCGTTTGAGAGTTAAGGACCACCTACAACCAGGCCTAGGAGATGCCACAAGTGGGTACATTTAACCATGACTAGTCACTACATCATCTATACATTGTGTACATTTCATTGCGACTAGTCACTATAGTTTCCTCGTCGACCTCCAACATACATTCTCACTGCACTCATTGGAAGCACAAGGACTTAAATTAGCCCATGGATCAAATAGAGATGAAACATTGGTCCACCACTTCGCAAATTACTCCAAAAGTGACCACCTAGGGCCTATTATCCTTAAAGGGTTAAAAATTCCAATCATGAATATCATGATTTCATAAAAGTATAATAATTTTAGAGTACAAATATCCTGAATTTTACTAGTCTAATGTAAATAATGATATGCTCAAACGTCTTTTAAAGAACACCATCAACAATATCAAATTATGTCCGAAAAGTTGAAAATGGTGTCGAACAATCACAGCATACGTCACCTTCAGTGAGGCAGTAAATACGTAACATTTAACTCTCCTTATCATTTAGAAAATAACATGAAGCTCTTCACCTGAAATCTTTGCATGCTAACCGTGCCTGTGTTGTTGGAATTACCAATATACAAGAAATCCTTGTTCTATTTTCTTTTGTAGAGAGACAATGGTGCTATATTTTTCTGACACCCACCTTCTAATTGTCTAGTTTACAAATCCAGACACAAATACTCTCAAACATCAACTCCACTTAGCAAAAAAGGATGGAAGGAACTCACTTCCACAACACGCAATCGTCTCCAAATGCGGATATGATATTCCCACCATAGAGGAGCTGTAGAAAAGTAGCAGAAACACAAACAACAAGAAGGATGGTACAGTAAAGGACAAAAAATGAAGTTCTCTGACACTGCTCTAAACGAAAATGGACAAGAGTGTACTGAAATAAATCATCACCAATATGCATCTGGATTCCATGTCTTCAGCCACCATCGCCAAAAAGTATTAAAAAGAAGCTCATCTATTAGACTCGGCAGGCAACGGCCTATTGAATCCACCTGAAAGCGAAGAGCAAACAAAGACACTGTAATGTTCAGAAAAAGCGGGTTGAACTAACTGTGATTCAGTAGACTAACTATACAAGAAAGATCAGGTTCACAGAAAGAAATAACAGTTTCATGTGAGAATCAGATACCACAAATGCAACGAGTTTGGGCAAAGTACCAGCGAAGTCAGGAGTTGGATATTACCTCTTCTGTTCATGTACTGTCGTGGTGTGCGCTTGGTGGTGAGCTTGACCGCACTGTGATTGGCATCCGAAACATATCTTCCCTGTGGCAACAACTAGGGTGTGAGAAGATATGTTGCGGATCATCATTAAACATACTCCTCATCTCTCCAACTTGAGCTTCACATATAGATTAGACAATGTACTCACCTTCGTGGTAGTAAATCCCGTGGGGATTCCAAGCATCTTCATCATATTCTCGTCGTCGTCGTTCACCGCAGGCGCAGCAGCAGTCTGCGTTTCATTCGCAATTCCATCGACGAACTCAGCCACCATCGCTGCGCGTTGCCCACCGTCCAGCCCATGACTCCCGTCTCGCTTGTCTCTCCGCTCGGAGCTCTTCTTGTGCCTACTGCTCTTCTCCCCGTCTCTGTCGTCGTCCCGGCTCCGTTCGCGTTCCCTGCTCCTGCTCCTGCTCCTCTCTCTGTGTCTGTGCGCCCGATCATAAGACTGGGAGCGGCGGTGCCTGTCGACGGGCGACCTGGACCTCGAGCGTGAACGGAGGCGCCCTTTCTCTCTCTCCCGGTGCCTGTCGTCCCGGCCCCGATCGCGATCCAATTCCCTGTCTCTGTCCCTTCCCCTGTCACGGTCCCTCTCCCTCTCTCTCTCCCTCAGCCTGTCTCGCTCCCTGTCGCGGTCGCCGCCCCGGTCTCGCTCCCGCCTTCGATCCACTGCCACAATCAAACACCACTGTTTGAAACCCTAAACCTCACAAAACCCCTGCAACCTAATTTCTTTTATTGATTTCCTGCTCGCGTGCATATGAACCTTCTCACAAACACAAGAACTTCCAACGGCACTGCCTAAGAAGCAAACCGATGCCAAACATTTATCTGAAGCTATACCTCGATGAGATGGTACTTTAACGCTCCGACACTCCACCATGAGAGACTATTGTAACTTCAAAGTAGACAATCCACCAGCAACTCCGGTGGACACACAGACCTAACCTAATCAATCTTCCGAAGCAGCAACACCCGGTGGAAAAATCGGCAATCTAATGCTCCGACACTCCAGCATCAGAGGAGTAGATTAACCTAAGAGGAACAATCTACCAGCGACTTCGGCAAGAGCGACGGAGACCTGTCTGTGCAAATGACTGAGGTGAGAGTGGATTGCGTACTCAATTGTGGACGAGATGCGGTTGCGGAGGTGCGGGCTTGCTTGGTGTCCGCAGTGCGTGATCAAGGCGAGGAACTCTTGCTGCAGCGTCGTCGTCGAGGTTCCATAGCTCACAGCGAAACGAGACACGATGAGCTTCTGCGAAGCGCACGCGGTTATAGGTGGGGTGGAGTATTGGGCGCGGTCATGGGTGACCGTACTCGATCATCAGGATTCAGGTCCATGCCCCGACCAACGAACACCACGACGAACGAACTGTTTCGTCCATCGTCGTGGTGATTCTCTTCGTCGCTCCTCCTCTGAAATTCACAAATCCAATGCAGAATTAGGGAGCGATTTTTGCAGAGTTAGGGTTTTGAGGGAGAATGAGAGTTTTTGCAGGATTTGTCTTGAGCTTTGGACTCTGGTTTTACGGTGCAGCGATCTGGTGCTGTTCGAGGGCTACAGACCGTTCTTGTCGTTCATTGTGAAGGACATGGATAGGACCGTGTTGAGGTTGCTGTCCATGGGCGCTTATCTCGAGGGCCCCATTAAGCATCGTCGTGAGTGCAAGTTGATAATATTATCTTCAGCTGGCTGAATTATGAATAGTTTTCACGTGTCCTGAAGTTGTTGTGTGCAGGTTTGGCACTGCAGGCATAGCTATCCACTGAGGCGCGTCATTTGCAAGAATTCCACAATTGTGGAAGTCCAAATTTGGACTTACAATTGTGGAAGTTCACGTTTAGCTCATCGTTGTTGTTCTCATCTTTTTCTACCTTATGATATTTTTGCGTTTTGACAGAGGAATATTTTAATGCAGGTGAGTTGACCTTTTAACCAGCGTCGATGGCGCGCATCTGAACAGTTGCGTAGTTCTTTTTATTTCTTAGAGTAAAAAGGTGAAAAGCAAGGTTCTGCATGTGCACGCGGTTGTGAACGAAGAGGAAAATATCAAGGTGATCATCTTTATGGTGAGAAAACACTGTTGGAGATGTGGATTGTGGCAAATCCTAGGGTTTCGAATTTCAGGTTTGAGTGGAAAGCCAGCTCCATTGTCATCGGGACGGGCTGTGTTTCTTTGAAAATCGCTGAAGAAGATGTCGTTTGTCAGGTTCTGGATCTTCTAGGGTTTAAGGTTTCAAGTTTCTGCTTGCTACCAGTGCTCATCACAGATAACCAGTCAGATTCAGGTTCCTTTGGCAGGTTGGTTATGACCTGGACAAGCGAGTCTAGTTGCTTGCAAACGGAGCTTCAACCAAGGTTTCAGGTAAATTTGTTTTTCAAGTTGGTTCTTTTTCTGTACATTTTGTGTGATTCTTGTAGATCTCATCCATGTGAAAGTTGCACATGGAGTCTCCTTCCTCGTAGAAGTTCTATAAAGTGACACTGTAGAGGATATGGTTTAGAGTCATGTTACATTGAGTGTACATTCCATGTGCTCTCAAGGTGTTCATTGTGAATGCAATTCAATTTTATTAATAAATGTGCATCCACCCTTTGTAATTATGGCACATTGTCGGTGAAGTTTGCGAGTAGGTTCTGTGCTAGATATTTATGCAATGAAGACCACGGTTACATTGGAAGTTTATGTGGTTTTCAGGCCCCTCTTTCAAACTATTTGTCATGAAGGTGGACTCAAATACTTTTTCTGGGATGCCAAAAGGATATATCCCAATGCCATACAAGAAACTCAGGTTCTTAGTCTGAAGTCATATTAACAATTCTGCAACCTCTAAAGAACTGCGGCCTGTGACCTAATAACATTGTTTGCTCTGTATTCTTACGCTATGCTAAATTTTATAATTCTTTACCGTAATTACTGGAATCCCTACATTTTAGTGATTTGTAGACCATTAATTACGACAAAAGTCTCAGCATTAAGTCTCAGCATTTTAGTGATTTGTAGACCATTAATTACGATAAAAGTCTCAGCATTAAAAGTCATTTGTAGCCTTTCCTTTTGATGCTTCCTTTGTCCTCGGCCACATATTATGATATTAAATGCCAAATACATATAAGGTAAACTTCTCCGTTACCAACAAGTTAAGCAATGTGCTTATATGAAGAGAAAAATAAGAATATGTTTAATTTTCAATGATAGCCAATGGAATTACAATTTCAACCAAAGTAATTTCATATTTTCCGACGAAATGTGAATTAGTTATGAATTTTTAAAGTGTGTAGCCATACAGTTTAGCCGATGGCCGCCAATAGGTACCTCTCATAAGCGCCAAGCAAAAGTAAGGGGTCTTGACTAATAGAAAACCCTTATTTGGAGTTGAATGGGTGGTAGTGGGACATAATTTGATTGAATATACCCCAATTTTACAAGTGTCTGATTTAGGTTTTGGTTGAATATTAAGGAGGTTACCTTAAGGTAGGACATTATGTACTGCTTTTGGAATGCCGAGAGAGTTTCAATTGTCAGCTCAACACCCGAATCTTTTGAAGATGCATATTCTTGAAGAGAATATCAGAGTTTTTTCTAAAAGTTCTTGAAGAGAAAAAGAACCAAAAAATGCATGGTGAGATTTGCCTACAAAAAGAAAGAGAGTTGCTACATGTCTTGTAGGGGACAATGGGTCAAGAGCCTAGTTATGATAAAATACCATCTCTTCTAATAATTGGAGACGGGTTGAGGATATGTTGCCAACCTCAGCCATACCTCGAGGTGTCGTAGGTTAATCAAGATTGTGTTTAACGACAAAGAGAATTTTTGTTACGGACGCTTTGTAACTGGGATTGTGAGGTTTTGTGTCTTCTGTGAACTTCTGAGTTAGGTGGCTTGATAATTAGGGTTTGTTGTTGATGGCATTTGGGTTTCATTTTGTTGTAGTCGTTGATTAGGCGAGCATGTTATCATGTTTGTGCCAGAGAAAGGGAAATTGAAAGGGGAATTTTAAGTGAAACTTAAAGAGACTTTTTAATTTGCACATATCATTTAATCCTGTCAAATTTTGAAGCTCTTTTGGATATATCATTCTCTATAATTAACCCCACCAGCAAAGTGCAAATTCAGGTATCAGTAAACCCACAAATTCCAAAGTACAAAGAGAAGGTTCGGAAGGAAGCTGTGGATTCTGTTTAGGTTTGTGTTATATATTGATATCTCACAATGATGTTGAGACCAAGGGTATGACAAAAGTTACCTCTTCAGAATTGCTTCATGAGCTGCTGTTAAACATGTTTCGAAAACTTAAAGTCTCTGCATCAAACATGTTCCGAAAACTTAAAGATATATGCATCTAACTTGTTCTGCAAAAGATACTTTGAAAGAAATAGTTGGAAAAGTAAGTTGGTGGACTGTGAACCTGGAAATCCTTGCAGTTGTCTATGTGCATCACTGCTCACAATTTCAATACATGCCCTTGCCCCATTGTCCCCATTACACCATCTTCCAAAAATCCATATGGTCAAAATCCACAAATTTTTACCACATCATCTCGTAAAAGGTTAAGAAAACATCCTATGCTTACATTCTCAAAAAAAAGTTAATTGCTACATTACCTTGTTGACGGTTTAGTTTAAGGTACACCCACCCCCCCCCCCATAACCAACAAAAACCCATAACCAACGCCTATAAAATTGGGGTATATCCAACCCTCATCCATCCCATTACCACCAACTCAGCTCCAAATGGAGGTTTGCTACTACTGTAGTCAAGACCCTTACTTTTGGTCGTTGGTTATGGGGGATACCTACTGCTGGCCACCCACTAAACATGGCTGCACAGTTTGAAAATTCATAACTAATTCAGTTTTCATCGAAAAAATATGAAATCACTTGGGTTGGAATTGTCATTCTATTGGCTATGACTGAAAAATAATAGTATAATTATCTCCTCTCTCCATATATGCACATTCCTTAACTTGTCGGTTTTAGGGGGGCTTACCTCACTAATTTTCACACAACCAGAAAAAGCAAGCCACCTGAGACAACTCAAATACAACACCACCACCAAACTCCAAAATCTACGAAATCCCTTCATTTCAACTCCGAAATCTACAAAAGCCCTTCATCCCTTCACCAGACGTGAATCACGTCAGAGACACGAAAGATTCTCCCGTGACACTCATTCGTCGCCGCAGAGTATATCCACCCGATACTGCGTCGCTACTCAGGCAACACCACCCTCATACTCGCGCCATACCCTCATAACAAGGTCGTGGTACCCCTATGATACCCTCCGATACCTAGGTAGTACCCGCATTCCGAGGAACGCTGTGTTGGTGGCGCGTGATGGAGCGACGAGCTCGCCGGCGCTGCTCGAGCTCGCAACGCATCGCCGAGCGGATTCCGCGCCCGCGATGTTCCGCGTCCGTCCCTCAGGAGTGTGACCTTTTGGTGTTCCATCACGGGCGCGCAGGATTCCGCTCTCCCTCCGTCGGCGTCTTTTAATGCGATCGTCGGTAGGGTTGCGAGCGTTTCGTGGCGCATGCTTGGGGATCACGTCAACCCAGCAAGGTGCTGTTTGGTGCTGGTAGCTGGTACGTCTGCAATGTTTGAATGGAACCACACCTGGGGTTTAGATGGGTTCAGGCATGTTCCATTGACGATTTGGTTGAGGTGATGAAGCATCTGAAGGTTTTTTGGGGGTTGTTGTTTTCACCTCTGGTTGATGAGATTTCTGTTTCTGGATTGGTAGCTCCTCAAGTTAACCCCAGGTTGTCGATTTTGTTGATAGAGCGTAGGGTGAATACAGTAGCGGAGGAAGGAGATGAGTTTGTTTCATCTTAGGTTTGGCTCGTGTTTGAATGTTTGCCCACTCTGCAAAGTGTCTCGTTTGAAACAGAATAGGAAGTGTGCGTTTTTTTCTAGGAATCTCCACAGCTCACAGCGGCGAAAGGAGGCGAGTCTCTTCCGTTTCAGGATCTCTAGAAGGCTACTATCTCAGTTTAAGTATTGGTAATATTAAAATGCAGGAGGACTCAACTGATAAAGCTGAATTGTTTCTGTGCGTGCAGTCGTTTCAGCTTTTTGGAGATTCATCAGTTAGGAGCATAATTATGATAGTTCCCGAGGTTTTATTCAGACCATAGCAGCAAGTGGTGGTCTTTTTTCAACCATTTTCATGGTTGTTTGCTTGGTTGGCTGGAGCTCAAGTATGAGCCCGGGCCTTGGATGAGCTGGTTACATGTGATCGGTGGGGATGAAGATAACGCCACATAGTGAGAATGTCTTGTTCCAGAAAGGGAGTAGTACCACCGCGGAGGCCATGGGCTTCTGGCGCTTCGTGTCGGTGCCTGTGGTGGCGGTGCTGCTCATCATCGGCTTCGTGTACCACACCGTGGTGGTGCTCGTCATCCAGCCCTGGCTGAACGTGAGCACCACGTCGGGGTTCGCGAACGTGGCCCTGCTCACCGTGCTGTGCACCATGGCGCTGCTGTCCTACACCTTGGCCGTGGTGCGCGACCCGGGCTACATCCCCTCGTCGTACCTGCCGGACGTCGAGGACGACGGCGTCGCGCTCCAGGAGGTCAAGCGCAAGGTCTTTCCGGTGCCTTTTCTCTACTTTTTCCTCACACCACTCGCTTCTCAAGTATTCCCATCTAGCCTGCAAAGAGTGAAGTTTCGTTTCTAGGTAACAATGTATGGTTATCGATGAGAATCTTTGCTTTTAGAGACATCGATAATGACCAGCTTTGGAACTGATGAACCTGCGTGGAGTTCCTCATCGCAGGGTGGAGATCGATACTGTCAAAAGTGTGAACAATATAAGCCTCCTCGAGCTCACCATTGCCGAGTTTGCAAACGATGTGTGCTGCGTATGGTAACCCATTTTCCACAACTGCAGTGTAGAATGCTTCACCTGGATGACTATCTTTCAAGGATTTCCTTGGAGTGTGCTATACATATGAGGAACCTTCTCGTCTGTGTTGGGACAGGATCACCATTGTGTATGGATCAACAACTGCGTGGGCCACAACAACTACAAGCCCTTCTTCCTCTTTGTCTTGTATGTAGTTGGTGCAAGTTTGCAGTCCATGGTACGCCCTTCTTCACCTGTTGTTTGGTTTCACTTTCGTTGTATGTATCAAGTGGAGCATTGGAGAAGTGGACTTATTTTCTTTTGTATTTATTTTTTCTTTCTGTGATGAAGATCTTGTTAGGAACTCACTTCATTCACACTTTAGGAGAAGAGGTGCCAGAGGGCATGGATGGAAAGGCTGTTAGTCCATCTGTTGCATCTTCAGCACTCACAAGGGTAAGTTCACAACTTCAAGATATGTCCCTCATTCTTTGATACAATAAGATACTTCCTCTTTAGACTACTCTTTCCTCACTCTTAATAGCTATAAGATCAATGGAAGAGCGTGGTGATCTCTCAACTAGAATCCTTCCATTAAGGAAGAGCTTGGCGGTCTCTAAACTCAAGTGAGAAGTAGGTTTAGCCACCTTAATACAAAAGAGGTCATGTTGTACCGCATTCATTTCGTTGAGCTGAGTAAAGAAATTTAGAGCTATTTAGGGTCGATCTAAGCAACCCAAAACGAGCAAAGAGGTCAAAAAATCTTGGTATCTTAGCCTCACTTTGGAAATTATTCTATTGTTCTACGACAAAAATACTTGAACTGATCAACATACTTGGAACTCCATGCAGGTGATATGTGCAGTTGTTTTGGTGCCTGTGTTGGTTGCAGTGGGGGTATTGATGACTTGGCACTTTCTTCTACTTTTACACAACAAAACTACTATCGAGGTTCTACTTGCAAACGCTTCCCCTTGTTTTTTGGTTCAGCAGCAGTACCCACTAATTTTGTTGATTCATTCCGTCGATCGATTTCACAGATTTCTAACCTGTTTGATCTCTTTGAATTGGGCAGTATCACGAAGGTGTGCGAGCCAGATGGCTTGCTGAAAAGGCAGGCCACCGGTATCGCCATCCCTACGATGTTGGCATTTACACCAACTTGATAACAGTAAGCTCTCGTTCATGCTCTCGTCTTGTAGAACAACATCAAAGTGTGTCATTGGCTGCACTATTGTAAGTAGTGATTTGAGAGCTACTTGTACAGTCAGGCAACAGTTTTGACCTCTTTTCTCATTTTTCAAAGAGGAAAAAGGCAGCTGAGATGCATGACCTCTCCTTTTCCTTCTAAAACTACTTCTGAGGAAAGAGTAGTTTAAAGAGGGGGTATCTTCGGGTGACTTCACAAATACCTCTATTACCATTTACGCCTATATTATCTATTATCTTTATTACCTGTTGTGTTTCTTTGTGCAGGCTTTGGGACCTAGTATCACGTGCTGGTTTTGTCCAACAGCCACAGGCCATCTGGGCCCTGGTTTACGGTTCCAAACATTCAGTGACGATATTCTAGAAATGGAGTAACGAACGAAGGGGAAGAGACGGACGAACGAGGACGGGTGGACGAACGAGAATGGCGCTCACCAGACATCTTTAAACATGGAAATTTTACTCCAGGTTCTTCACCTTCATTCACTCTCATGCAGACGCTTTTTTTTGGCATAGCAAGTCATGCCACCCTCTCGCTATTCAAGAGCATTCGGGTCAAAGTTGAGTGCTGTATACTTGTGCTTTTCAGCGCAGGATGCAATGGATTTTTGGAGCCTGGTCTTCTTTCAATCTTTTCATGGCTAAATTGTGATTAGGAGCCGGCTAATACAACATCTTTACTAGCTTTGATTATATTCGCATCTTGTAACCAAATCTGTGGTTCTTGTTAAGTATTACCTAACCTTACAGAATAACTATAATATGTCAAAAATATACACGGAGTTTGCAAATACAAGGTGACTTTCCCTAGTCACAAGCCATTATAGTTGTTGTCGATGTTAAAATGTATTGTATAATCATATGGAAGCCATTGAACTTCATTCATGCCTGTAAAATACCTCTATCTATTTGAGTTGATATCATGTTCTGCGGGAGTTTCACATAACTCTGCTTGATTTTTCACACTACCAGTACGAAAGAGGTCATGTCTTTGGAGTGATGGTAGTTTGATATTGTCTTTGCTTTTGAAAAGTACGACTGGTGTGCATTATGGAACTCATGGCACAACTTATTGCATGTGGTGTACTGTCACCATCCTTGTCACCATCCTTTCACTTCATGGTTACCACTGTGCCTTCTAGTCTCTTTAATACGACACTCAATAATACGGCAACCTTGATTACATGCCACTTTTTCGTAGAATCAAACTTCACAACCTCTGCTCTCACATAATAATTCCAATAAAGCGCCCGGAAGAATGAGCGTTGCCTTTGCGCAAAGGTCCTCGCCATGCGACTTAATGAAAGGCATCGGAAGCTCCTGCAGCCATCACTGAGATATTGTTAACAGATTGCAGAATGGACAATAAGCAATTAACGAAGCAAGAAAGAAGTGAAACTTGGGGCTCTCTCAGATGGCTCTGGCTTAAGCTGTCTTCATTCACAGATCTGTGACTCCGACAAACTCAAACTTCGCAAAGTGACAATGACCTAAACCATAATCCTAGACTCCTAGAAATTGAAATGCATTCCAAATGGCATGGTAATTGCAATCTAGAAAAAACCTCAAATTGTAGAGAGGCAGTGCTCACATTTACTGTTCACAAACACACAGACTACACAGTCGTTGTTCACAGACTCACAGATTACAATTACCACAAAACTCAAAGACATGCAAACAGGAACGTAGGCATGCAACACCAAAGTACGTCACCCTAGCATTTTGACAAACTCGTTGAACGCACAAAATGCATCGGTCACAAAGCATGTACTGAGATTTCTATATAGCTCATACGATTGTGTTTGACACACTTTAACTATTGCAAGATAATCACACAGACATTCCTCTATTGAGAAAACTTAATAAAATCATGCATAGTTTCCGAGAGAGGCAAGAAACAAGACAATGCAACAGGATCCGAAATGTCACTTTTTCCTAGATGGCGTCCAAAATACAGAGCGCCATTTTTGCAGCGCTACCTCCCTCCCTGACCTTCTCCAATAAGAGCAATATGGGGGCCTTGCAGAAATCATGCACCACATTAACATGGATTGAAATCCATGAAACGTTGTCAATAGTAGCGACTTTGCCACAGGTCATCGCAAAGTACCCTGCAGCGGCAAGGTTCTCGTGAGTCTTGAATACTATCTTCTTGTGGAGATAAGCCGCCATACTCACCCAGTTGAGTCGTTCCAGTGTTTGCGACTCAAATGAGGTATCCTCAAGAATGTAAGGAGCTCTTGCATACTCTCGAATTCCAGCATAGGGTGACTTATCATTAGGAGGTGGAAAATGGTTGCGATTTGTTGTATCTTCCTTGCCTTCTCTTCCTTCATCTCGACGTTCACAGGATCTGCAATACTTGGGCGATTAATCATCTGAGTGTTGCAGACTGCAACTGCCTTGAGGTGACGGCACGTTTTGTTGACAAAGACCTAGCCTTTTCTTCACTCCTATATGAAGAAGATCCTTCTCCACATACTGTTTTCCAGCGTGTTTCTCCAAGGTATCTGTCTCCGGCCCCATGGTGAACGGCCTGCCATTGACTTGCGTGCAAACTCTGCGCCGAACCTTGTGCACTATTGTGTCCCGCTTACCTACGCAACATCTCCGCCTATAGGCGCTAGATGGCCCATACATCTTCCACTTACGAGTGAGCTCGAAGCTCTTTTGCTTCAAATTTAAAGCGGTCGCGTTTACGGCGTCAACGCCCACAATCTCCAAGACTTCTTCGTCGGCATCATAAATCTCGAGCAACTCATCTAGGCCGGCAAAACAAATCAGTGCACGTCTTGGTGCGCATGCCGCTGCTGATGCCGACGTCTCCACACCGTTTGATCCTTTTTTTCACGTTGTACTGTAACGTAGAGTTTAATGTGGCAGGTAATGTGGATTTTAGTGTGATATGGAATTTGAGGTGGCACTTGACATGGATGACAAGGTGGTTCTTGCGCTAACATGTAATTCTATGTGGCAGCTTATGTGTTATCTTCTCATTTGTAATATGTCACTTCTAGGACCCACTTATTGGATGAAGTTAATAAGTGCACCATATAGTTATTTTACAATTATTGTACAATGTTTCTATAGTTAAAATACATTGTTTTTGCCTCTTGGTACATGCTGAAAGCATCTTATGGCAAGCTCCCTAGGATACCACCGGCCTTGCCATAAGATGCTTTCTGCCGCTCGTTTTCTGGATCTATCAATATCATTGAATCCCACATCTTGAACTGCGAGCCCTATACACAATTGTAATATACCAGTGCATGCAAAAGTGATACTACACAGTGACTAGATATAAACTACACTATAACTATAGGATTACTCTGAAATAACTACAAAATGACAAGATAATGCAAAAGTTACAGCTTCAAGGGAATCCTACCACCATTAACCCCTAAGGTACCAAGACAATTTTACACCAAAAACACTTCAAAATTAATGGATTCTAGTGCAATGAATAAAGAAGGTAACAAAAACTTTTATTTTTAGTTCTGACCGTAGGATCTCAATAAAGGCTTATTAAGTAATACATGTACAAAATTTCATAAACTTTGACCGCACGGATTGAAAGATTATAGTGTTTGAAGTCAAGCAAATGGTTCATTTTCTTCCCTGCGTTTAGTGGATCAACAGACTTTGACTTCACTTGGTGTCAAAAAATTTCACTACACAAGGTCTAAATCTATTTCCATCTTGTTAAGCATGATGTTAGCTCGTCACACACCAATTTTTAGAGGTAGAGATAGGGTGTAGCATATTCAAAACAAGTGTGCAAGGCAGGAATGCTATCTTGTGAGCGGTGAGCGGCGAGCAGCGAGCGGCGAGCACTCATTTTTAGTGTTTCATTTGCAACAAAAAAATTCAAAATTTGAAAGGGACACCTAAGACCGTAGGTTATATATACATTTTTTGGACATGAAAAAAATACATGTAAATCATACAATAATTAGAGTTTTGGAGAGATGGAAATCTGACTTATTGAAGTTTAAATTGCAACAATTCTTCTAAAAAATGAGGGAAAATGCCTATGACCGTGCGTTTAGTTTGGGGTACATGAACATGTTTTTACAAAACTAAATACATAGATAGAGAGATAAAATATACACCTATGGAAATATGAGAGCGGTTAGTCCGCTTAGTTCATAATTATTCTACGATGGACTGTCTAGAATTTTTTGAAAAGTTAATAGGGTTTAAGATAGATGATACCCATCTGATGCGAAGCTTATACCCTTATAATTCAAAGGTGATATCCATGTGATACCTAGGTGATACCGATTGAGTCCAAACTACTTTGAATTGGAAAAATAAAATATGAAGAAAATGCATGTAGTTAAATACATGTAGACAGATGTTGTGGACATTGTATGGATCGAATAATAAACAAAACAAGAGTAACGACTTGGTAATTACGTTGGAGTTTTGGATTGTAGAAGGTTGTGGAAACCCCAAATAAGACACAGTAGATTGACAATTGTAATGAAACTGTCAAGAAACCAAACCCATGATGAAAAAGAAAACAACTACCAAAGTAGAGAGATCAAGATTCCTCTACGGAACAGTCATCCGAGCTATCCTCCTGGATACGAGGCAAACTACTATCCGATCCACTAGCGGCCGCCTCTCCATCTATGAACTGCTCTGCGGCAGACCTACAACAGGCTACTTCTGAGACACGTAAAGGAGATCGAAGTGCAGCCATCGCATCTGCAATACCTCTATCCCAAGGATTCATGTGAAATGAGCGCGGCGGACTCTTCACCTCCATCGATAAGCGTAATAGCACCCCCGACGGAGTGTTTGATGGAACGGCCATCAACGATGTCGTCCGACTGCATAAAAAATGTGTCATTTCATCATTAACTCAAAATATAATTAAACATTGTATACTAGTAAACATAATCTTTTATCAAAGGCACTGAACTTACTTACAAGTTCTCTTCCGAGCGGTCTTCACCTCCGGCTCGTCGTCATCAAGCTCCAATGGACGCTTGCGAGAGTTTTCTTGCACTGGCAGCACTACTTCGGACTCCACCTCTGAAGTGCAAGGAATCAAAGGCCGGAGGACCTCTTCTACCAAATCCGAGTCCTCCTCTAACGCCAGGATGTGGCGCTTGAGGGCCATGCAAGCCTTGATAGATGCTCCTGTACGACACAAAGTTTGAAATTGATAATTGCATTGAAAGAAAAGACAAATTTCATTGAATTGAAAGTAGTAAGAAAACAAACCGGTTGATGCTGTCAGGTCGAGGATGATGTCATTCTCCTCAGTGCAAAGGACAATAAGAGCCTCCATGAGATTGGAGGACTTCTCCCGCGCTCCTCGCCATGGCTGGCTACTGGAACCTCTCATCGTCAGCGTCTCTTGTGTGATCAGATTGGTCAAATGACCATCTGAAGACAATTGGATCCCCTCCAACAACAATTCCATCCTGTCATTAAAAGAAAAAGGGATTGCTGGATCAAGCTTCCTTACATAGCACTTCACCATGAAGCATTTGTGAGTGCGCCCGGGGTATCCTTCGCGCGAGAGAGACAAACCGTTAATGGCAAACCACTTTGTCTCCTCACGAAAGTCTGCCCACTCTGCCCAAGCATGAAGTTCATTCGATATGAACTTTGAGTCTGGGTAGAACACGATGAGTGGCGCCCCATCGCGAAGCAATGCCTCAGCCATCTCAAAACACCTGTGAATCCATGGAGATTCGTTCCTACCACCGCTAGACAGTTGGGTTGGAAGTTTGTTCCAAACCGGCACGTCAAAGCCGCCCTCAATTCCAGGGACTGGCAAATTCTCTAGGACGTCGAATAGAACCATGTCCACCAAACCATCAGAGCAATCACTCCCATGATGGCGCCGCATCCGCGATCCAGAATGCGTCTTCATGAATTGGCGAATCTCACACCAAATTGGAGGGAGGTCATCCTCTTCAGCGATACTATCAAAGAGGGTCATAATGCTAAGAGCACTCTGACAGAATACCTCCACTCCAACTACAGACTCGACATCCTCCACCACCGGAATGGAGTAGATAGTCTGCGAAGGCTTTGCGACAAAAGTGGAAGGCCGACTGCTAGCTGAAGGGGAAATGCCGGTCGTTGTCGCCATCGCAGCAGGGCGAGTAAACGCTACAACCCCCCCAAGCTCAGCAATTAGCTTCTCAGGCCCATCCCTTGCCACCAACGCCGCCAACTCCTTGTTTCTCTCTTTGGTCTCTTTCTTCAGTGCCTTCGCGGTCTCTCTCTCCACCCTCATCGCCTCCTTCTCTGCCGCCTTGACCGCCGCCCTGGCCGCCCTCTCCGCAACCTTTGCCTTCTCTTGCTTTGAGAGTGTTGCGTCGACCGTGGGAGTCACTATAGTCATGGACGAAGGAAGCATGTCGCCATCTCCTGAAGTGGCAGCTATAGAATCGCAGTCCCTACGAAGCTGAATTTCCTCTCTCGGGGTAGGATCGGCATCCGTCAACTCCAAGAACCAAGGACACTGTACCAAGTGGTGACGAGAGAAGCGTCGCCTCTGCTGCTCGGTGAAAATGCAATCTGCAGAAGTAGGGTCCGTCCATACCTTGAAGCGGATTGGCAATTGACCCGACTGCAACGCTCCTTTTGCAACGAGTTCCCTCCAGAAGTATCGAAGCACCGCCCGCTTCATGGTCTTCTCACAACCCTCCTGCTTCAGAAACTCCTCTGACTTAGAGAACACGCCCTTCCTCCCAACATGGTCCTTGAAAGCCTTAGTCCACAACATAATGCTCCAAGCCTCCATCCAAGAACCAATATCTTCAATGGGATTGGGAAGCCCCTCTTTCTTCAGAACAACCTTGTCTTCTTCGAGGATCTCAGAAAATTTCGTTCCAGTTTCCTCCTCCAACTACCACATACAATAAAAATATAAGTGTGCAAGATATATTGAGCTAAATGATTGAAATTCAATACAAAATAGGCATTAGAAGAACTCACTCCAGCCCAAAATGCAGATGGATCAATCCATCCCCGAAGGCTCGTGTCTGAAGCCGGCGATTTTGGAAAGTTGTACTCCGCCCTACTGTGCTTGCTCATATTCCACCATTTACACCAGCGGCCCTTGAACCTCCCAGCCACTTTAGCGGTGCAAAAGAGTTGGAGCTTCTCAAGTGTCATCTCTGGCTTAGTTTGGTAAATATCAAAATGACGCATAACCTGAAGCACTTATAGACAATAAATTTGTCAAATACTAATAGACAATAAATGAAAGTAAATGAAAAAGGAAAATACAATCAAAAACAGAATCAGACTTGGAATTAACACACCTCTGTGAAAAACTCTTCGCCGTTTGTTGGATTTGCGATCGCCAACATCCTGGTGAAGGTAGTCTGACACGCCGTTTTCTTCTTCTGCACGGCCTCAGTGCAAAGTTTTACCAACTCAGCTGGACTACCAACACGATCAACTCCAACGCCAGTTACGAGGCCATCCTTGTAATTTCTGATACACTCCTCCTGGGTGGCAATAATCTCACGCTGAAAAAACCAATGACAACAATTAATAGAAATAAGAGAAAAACATATTCTGAAATATGATTGAAAGGCAATCGAATTATAGGCTTGTATCGAATATGTACCTCAAACATGAATTTCAAGAATGCATCATAGGTCATGTGATACCACTTCTTCATTGCCCTCCTCCCCCACTCGTGAACGCTTGCCTCGTAATCGTCATCGCTAATCAAGCCCTTGAGCTCGTCAAAGTCCAACAATCCAAAATGTTGGATCCTCTTCAACTCGTGTGATATGTGTTGGGTTACATGATCTGCCTCCTTTTGCCTAGAAAATATATAACCACTAATTAGCATAATCCCACCAAAATATTCAATATGAACATGACATCAATGACAATGCGCAATTGAGATTAAAACATGATATAGTGGTTTAGTAGATACTACTTACTTGTTCAGATCTGTCATAGCATTCAGTAGAATATGACGGTTTGCCAACGATGGCTCCAAAACAACTGCCCTCACTGGCGAATGATAGATGAAGTCGGTAGAGTGCATCTGGGAGATCAACTCCATCCATGCAATATGGCGGTGGTTTCCATCCCAGACAAAGAAATACTTGTCGGAGAACGCCTGCAACTCTGGCCGACTCTGCAACATCGCCTCGAATTTCTTATCCTCCTCCAACCATAGTGCAGACCACTTCGCACGCTCCGAGGGAAGCACCACCTGTTCCACTAATGAGAAATTCTTGACCGCCACGTAGAAGCAGGCAGAGCCAGGTCGATATCCCTTCACAAACTCCGCCTTCAACTTCTCCACGTCGGTCCTCAAAGGAAGTCGCACCTCTGACATGGGGATCATGCGGCAAAGGGGAATGAGGAGCTCCTCACTTGAAGGATAAATCGAGGTCCGAAGAACCTCGGAAGCTGTCCCCCAGATGGACTTTCGCAACGCTTGCTCGGTCGATTCCATTCTTGACTCGGCCTCCAAATCAATCACCGGATGTTCCACCACTTGAATTTCAATGTCCATGCCATCACCCATGGACATAGAGCCGTGCTCAACATCTGCCATCTAAAACAAGGTAACGCACAAATTTACAGGGTCACATTTTAACTCTAAAATATTCTGAAATTTTCAAGCAACAAGCACACAAGCATCATGAGCTTAGGTTCCTCACTCTAAGACCAGCTCGAATCAAGGCACAAACATATAAAGCATGACCTTGCAACATGAGATGAAATTAAAAACCAAGAATGAAACAAAAATTAGCAAAGAAAGAAAAAAAAACATATGACTAAACCTACCCTCGGATCTGAGGGTCCCATTTACACTCCTATAAATTATGAAATTCAAAAGCAGTATGCACATGAGCATGGCAAGCTTAGGTTCCTCACTCTAACTCCGGCTTAAATCAAGACACAAACACATTGAGCATGACCAAGCAACAAGAGATGAAAATAAGAAACAAAAAATGAAGCACAAATTAGGAAGGAAAAGAAAAGAAAAATCAGATCACTGAAGCTACCCTCGGATCCGAGGGTCGCATTCACAGTCACAAAAATTCTAAAATTCACAAGCAATATGCACACGAGCATGGCAAGCTTAGGTTCCTCTCTCTTACACCAGTTTAAATCAAGACACAAACATATTGAGCATGACCAAGCAACAAGAGATGAAAAAAAGAAACCAAAAATGAAGCACAAATTAGCAAGGAAAAGAAGAAAAAAACCAGATCACTGAAGCTACCCTCGGATCCGAGAGTCGCCTTCACAGTCACAAAAATTCTAAAATTCACAAGCAATATGCACACGAGCATGGCAAGCTTAGGCTCCTCACTCTTACACCAGTTTAAATCAAGACACAAACAATTTGAGCATGACCAAGCAACAAGAGATGAAAAAAAGAAATCGAAAATGAAACAGAAATTAGCAAGGAAAAGGAAAAAAATCAGATCATTGAACCTACCCTCGGATCCGAGGGTCGCATTCACAGTCACAAAAATTCTGAAATTCAGTTTGAAGTATGCACACGAGAAGAAAAAAATTTTATTAAGAAAAATAGGAATTGGGCAAGGAGAAAATCAGAAATTCGGAGGACTGAACCTACCCTCGGATCCGAGGGTCTAATTTTCGCTCACAGAAATTCTGAAATTCAGTTTGAAGTATGCACACGAGAAGAAAAAAAACTAACATGAAAACAGGACTTGGGCAAGGAGGAAAACAGAAATTTGGAGGATTGAACCTACCCTCGGATCCGAGGGTCATATTTTCACTCACAGAAATTCTGAAATTTAAAAGCAGCATGCACACGAGTATTAAGTGGGTGCATATCGACTAATTCTAATGCGCCGTTGTGTACAAAATAACTTACCCTAATGATGCGATATATCCACATTGTCTAACCCTAGTGCAGCATAATGTTTTCAGCGAGATGTAAGTGATTGCCGCACATCCTTGTGCGCTCTCAACCATGTAAACGTTACCCACGACCGGAAGCTCCTGTTTAAACAACAATCTAAACCGACGCGCAAACAAAGGATGGAGATCAGAGATTCGAACCTGAACGGATTGCAAGCTTCGGCCGTGTGCAGCTCCTTCCTCGTCCAACGCAGCTCCCTCCGTAACTCTCCGACTACCCGCACGCACTGCGCCCTGAACAAGAACCACCGGAAACCACAAAGTCAAAAATGTGCAACAAAATGAAACAGCCGCGAAACACACGAAGCTCACACACATATACCGAATTGGAGTTTCTCCATATATGAAAGCACAAGTCATGCTTTTGCAATTTTTTAGCTTTAACATGTGCCGAAAGCGTCAAGTAAATATTTCCTCGAATTCTAAAGTCATCATGACATTCCCAAATTGTCGGATACACATAGAAATCCACATGCCCATCCGTCCTATTTGACAAAAAATGCAGTAATTTCCATTCAGAAATTTCACTAAAATTTACTATATTTAGTAATTTTTTCTCCGCCCCTACAATCCCCCCATGGAGACGTCGAGACATTTAGGAATTTTCCTACCAAAACCAGTGGTGAACCCGATTGACACGTCATAGATGAATGCATCAATAAAATGCATAAAATGCATATATCGGAAGTAGTCTTAAACAATGTAATTAAATCTAATATATGTAAGAATGCCATTATATGTAGCGTTTGTTAAGATGGTTTCAAGTTCAATAAGTATTAGCTGAATGATTAAAACTTTGATTCAATGCAAAAGTTAGATGTTTCAGACATACACTACATCAATATTCATGTCCACAGATTTTACTCTCTAGATAAATCCTGACGAACTATGGATTGGTAATTAAGCGTCGTGCATTGTAATTTATAGGCCGATACATAACCTCAAACAACTTGCGAATGGATGCCATGAATCAAACCTGAGTCGATGGGGCCCATCCTGGATTCATCAGTGCTTATGGACGCTCGTCCGTGCTTTCATAATGGCTCTCTATTTGAGTATCTGAGGTCCGAGAGGGTGAACCATTCATGATCCTTGAGGAGTTTGGTGGATGTCCCTGGCTCCCGGAAACTTCTGTGGTCTCCATACTTTCACACTGGAATTCCTTAACCTTTTCGACTACAACCTTACCCCTTTGCAACGAGCAATCTGAGGCACTGGATGTCTGACATTCACTCACCATATTGGCTTGTAAAGACTCTTCCTCCTCACTATCCCCATGAGAATGCTCAAATGGTGTAGTCACCTACACAACATAAAGAGATAGCAAAGTCATGCAATAACACCATTGAATTGAACTAAATCGTGATATTCAAAATCATTTGGGCAGACCATTCAAGACATACATGAACCCTTGACTGGATTGGGTTAGCTCCTTCGTGGATACTAGTCAAATTACTAAATCGCTCTGCCCATTCTGGTTCATCTACTTCCGTGTTTTGGGAAGCTAATAGTGCCCTCTGCTCTCGACGTTTCTTCTGTGCGCGCACTTGCTTAGGATTTGAAAACTTGGTAGATCTTCTACTCTGTCTAGCATTCTTAGTCATCCTCAATATTCAAAGCTAAACCGACTCCTTCTCTATGCCTAAACATCACTCTCTCACAGAGAAGACCACAAACATATTGACGCTTCTACTACAAAGCAATGTTGACTAAGAATGCCCTTTCCTGTTATCTTCAGTACATGGTGGCGATTGTTTAGGCTATATTATTGGCTGTTGTCAGCCTTTAATTTGAATCGAAACTGCTATCTATTTATGATATGCCCATAATATTCTTTCCTCCCACCATTCTAAACACTGTATTTTTTGTATATGGGTTTGGATTCTTGAATAACGACAACACACATAGCATAATTAGATTGGGTGATCCTACAGCTTGAGGTGGCACATATATCAATATTCTATTTCGCACCTGAGTTTTGAAAGCACCTCATCGTTGCAAACCCTGGACTATTGACCTACTCTGAGCACCCACATTTGGCACGGCCCTTTCCAAACATCTATTTAAACTAATGTTCTCAGCCTTAACTAAACTTGAAATTAGTTCTAGGTTGTTCCACTACTATAATCTCCCACCGCCGTCACAAGCCTCTTATCTTTGGATATTTACTGATAGTTTAGTGGATAACCACTGTACACGTCGAATACCAACTGTATGGTACACTCCGCCTTAGTTGGATCAACCTTTTTAATTTTATCATAAATTTTAAAATGTTTCCATTTTTATAGAGGCGCCGTCAAGGAGCGTGCATGGGCATTTGACAGAAGGCATTAAATAAACTCAGCCATTTATGAGCACGATGTGTTTCCGTACTTGGACGTCTTCACTCAGATGTTTAATCAAGCAGTTGATTTCGTTCAATATACAACCGCAATCATAATCCGCATGCATTTCATATCCTATGTTGTGGAGAGCTCTTTACTATGGCGTCACTCACATCTCAGAATGGTGGTGTTCCGCTTGTCATGTCCGTTGGTGAAAATGGCACTGTTACTGTCCCGGAGGCAGTCCTCAGTAGTCGCTTTGGGTTTAGACTTGGAACCGTTCATCTTGAACAAGAGGTGTTTGATAGCTCAGGACGACTAGAACATTCTATATACCAAGTGAAAGATCGAGACGATTTAGGCTTTCTGTGGAATCTGTGTCGTGGTTCTTTTAAAGTATATGGTGTTAGGGATACTCAAATGTCTGCTAATGCGTCCTGTGCAGTGATGATCCCTCCTTCCGATTCCGGTGATACGATACTCGTGCCCGGTTTGGGCACACGGTCTAACCCAAGCGTGCAACTTCTAAGTGACACAGACGAGGACCTCTCTGATGTGAATTTGGGGGAATCATCGCACACTTTTAAGTCGCAAAACTCTACTGTTCCCGATGCGTCTATCCATACCCCAAGTAGGTCTTACATGTCTCCGTCTCTTTCCTTTAGAAAACCACCTGTCCATCCAAAATCTAAAAGTATCCGCAGTATCATTCCATATGTTCGCAGGACCTATTCTAGAAAAGGATCCCGTTCTGAGTTGACACACGTGGATTTCGACAGCATAGAGGTTTCTTGTGTGAAGTATTTGCCTCCGTCTTACAACGGGGACATGATGTTTGAGTTGCCTCCACTTCCAGAAGGCATACCAACTCAGTTCGGAGGAGGACTGGATGGTATGAGCAAGCAACACGATGGTCACACATGGTGCAAGACAATGACTACAAATATCATGAACGATTTTGGCTTGACATACCGAAAGTCATCATGTACTGGCCATCTTCAATGTCCTAATCTTCATTGTGATTATAAGTGCAGGAATGAAGGTCGCACTAATCAAACGGAATGGAGTGGTCTCGCCATTTCCCCCTGGCCTCTCAATGGCGCTCCGCACCGTAAATCAACCTTGGCTTGTAAGGTTTGTCAAACCCCGCCTATTTGTCTAGCTCTATGTGATGCACGTATTTATTATGTGACGTGTACCGATTCGGAGCGCACCCGACTTGCCATTCATCTAGGTATTCACCAGCATCCCATCTCAAATGGAGTTGACCAAGCCGCAATGGACGTGATGCATGAGTGCGTTGCGAAGGAAGTCGAGCGCACACCCAACGCCACTAATTCTGCAATCATTATGGCTGCCAGTAAGAATTACCTTTCCGATTACTTGATCTCTCCCGGATCGGGATCATCAAACCTTGAAGAAGCATCTATGGATGCTGTCTTGGATTAGTTCCAGACTCTACACTATAAGAAACCCGTGATTTTTGTGACGTTAGCTGTGATCAAGTGTGTTTTTCAAAACATGTTTTTGCGAACGGGCCGAGCCTTGGGCTCTCGGATTCTGGTGGATGTTGCACCAAACATGGAAAAAACGCAGGAAAAACGCAGAGATGTTAGCATAAACGTATTTGTTTTGCGGGACATCCTAGTGAACATAGTCATGTTTTAGACAACGTCCTCAGAAAGGTGACAGTGCCACGTCGGCAAGGGGGTTTTAGTTTCACTGTGAGTAACTTCGAGATTGTTACTGCAACCTCTCGTAAAACACTGCCCGGTGGTTAAAATACAGTAGAGATGGGCTGACCCCTACAAAAATAAAAACCTGGATGTCGTTACTGACGTCACAAAAAACGTGGATGTCGTTACTGACATCACAAAAAACATGTTTGAGCCACGTAGGCAAGGTAGAAATTGCATTCTTTTTAAAATATTTGTGCCACGTAGGCAAGGTTGAAATCAGCTGCCACGTAGGCAAAGAGGATGTTGGAACAGACGTCTGGATGGACGTCTACTGTGACATTTTAATGTTTATGCTAACACGAGGCTAACACCATGACAAATCCAATAATCCCATATGGATTGTCACCACTTGTGCATCCCATTGAATATATATGTAAGGCCTTCTCTCCTATCTCATCACACTTGAATCAAGAGTGATTCACTTTCATCCATCTATTTGGATGAATTTGAATTACCCTTGAAACTTTTTGTGTTACGGTACTTTTTGATGACATGGCGCTTCTTTTTGGTGACATGGCGCTACTTTTTGATGACATGGTACTTGCTTTTGCTAACCTGGTGCTTGCTTTTGGTGACCTCCATCTTAACGAACGCCACAGAAAACGTCATAACGAACGTCACAGAAAACGTCATAACGAACGTCACAGAAAACATACCGTGTTAGAAATGACGTCCCAATTTACACTGTCCACAATTAATTATGCATTAAACTATGCTGATTGGACATGCCACGTCATATTTAAAAAAGTGACACGTCATATTTTAAAGGTGCCACGTCAGAAAATGGCGGGTCCACGTATGCAAGCCTAGTCACAATCGTATGCCACGTCATGCGCCACATCATGGGCCACATTACCAAGGGCCCGGATGAAAAATTTGGGGATGTGGCACTGCCCGTCCATGTGGCGATGACGTGGACGCGACGTGGCAGATTTTTAACACCTTCAACCCCCAAGTTTTTGTGACGTTTTAAAAAACGTGGGCTTGTTTTTTGAGATTTTGGCATGTTTTTCGCATGTCAATTATAACGGATTTTTTTGGACGTCAACGTTGACGTGTCGGATGCTGCACAAAACATAATTGCACGTTAGTTGCCCTGTCACAAAAAACACGGGTTTCTTATAGTGCTATCATCCCCTAACATAAGGAATTTGGTGTCGACATGCAAGCGCTTCTACAGTGGTGGGAAGGGTGTCATGGACAACATCATGGAGCTAAAGGAGTCATCCAAGTTTGTCTTCATCCACGAGAACAAGTTCCCAGGCCAATCTAAAGGTAAGGTGTTTGTATTTAAAATGTCTGTGGATCGTCCTGGTAGCGGTGTTGATCTTGTTCGGCGGATGCAGCCTGGTGGAGATCTCCAAGATTGTTGGTTGATGTTTGATCACGTAAAGCGGGTTAAAGACTGGACTACCATGGCATGCCATGTATACGACAGTAAGTATTGTAAAGTTATGACGATAGTTATGTGTGATATGCAATCGGAGGATGCTCAAGCACAACAGTTGTTTTGGGAGAACCTGAATGATACGATGTTGAATCACGGAGTGGAGAACACGAATTTCAAAGGGTTCATGGCTGATAGTGCCGGAGCGAATTGGCACGCTGTTCGGCGAGTGTATGGCAATGGCGACAAGGACGTCCCGATCGAAAACAAAGAACGGACTTGTTTATTCCATTGGACCAAGTGCCTTCAACGAGCCACCACGAAGAGCATTCTACCAGCATTCCAAGATCAACACATTGCACTTTGTAGGATTTGGAAGAACGCGAGATCACAAGAAGAGGCTGAAGCACAATACAACGTCATTCGTGGATGGTGGATTTCATCTGGAGCCACTACCGAGAGCGGGCGTCGTGCGCTGGAAGATTGGATGGCTTTTTGGCATTTCCGATATAGACAATGGGGTGGAGCAATGCAACTAGTAAGTTCTCGCAATGTTGTTTATAAATATTCAAATTGTTGAAAAGTTATATGTGAATGATGTACTGACCATTGCTGTATGATATCAGGACCTCACACTCGACCAGCGAGCTGACATGCCAACATGTAATCTTGCGGAGACAGTCCACAACCGCTGGCTTCAACAGTCCGGGAATACCATGACATGTTTATATGCGGCTACCGTGGATGACCTAATTCGGGCTTTCATGCAAATCACTTTGTATCGGGCATGGATCAATGGAGGCACCTCCGGGAAAGGTCCAGACAAAGGTACGCTTCGATTAAGATCTGCCCAACGTTCTGGTGATCCAAGACTCATTGCAGAAGCTGTGCGGAGTTTCCCGGGGGCGGAGGATCTCTTGACAAAGACGGGCGGGCTCGAAGGAGCGGAGCATTTTGGGTCTACAAAACGCAAACTTGACATGCCACCCGGGTCCAGCCACGACTCCCACCGATCCGATACGGTGAACTATTCGATTCCACGTGATGGCAGAAGGGTGACGCGGGCGCGAATCGAAGAGGCCCTAAATGAACAAGGTTCCGGGGTTCGTCACACAACTGCAGTATTGGAATCGGAGTGTGATCCGTCAAAGTGGCACATTGGTCGACTTCCGAAGACCTCCCACCGAAAGTGCCAAGCATTGCAGGCACACACCGGTGAAAGGTGTGACGCTAGAGTTGGGCGTGGGAGTCAGAGAACACCTGCCCCGACATATATTGGCAAGAAGAAGGAATTCAGGTCGCCCCGAAATACTGCTGTCGAGTTCTGGTTTTGTGCTGATGATATTAGCCGATGCGTGATGGGTTCGAAGAAACCGTTTGTAGTAGACTGGCCATCAGTCCCAATGACATGGCCAGTTAAGCTTGGCACGAATCTAACGATGCAAGAAGTTTTATCGTTAGAAGAAGCAGGTTTTCAGTTAGAGCAACGTGGTACTTTGTCGCCTCGTAGACAGTTTCAGGTAACTATGAGCATGCCTCTACCGCGATCGAATTTCCCTCTTCCAGAGAATCCGGACTCGTACCATACTTTCCGCAACGGCTACCAGATTCGCCGAAGTTCAGATGTGCCTTCCGTGGAGCACCGAAACAAGTGGTCAAGCGCAGCGTTGATGAAGAATTGCTACGTTACGAATGTCACCGCCATGCCGTATCCGGGATTTGGATGCGTCATCACTCTTCTAACGGAGAAGGAGAAGTCGTATTGCACAACCTTCACAGACTATCCGGCGTGTACATGTCCAGATTTCCTGAAGATGTCAGTGGAGGCGTTGGGGAAGAAAGGGCAATGGAAGTATTGCAAGCATGTGTATTACATCTTACGCTATTTATGTAAGATGGACTACAAGGAGGACTTATTCATGCATGCCCCAAGCTACAGCTTTAACGAGGTCATGCGCATTCTAGAGCTTGCAAATATTGCCGAGCAAGCATGAAAATCGTAGTGAAGTATCTTCTCAATAGTATTTGTATTTTGCAGTAGCTCGTATTTGAACATGTGAAATTGGTCTTGCTTGTCACGAGGATGGCTAATAGTCAATGCATGAGTGAATTTCTCACTCATACTTCTCTTCAATATACTAATTTATGTTACAATGTATCATTCTTTCTGATACATTATTTTAACCGACTTGAGAGGAGCTATGTTAGCAACATGCAGAAGTTATGCCATGTATTGGCAGCATATAATATCATCAAATTTGAACCACGCCTAACTCCAATTGGAGAGATGCGGTATCTTTAACCATTGGACGATAGTTTAGAATCTAATGTTAGAACATTAAAATATTATTTGTTCCAAACACTGTGTAATATAGCTATCACGATGAAATTATATGACTCCACATCCCCTACTGTTGGACTTCACATTCATTGTAAGTTTTATAAAATTTCATTCAAATTTTTTATTTGATTGTGGACTCTGTAATTTTAAGGTTTTAATAAATGGAAATAAAACCGCGAGTTGATAGTCCTGGACATGAGCGACGAAAGGAATTTGGTAAAAATGTCCATGGTTAGAGATTCCACGGCTATAGGGTACATTCTAAGTTTAGAAAATTCTTCGAATTTTCCACGTTAAGTTTGAGAGACTTATCATTATTTTCCAAAAAAAAAAGTTTTGCTATAAAAAAACAACTTTTTTTTCCCATTTTCAGACTATTTTCTGCTCACCGCTCGCCGCTCACCGCTCACCGCTCACAAGATAGCGTCGCTGGTGTGCAAGGAGTGGAGGCTCAAAATTTGTTAATTCACACTTTAATTTTTTTTGAACTTAATATGTTTTCGATTGATAATCCGAATGTTTTATAAGATGGTTTACATTACATATTGTTGTGGAAAAAATAAAAAGTGAAAAATATGAAGATCTCTAGGTTTTATGTGGAAAAGAAGAAGTTTTTTTGGTACCTTGCCCTACAATGAGTGACAATGTGTGAAAATGTTTGACTTGGGTTGGTATGCTATTTTTCACTAAAGACAAGAACTCTTTTTTGACAACATGAAGGGAAATAATATTACTTGCGAGTACTGAAAATCTCACTTTCAATAGAGTGTCCTATCAAAAGTTTTTGGAGGTGCCCGAGGTGCCCGCCCTCCCCATTTAAAATTCAAAACCCTATAACTTTTTCATCAAATGTCCAATTTAGGAAAATTGATTTTCCCACTAAGATCTTGGTAATGTCTTTCTATAGTAATGATTTCAAAGAAGAATGTTGGAAATTGACACCATAGGAACTTGACCAAACTTTCAAAAAACCCTTTTTAGACACTTGGTCCTTTAGGGGTTCATGCACCAATGAAATGCTTTGCAATCAATGTTCTTGGGTTGTACCCCATGCAAGCTAAAGCTCCCCCATGGTACCTAAGTTCTCAAAGGGCTGACCAATAGTTCCCCCAAACCTTTCCCAAGCCAAGACACAATGTGCATGTGGTCCTGGTTACTAACATAAGACCCTAAGATTCGGGGTACCTATCCAGTGTATTTTGGTGACTTTCAGGTATACTCCAATGTGAGGTTTTTATTTTTAGGGTCTGGATAGGTACCAGCCAGCCAAACCCGAGAGGGCCTTGGTAACACCACAACGACTTTAAGAATCAACGAAGGTTCTTACAATAATAGGCTAGGAAGCTTAAGGCTCCACACACAGCCACATACAACATGATCACAGACTTGGAGAAGGGCAGTAAGATACATAAAAAGATAAAATAAACCAATCATGTTCCGGCTTAGCCACCTGAATGCAACAACAACGACGCTTCCGGAGGTCCGGGGTCGTCACAACTCAAGAGCTGCTACTCAACTCAACGCATACTACCCAGCAACTAACAAGCAACACACACACTCTACCAGCAAGGATCACTTCAGCTTCAGAATTTTTCTCCCTTTCGGCAACCATCAAATTCGGAGAGAGAAAATTCTTTCAAACGGCGCCCTCTGGCAACCAACTTAAAACTACCGCATTCAAGAATGCGCTCCGGCAACAAAACCAACTAATCAAACAATAAAACAATTTGAACCTTCTACGTTACCGAAATCTCTACCTACCACGCATCACAGGCATATTATAAACAAGCCCGATCACACGCTGACACATTCACAAGAACAAGGGAACAATTATAATGCACAGCAGCCACCGGCTGGAAATTTTGGGAGAGAGTTAACCTTCTAACGCCGAGGACTGTTTCTGGAGAAAAGCAAAAATTCAGTGATTTTTTCGGACAGATGTCTCTGTGGATGAAATGTGAATGCATTTACATAAAGTAACCGTACAAAATAAAAGTCAACCGGATAAACTTCAACCCTGTAGATTCTTAGAATCATCCAACGGTGCATCCGGACTATTATAGTATATATACAGACCGTATATTACAAGTGCAACATTACTAAATCAAGAGCAGGCAATTTTGATCAGCCACAACATATTAGTTAAATTTTGGATTTTTTTGTCAATCGGTTCAGCTTAGGAGGCACTCATGAGCAACCAACACAAATATCTACATTTCCAAAAGGACATCATTTGAACTTGCAATGAATTTTTTAAGTCCATATACAATAATTTCATCCATTGAGTGACTCATACAATCATCAACAATTCATATACAATTCAACATGATTTTTAGTATAAAGTGGATACATAGATTAAAAGTGTAGATAAATATTTCCACCAAAAAAAAAATGCATTAATACAAAATCAAGGTGTGGAAATACGGGATTGTATACAACCTAGTGAAGATTCTACAAAGTATTGTCCAGGCACCTTATCTTTAGCCCTCATTGTCCTTGATCGGAGCTCAAACAGATTCTTTCTAGGATACATCCATCCACCTTTGAGCCATAAACAAGAAGTCATCCACAAACAAATCCATCTTTCAATTCCCTAGCATTGAAAGATTCGTACAACCATACAAATTGAAACATTCGTTTGCAGGAGAACATTCGGTTGGTGGTGAACATGTTCAACCGTTTTGTTTTCAGCTGATTGGGAAGGTGAGTCTGAGTAACTGTTTTGTTTTCAGCTGATTGTGGCAAGTTGAGGCTGATTTTGAGAATGGGTCGTTCACCAAAGGACATAGAACACATGAAGGTTGAGAGCGCGTACGAATGTTCTCCTGCAATTCTCACGTCTGTCAGTAAAAACGAGAATGATGAAAGACAGCAAAACATTGAAAAACGAGATAGAAAATGGTCTGTCAACAAGAGGTAGAAACTCACTTGTTTCTTGCTTGTTTCGTCCTCGCCCACCACAAGAATGTAGTTGAACTGTGCCAACTGAGCCTCCCGAATCTGCATCATGGAAGAAGGGGTACCACAAGAGAATTAACCCCTACCACAGCATGAAACTATTCTGAACCACCACAACTCAAAACGCGAGAGAGCCGAAGTTACTGGTACTTAACAAAGTTTACCTTTTTTTTGCAATTTACGGTCACTGACATCTGCATCACAGAAATAGCCAGCGGCGTTGATAGCATCCCGGACCTGCAACACCACCGCATCATAGGATTGCGTCAACAACCTTTTTACAGGTGCCGAAAAATACATCTAGAGATGTCGAAAAGCATTGTAAACAGTAATCTAGGGAACTTACCTCAATGGCATATTGCGTGAACTTCTCCGATACCGGACAGGCAATGCACTGGCGAGGGCTCAGCCAGAAAGGCCATTTGCCAGCATAATGTTCAAGAAGAATAGCAAACATGCTTCCGCCGAAATGCTCAGATCGATGCCTCCATGCTCAGCGCCTTCAGCTCCACAGTATTCCACGCACAACGCCGCCCTAAACCGCCGCAGCTCCTCGGACGGAGGCTTCTGCCACTTCCGAGGGTGGATGTGCATGATCTTGACTCGTGCCTTGAACCGCAGCGCTCCGACAATGGCATCGGACAATGGCATCGATCATGTTCATCGCACTGAACACCACCACCTCACCGCAATAGCGTCGACATGATCGAATGTAAGCGTCGACACGATCAAGTGTCTGCTCTTGTTTGCTCGATCGCACCGGAGCCAGCCCGTCGATCTCGTCGAAGAACAGATCGAAGAGTGCATTGGGTAGACAGCTCTTCACCACGCCGCCAGCTCCCGCCGCAATGATCTTCACCACGCGAGATAGGGTTTGGCTATGGCGTGTACACAGCGTCAACAAGCACTTTTAAGTTTTGAGCTTCTCGTTCGCAATCAGCCCTGACAAAGACACGATCCGAGAGCGCATGGGGTAAACAAATCGGACTCACCCACCAAAGGAACCGCTCAAACCCCCCAACCTTTCGACTCCCTGGAAGAGAAGACCGTGACAACAACAACTCGTTGCGAACCTCACAGTGATAAAATTCACGCTCGCATGACTCGCGCGAACTGGATGACTTCTGTATGCCAGACTGTCTTTTCTTTTTTTTTGTCTCTCCAGCACATCTTTTGGCGTATGAGTTTAGAAACGGCCAAATACGGATTGTCGTGGCCACTAAACGCAGCAATTGTCCAATGCCCACCATTTTTGGTTGTGACATTCGCAAATACATTAGCTAGATCTGAACCTCTTACTGGAGATTCCAATTCCCCACGGATTTCATGCTACAGCCTATATTCTACCTTGAGCGTCCCATTTCGGGCTTCGTGGGCGTTAAAGGATTATCCAGACCCACCCTCTGGGATTTTTATCGTGACTTCCTTCCTTGCACGAAAACCGCAACCACTCTTGCTGCCGCTTGCTGCCCCAGTTGCACACTTGCGAGCGGCAAATTCCACTTGCGGCAGCTGCCTTGAACACCGGGTCGTCCACTTAGGACGACGTCCCTGTGAGCTCCGATTCGACCAACCGCCGCTTCATGTGCATTGCCAGCTGCTGTCCTCGTTAATCAGGTTGTCATGACGTCGCTGAAGGCGCCACGCTTGTCCCATCTTGCTCGCATTTGCGCGTTGCTTGCGCTGCAGCTTGTGCTCGACGTGTGATCTTCGCAGCCACTTGACTTCAGCGCCAGCTTGATCTCCGTTGCCTACTTGCAACTGATCATTCCAAGGTGGAGTTCCGCTTCACCCCAACCGCGACCTTCTCTCTCAATGCACCGCGACCTTCTCTCTCACTACCGCCACGGAGCACAAGCTGAAAAAAATTTGTCACAGCGAATAGAGTTTTCCTGAAAGTACTAGGCATATACCGGTGGACCCACAGTTAGATCCTATATCCTGAATTTTACTAGTTGCCCTGAAAATGGAGTGCCAAAATTGAGGAACCAAAAAGATTGAGTGGATTAGGGGATGTCCGGTTGAATTTAGAGTGCAATAGTGAATGGTGAATAGTGAATAGTGAATAGCAAATCATGCACATGTGCATGTGGGGCCTAGGCTTGAGGATAGGTGTAGTACTATTGAAGGAGCAAGGTGGAGCTAGAAGAGACTGTAGAACTATTCAAGGAATGCCAGCTAATGGTCCGGGAAATACGCAAGGTGAGATTTATCACCTTGCAAAAATTTCCACTTATAGATTGCATACCGAGTTTGTGATTAGAAAAAGACACAAGGCCCGCACATGGTGCTGCACCCTCTCTTTTTGCCTGGGAAATTTCGAGTTTCAGGAAAACTCTAATGTCGCAATCTCCGAGCAGGATCACACCATCTCCCAAAACCCAATCAGTCCACACAATTAGCAAAATCCCCTCCAGCCGAAATTGCGATCGACACAAAATCAGACCACTTCCTCGTAAAAACTTGCTCAACCCCCTTGGCAATGCAGAACACGTGAGCTCTCCAATTTCGTGGCGCCGATCTGATGGCGAGAACTATTCAGCTCATGCAGGAGAAAAGGGCTCGGAGGGAAATTGTACCGTTAAGTCCGTTGCCCCTCGGAATTTCAGGCTCCGGAATGGGAAACTTCATTGCCGTTAAGTCCATTTCAGCAAATGCATTCCGATGCGGGAAATGTCTACATAATCTCGCCCGTTTCCCCAACTCTGAGCATTTTTCCTCACCGATCGATACAACTTCGAGAAGTCCCCCAACTCTCATCACTTTCCCAACAGCATCCAAAAAAACTCCTGTTTCCATTTCAGTTCCCAATTCCAGTTTTCGTTTTCACCTACGCACTCTCAACAACTTCACCCTCCTCAATCACGATGGCGTTCGAAGGCGCAGCAGAGATCAACAGGCTCATCGTGGACATCAAGGCCGCCAATGCCAGGATCGACAAGGCCGAGCCCCAAGACCTCGTCAACTTGCGTACAGGCCAAGTCAAGATTGGTGCCGGCAACCAGTTCTACACCACTTGGGAGTTCGTTGTGGGCATGCTCCGCGACACTGCCATGATGAACTGGTACCCCATGGCCCAGAAGGTCCTCGATGCCCAGAAGTACTCGCGTGAAACACTCGTCGACAACATCCGGAAGGAGAACGCTCCCTTCATGGGATACCTCAAGTACAACCAGTTCATCGAGATGAACGAACTGTATAATAGGTTCTTGGCCCTTGCCGACAAGGCAAACCGCGTTCAACTCCGGTGTATCATCGAAGGCTTCCTCCGCTACTTCAACCGCTACACTTCCTACGCCCAGTACCACTTCGACTACAAAGTCGGTGGTGACAAGTACAAGTATCTTCCTGGCCCTCAGGATGCCCCTGACGTCGATCTCAGCCGCCGTGTCAGCATCAAGGAAGGTCCTCGCATGAAGATGAGCTGGCCCAAGCTTGGTCTCGAAGCCTATGCTCGTCTTGCCTTCAATGAGAACCCAGCACTTGTCCGCGACTTCATGGGTGCGCTTCCCTGCAAGCAGCTCCACGTTCACGTCTTCGTGAGTGGTTGCTCTAGCTACGCATGGTTGCCTCTCGTGACCTTGGCGGATGCCCAAGTCAAGGAACGACAGTGCGATGCTCCCATCGGTCGACTTCGTCTTTCCATGCTCAGCGGCATGAAGCTCATTATTCAATACGGTCCAGTCACCGAAAACATCGAGACACCCGTTCTTGGTGAGATCGAGGAGAAGTACCACTTCTTGCTTCCGCAGCTTGGAGAAGCGCTCTGGAGGGACACCCATGAGGAAAAGGAAGGGATCGAGATTGTGCTTGAGATGGTGGAGTAGGAGTGCATTGGTGCACGCGATTTCCTTTGTTATCATATGAATGATTTGTTGTTATCATATGAATGATTTGTTGTTATCATACGAATGATTTGTATTTTACGGCGTATCGGGTCACTTGATCACAACTTTTCTGGCGTTTGGGCTTGGGAATGTTTTTCTTTGGAACGCTGTTCTGGAAATTGATCTGAAGAATATGGTGGTAGAGCCGACTTCTTAGGACAATGTATAACTGCTCGCTCAATATCTATTCAACTGTAAATGTGACAATGCCCGTCATAAATCATTGAAATCTCTTTTATACCATAATGAACAGCAGCTCGCCACCTTCTCTCAGATCGTCGCTCTGCGACTCCAGCTTCCTCTCCGTTGCTGCGCGTTCCGCGTGCTCCACTGCACCAGATCCGTGAACGAGAATTCAAAGGCGAGCTTCGGTGCCACAGGCAACGTCACTCGTTCGTGCTTGCCATCGCTCAATTGATGCTACCTTCTCCAATGACAATTCGTAACCTGCTGGTACCCGGATCGGTCACAGCCCCGCTATCAACCAAGGTTCTTCTTTTCTTTCCGTTGGGTTTCTTTTTCTTTTTCTTCTTCTTTTTCTTTTTCCCTTCTTTCTTCTATTTTTCCTTCTTCTACTTCCTTCCTTCTACTAAGTTATAAATTCCTTTCTAAAACATTGCAATTTTCCTAGACTTCTACTTCTAATTAATTTTAACCTGCAACAAACTAAGTTCTCACTAATTCTTGTTCTTTCTCGTACAAGAGTAAATTCCTGTCACTCTAATTCTAATCTAGTTTCTAACACCAAAATCTAACTAAGATCATCCCTTTTAACTACTAATCATGACTTTGTCACACCAAGGTTGTTTTTACCACTAACTCTATTAATTTTGAGTTAATTGTTTCTTTTTTCCACTAAACTACCATAACATCTACTATGACGTTTTTTTGGCGTTCATACAAGGCCAAGAAATGAATACAAAAAGAGATATTCAAAATTGACCAACGTCTGTAGCTGTGGGAAAAGTTTTACAACTACCATCTTTGACACCCTCCCAAAGATTGAATTTTCTTTATTTGCCCATGGAATTTTCCTTGTTCTATGGACATGGACTTAGTGGTGGAACAAACAAACATTTTATCCACGCCAGCTCCCCTACAGGTACTGGCGCTCTTCTTCTTCTTCCCTACCCTTGAAGGAGGAAGTAGTTCCCTACAACTAAACATATACAATGAGCATTGATTTAGTGGTGGAATGAACAAACACTTTATTCACAACTGCCTCTTTTCAAAGATGGGAGTTCTTCTATCCATACCTATGGCGCATGGTAAAAATATCCAAAATGTGGTAAAATTTGTGTAAAAGTGGTTACATTTGTGTATCCATGTTTGTGTAGAAGTAGCCTTATTTTCTATCATGTGATATCTTAGCTTATAAGTGTTTCATTGAAGTAAGGTCAAATGTCTTATATCCACCACCCATCCTAAGAGCGTAAATGAATCATATCCCATAACTCACGAGTTCCACACCATGATTCACCATGATTTATCTATTGGAGGTGATATTATGATGTCTATTGTAGTGGTTTTAAAGTAGGGCAACCACCAATAAGGTTGTGACCACTATTACTTTATTAGGATTTCGGATTCAGGGTATAATATAAACTATGAAGCGGTAACTTTGATTTCAACATCTCCCGCACTTGAACAGTGAAGTTTCCTATTGCGGTTTTAGAGAGGGTGGAGTCAATAGTCACGCAACGTGTACTGGATATAGGGTAAATATTATGACCAATAATGGATCAAGGCTTACTTTGCAATTTGCAAATTTGTAACTAGTTGATTAATGGAAGTGTAGAGCTTGAAAATTTTGAAGAAAACAAGCAACACCTTGTGAAGGCAATACTTGGAAACGGGGTCTCGCGCCGAGACAAGTATCGTGCCAAAACATGGTATTGTGTTAAGACAGCATATTGCTCCAGGACTAAGGGCCGCTTCACACTTGGTGGCTAAGTCGAGTGGCCGTCGATTTCCACCAACGAGATAGCTAGAATGGTCAAAGTCCGGACTTTGGGCCTTCACACTTGTGCCCAAACTCCAAAGGTCGTCGTCCTACATGGCAGCACTTTTGGGTTGTTTTGGCGCCAAAGCGACGGCCTCTCGATCAGAACTTGGGTGGTCCATTATTGCGGACCCAAACTACAATCGATAGTCCTTCGAATTTTTTAATAAAATAATAAAAAAATTGACAAGATCTAGACCGTTAGATGAAAGAGGCCAAATTTTTTGGCTCATTTTCTTCTGGCTCATTTTTTTGGCTGACTTTTTTGGGGCTGAAATTTTTTTGCGTAATGATATGGGGTTTGGACTTCCCACTTGACCTTTGGGGCTTCACACCACGACCGGCCAAACCTTCAATTTACATTATTTAATATATTTTTTTGGCAAAAAAGTTTGGCCTCTCACCATAGTTTGGCCACTCATTTTGATGGACGGCCACTCGACTTGGGCATAGTGTGAAGCGGCCCTAAATCTCACGTTGTATCCAAATCTCGTGCTAGGACAACATCTTGGAGGATTGCCCTTACACGGATCTACACTTGTTTACGAATTATTAAAAATAATGTACTGAAAGCTCCCCATTGACTCACATTGCATATATGATCCCATAACTTGTGGCCCAGATTTGTACACCCAAAGCCTTGGAGGCCGGACAACCAGTTCCTTTGAAAACAAGCTAAGCTACAGCAACTTGTCTGATGTATGAACACAATTCGTGCTCTCATTTTTTGTGTGAATCGGACAGATTATTAGGTGGCATGATGAGGGTAGGTGGCCATCGACAAAACTTTTTGTCTTTTAATTCTAGATGTGGCAAACACCGAAAAGGCCATGTCCTCACGTACCATGGTCCATATCCATATAAGGTAAGCCCCCATAAGTTTTAACCAACAAAAATCCATAGCCAACGCCTATAAAATTGGGGTATATCCAACCCTCTTCCATTCCATTACCCCCAACTCAGTTCCAAATGGAGGTTTGCTATTAGTCAAGACCCTTACTTTGGTCGTTGGTTATGGGGGGTACCTACTCTTGGCCACCCACTAAACATGGCTGCTCAGTTTGAAAATCCATAACTAACTCAGTTTTCAACGAAAAAAATATGAAATCACTTGGGTTGGAATTGTAATTCTATTGGCTATCACTGAAAATTAACAGTATAATTACCTCCTCTCTCCCTACATGCACATTCCTTAACATGTCGGTTTTAAGGGGGCTTACCTTAGCATGTTTGCTAGAATTTTATTGATTTCCTTGAAATTTGAAAGGACATAAAAATGACAACAGTAAAAACAGCTCTGTCATCGTACTCCCATGGTTCCATCTTTGGGCACCTATTTGACTCGTGAAATCTAGACTTATTGTAGATTTTAATGAACACTACAGATTTCAAATAAGAATATTCATTAAAATCTACAATTTTGGATTTTTTTTTATCAAACCGATTTTGAATTTCTTTTAATGAAAATATAAAAACAATTTTGGATATTTTATTTTTAAAAATATCCAAAATTGGTTTGATATATCCAAAATCTACAGTGTTCATTAAAGTCTACAATCTTGATTTTTTTTTTTAAATATAAAATCTGAGATTCTTCAATCTCATTTTTATGCAGGTATGAACCTCTGACAGTATTATTAAAAAGAGTTCCTTAATATCTGATTTATGTAAATCACCCCTTGATGAAACAATTTAATAAATGAGCCGTATTGGCCCAACATTTTTCTCATCTTTGTGGCAAAGCTATTGAAGCCTGTACAATATTATGGACCTTTGCATTTCTACGAGTGTTTGAAATGATAGCGTTTACATGGCTTGGAATCCGATACATGTATGATTATGAACTTATGGCTGGCACTGAAATTCTTGGTACAGAATCATGGGTCTTCAGCCTGATTGATGGGTTTCTAGTGTACAAGCCAATAATCATGAGGGTGAGACAAGGGTAAAGAATTATTACAATAGTGTAGAGGACATTATTTCCAATAGGTACCAAACTAATAACAAATGATCTCCACAAACAACAAATATACCCACATTTGCGAATTTAAGTGAGAAGTTCAAATCCATTTTTAAATCTGAACAAGTATCTTCTTATGTTTTTTCAAAAAAATTATAGAGTCTTGAAGCAAATCCCATGTAGAATTGTGTGATCATTAATGGAGTATTATTCTCTTCTTATACTCATGTCATTCCCCAATCATTTGCTACACAAAAATAGTATCCACATTAATTGTTGTTAATAGTGTGTGTGGCATCAATTCCCAAATGGCATTGTTTGGAATGGTTGGGGTTTACCTAGAAAGAACCAAAGTTTGGATATAGTCAAATGCAAGAATAAGGCTAAATATATTATTCTAAGATCATTCAAGCTATTATAAATGTTTTATGGTCTTGAAAATTATCTAACTTCATCATATAACACAATATGTGTGAAAATGTCACATCATTTTTTACAATGTTGTAATTGATGTTTTCACATATAATTACAATGCCAATTCTAATAGCATGACCATTGTACATAATAGTGGCCAAAGAAGGACTTCCTAGTACTATTCACATGTCAATTATTCACATCATGCATTCAAGTTGGGGACATCAACACGTTTCATACATTATTACCAAAATTGTTATAATGTCACATTATCACAAATATTGCGTTCTATGGAAAGCAATCAACTGTATTAGCCCCTACAGGACCTTTCCTCCATGGGGGGCATTTACCATTTTAGGCAGAATCTTATGGTCTCAACTTTGATCATGAATTTCTAATTTTTTTCAATAGAGATGCGGCATAGTAGCTTTGTGGGAATATGATTTTTTTCTCACCGGACCTTTAAAAAGAAAGTTATGCTATTCTAAGTGCAAAAATGGGGACTTTGGGCAACTCCAAAATTTTGCTAGGAGTTTCTATTGACATTAGGATTTTTCATACATTTAAATAATATCACGTTCTTTAATGATGTCTAAAAAAATTCTTGTCTTTAGTGTAAAAAATCATTTTAACCCAACTCAAAAAAATTTGAACAATGTCGTGCAAAAGGAATTTTTTTAATTGCATTTCAAACGCTATGATATTCATATCCGTGCAGTTAGTTGCAACAAAAAAATTATTGCTTGTTCATATAGAAGTCTATTTTAAGGTATAATGGTTGGAAGTCCAAAATTTTACTTTTAAATGTGACCTTCATGCCTCTTTTTGATAGTGGCAGTTTTGGACTAGTTTTGGGAGCAAATTGGCGGTGGTCCTTTAGGGTTCAATATATGATCAAATCCACAACCAAACTTCCAACAACTCATTGGATAATTCTAAGGACTAAGAATAACAATTTTCTAACCTCTTATTTAGTATAGTTAAAATTTTCTTCATGTCAAAATAAAAAATTTGTTCTTGAATCTGATGGAATTCCTCAATATGGTGATGCTTTCTGCTTTCATTTTTTTTTAATCAAGAATTGGTGTTTTTAATTTTTACCTCCATCTGCTTCTCTTGGTCACTGGAGGAAACAAAATAGAATCATGAGAACAACTCAATTATGTCCCAAACTCGTCACCATCACAAAAGTAAGGTTTGTCCAACTACATAATGTTACAACATTCACAACTTTCAGGAGGCATTGTACAAACACAACATTGAGAGTTATAATTGTGGGTCTTGCCAAAAATGTTCAAAAAAATCTCAAATGAGTCATGGTATGTTTGGATTTGACTCATTTGAGTACTATTTGGGTATTTTATTTTGAAAACAACACACATTTTCAGTAACATTGTTCTACACTGTATCTTACATCGATTCATTGGTATATTGAGAATCATTTTAACTCTTGGTAGTACGTGGACCATGAGAGCCAGGGAGAATCTAGGACTATAATAGATTAGGTTGAATATCATGTACACAATGTGTACATTTTTGCATGACCCTACTTTATGGAAATCACCATAGTTTGCCAATGCTTGCATGGATTGGAGATTGGAGAGATCCGTTGGAAAGCTAACAAGGAGCTCGAAATGCGTTCAGAGGATGTGAGAGACAATGTCAAATTGTGGAAAGAGTTAGATAATCAAAAGCACCATAAACGACCTTGCCATGGCCTTGTGGGCATTAAAGGGTTAAACCAAAATACCCAAGTATGAATATTGTAATATTTTATATCATAGAAAAAATAAATTCTAAATTAGATATTGAAAGGTGTCCAAATTTTAAGTTAAATACTTGTGTTTACATTTTATTTTTAGAGAAATAATATTTGTTCACCCTAATTAGCTATTAAAATAATGGGAGAGTTTGGTGGTGTCTAAACTTGAGTCTTTATAATGCTCTGTGGTGTGTCTAAACCTGACACCAAGTTAAAATTTGAACTGTGAATGTGGGCCGCCCTTGAAATGAATTTACTCGATAGATCATGTTTTAGCATGAATATGAGCCATTCTTTCTCTTTTGACCCAATCATGGACATTTGAAAAGATTTAGAACTAGTATGATGAGTTAAACTGAAAAAGAAATCAAAATCTACGGTACCTTCCTTTCTCTTTACATATTATATTACATGAAGAATTTGCTAAAAAAATCAATGAAAGAAACAAAACATTATTTCAGGTCTAACTTACGCCTCTTAGCCCATATTTTTTAGTCTCAACCCCTTAATATGAAATATGACATTGCTCAAACCCAAAATGCCAACCTCACAACAATGTACAACTTAGCCTCTCTTATGTCACAAAGCTACAAAGATTTGAAACATATCCTTACGATCGTGACATTACAAAAGCTCATAAATATTCCCACTTATCGTTTGTTTGGGTCAATCTTGGCACCCAGTCGCCAAACAATTTGTTTCTTTTTCTTTCGCAAGCATTCGAACTCAATGGATATCACCCAGGCATTATATGGATATCACCTAAACAAATCTCTTGAATTTCCCAAATATTTTGGACGTTTTCCATTATGAATTAATTATGTACAAGATTGACCCGCACGCAGGGTAGTTCAAAATTAATTTCCTGTTATGACATCTTCTCAATAGGAACATGTAATAGTAATCTCAACTAGTGACTAGCGTATTGACACGTTATCCCCAACAAAGAAATGGTATCTATGGCAATGTAAAGCATACGCATGCTAAATGAATAATATGGCCTAGGCTATTTCAATATGAATCTAGGTAAACGCAAATAATAGTGGTCTACTTCAATTCTCAATCCACATCAAATAATGTACCTCAAAAATAATAGGGCGGGATGTTTCAAAACGGTTGACACAAAATTAATGTGGGACGATGGAGAGGTGGTGGTGAGTGACGGCAAGGTGGCAGTGAACAACAGAAAGATGTGAGTGAGCGGCATTACATTTGTTGAAATGTGTCCACATTAACTTTGTAGCGCTGATGAGCTTCAGAGGGCTTGAAAGGATCCGTTAGTGTAACAGAACATGCACAGTATCATCTACAGATGTGGTACATTTTACTAGTGATCCCACTTCACGGAAAATATTGTAGCTCTCCAATGCTTGCACCAATGCACTTGAAGCGTTTGAACACGTTGCAACCAAAAGAAATCCATCTAAGGTAAGCCCCCCCCCTAAAATCGACAAGTTAAGGAATGTGCATATATGAAGAGAGGAGATAATTATACTATTATTTTTCAGTGATAGCCAATAGAATTAAAATTCCAATCCAAGTGATTTTATATTTTTCCGAGGAAAATTGAATTAGTAATGAATTTTCAAACTGTGCAGCCATGTTTAGTGGGTGGCCAGCAATAGGTACCCCCCATAACCAACGACCAAAAGTAAGGGTCTTGACTAACACCAAACCTCCATTTGGAGCCGAGTTGGTGGTAATGGAATGGAAGAGGGTTGGATATACCCCAATTTTATAAGCGTTGCCTATGGGTTTTTGTTGCTTATGGAGAGAAGAGCCGTAACTGGAAATACACCAAAAATGACCTAAAAAACAACCACCTCGACGCGAAAGGATAATTTTTGTTCCAAAACTAGAATTGATGTGGTCCACATCATTTTTCACACTATTTTTCACACTATTTTTCACATGACGAGGTCTACCATGATTCCCTCGAATCTGCATGTACCTATTTCCAAGATTTATCCCACACACAATACGAGGAGGTTCGAATCCCAACTCTCACATTTACCCCCTCCAATGCGTTCCCATCATTGGGAACAACGGAGTGAGTCACGTCCGCGAGAACGACGACCTAAACCCGCCACAAGACTAAAATCCGCGGATCTCTATATCCGTCGTAGATCTCCACTCGCGTTATCTAGGTTTGAGCGGACTGTGTGAGCTTTGGGTTGGTTGATAGAGCGGTGGCCGAGAAGCCATCCGTTGTGTTTTGGCTCCATGTCTTGTACAGCATCTCCGTCACGCCATCGCTGCCGCTGCGGAGGGGAGGGAGTGCGGTGCAGTTGGTAGTAGCGGTAGGTGATGTTGTTGTTTGTAGAGAATCGCGAGCTGTTGTCGATGTGGAGGTAGGGAGGAGAGCGGAGGGAGCGATGGACGGGCATGCGACGGACAACACGTCGGGCAGTGGCTCCGCTGGGGGCGCCAGCACCGCGACCGGCGGCACGTCCACCAGCAGCGTCACGTCGTCCGTCCTGGCGGTCTGCAGCGATGCCGCGCTCTTGCAGGTAAGTGCGCTTAGGTTTTGAGGTAGGAATTGGTGCGGGGATCTCGCTTTTTGCAAAGATTCTAGTGGTTTGGAATTCGGTAGCTGTAATTGTGAGGTGTGAATCTCGGCGCGTTTTTGATGAGGTGTATTTGTCGTTGATTGGACGTGTTTTGGTGAGTTTTGTTGAATAGCGTCGTAGATATGATTTCGTGTTTGACCTAATGAGGTTTGGTGTTTTGTTTCGAGTATGTTCTTTTTCTAGTTAGGTCAAGGGGATTATTCTCGGGGGAGTTGTAGGGATTTGCGGTTTGTGCTTTGTCTGTTTAGGTCGGTTGCGAAATTTGGATCTGTGCTTATGTGGTTTCTGATTCGGGATGCCGCGGTCGAGTTTCAAAGTGCATGCTGTAGGTTTTGTGGTGAGGTTGTGTATGAGGTGGATCCTCTGGGACGCGCAGGTTGGACTTTTTTACTGGTAGCTCGTCAAGTCTGCTGGCAATCAATGTGGAGTTGATGTTGGATGTGTTTGGGTGTTTGTTGGTTGCAGAGGTTGAGAAAGTGTGGAGTACCGTCGGAAGACTTGGAAAGAGGTAAGGAAGGAGTTGTGGACTGGTTGGATGGACACGCACCTCAACTGGCAGCGGTCATCGATGCGCTAGTTCCCGGACCGGATGAAATTCAAGAAGCTTCTTCATCAGCCCCTGATGAGGTTCAAGGACCTGCAACTCGTAAGGAATTTCAAAACCAATGCAGGGATGCGCTCAAGTGGGTGCAGTGGATTATGTTTCAAGGGGAACCGCAGGTGGTATTGGCAGCTGCAGGGCAGGGAAATGGAAGCACCAGAGGAGTATGTGGAGCAGTTTGGGGCAACAATGATATTGCTTATAGATGTCGGACGTGCGAGCACGACCCTACCTGTGCTATTTGTGTGCCATGCTTTCAGAACGGCGATCACGCTACACATGACTATGCTATGATCCGCACCGGTGGGGGTTGCTGTGACTGCGGAGATGTTACTGCTTGGAAACAATCGGGATTTTGCTGCAAGCATAGTGGTCCGGGTCAAGTGCCACCATTGCCGTCTCTTCTTATCAAAGCAGCTACTCCAGTATTGGAAGCTCTCTTACGTCGATGGGTATGTACACTAAGAGCAGCAGAATTTGTGGCGGAAAATAAGGCAAAGAAATGGGAGGACCAATCTGTGCAGGAGAAGGCCGCGTGCCAATTATCAGTGGTTTGTATCGAGATGCTGCTGGAATTCTGTAGCTTTGGTGAATCTATGCTGGCTTTTACTGCAGAAATTGTAGGCAATAAAAGCTTGGAACTCTTGGATACATTGATGAGCACGGAGTGTTTCTTACCGAAAAGGTGTGTGATCTCCCTGCATGAGCTACTATACAAGCTTCTCGGGGACACCAACTTCAAACACACTTTCGCGCAAACGTTCATCTCTCATTACCCATACTGTTTGCGGGAAGTCCTTAAAGAGGATACTGCAAGAGCCGGAACTTCTATGAGGAGCAAGTATCGTGAACATGCTATCGTTAATAGCTTCTCTGTACAGATTTTTACCGTTCCGACTCTCACACCCAAGTTGGTGATGGAGTCTGCTCTTTTGGACATGCTACTGGATACATTAAAAGACTTCTTCTGTGCTTGTGTTGGGGACGATGGCCGCATATCTGTAAGTTATTGCTTACCCCTTCTGCAGTTGGTCATCGGCTACTTTCCTTTCCTTGCAAGAGGTCGTGTAGTGTCTTGTTTTTCCCCTTTATGCCCGCAAGCAAGTTGCACTTCTCTTGTATGCATCTGTTCAAGCGGACGTTTACTAAATCAATCCAGTCCTTTTGTTTGTGCAGGTGAGGAAGGCACCGGTGAAGAAGCGGCTTTATTTCCGTATCATAGAGGATATCAGATACGTCATGACCCACTTGGAAGTGTCACAATACGTTGCACAGAACCGACCTGAACTTGCAAGGGGTTGGCTGCACTTACTTGCTTACATTCAAGGGATGTATCCACACAGGCGACTGACAAGTATACATGTGGAGGAAGAAACTGAAGAATGGGGCTTAGCCTACTCATTGGAGTCTCAAATGGCATTTATTCATCCTCTGTTTGTTGCAGGAGCTGCTGCATCCAGCTACCTAGATGCATGCACGAAAGACGATCTAATGCCTGACTCTCAGGATTACTCCCATGCAACTTTGGTTAACTTAAACAGTGGCAACTCTGCCAGTAAGATTGTCAATGCGGCGAATGGCTTTCTAGGTTCTAATTCTGGAGCTGGTGGCACAGGAGCTGGGTTAGAGTTTGATGTAGACATGTACGATGCTCCACTCTCAGCTGACTGTACTGATCGTGCATCAGCGGAATTCAATCTGCAGCATAGAGGGAAGAAAGACAATGGAATGGTACTAATTACAAGAATGCAAGTGCCGTTTACTTTGGTATGGCTTATTGACGAGTGCGCCCAAGTACTTGACCATTGGCTGGCTATAGATGCATCTAGGGAGGCAACCAAGTCAGGGCAGTTAGCTAGTGATACCAGTTCGGCTCAAGGATACCGAAGAAGCCATAGATGGCGAGGTAGAGGGGGCAGAGGAGTTCGGGATTCTCCAACCCAGACCACTGGTGGGCAAATTCGGGAATGGTTGAGGCGTAGTAGACGTGCTCCTCTTGAGCCACGAGGGTGGTCAGACGCTACACAAGAGCAATCTATGTTGGGAACAAATGCTGGAAACGACGCTGCTGACATGGACGTTGAAATGCAGGTGTGTTGACAAGTAATTTTTAAAGTTTTTTTCCTCTCCCTGGGTTCTTCGCAAACAATGCTAGTTAGATCAAATTTTAAGTCGTAACAGTCCTTGTTTTGGTATCAGCAAGGTGCTCGTTTAATTCTTGAGGTTCTGTGTCTCTTAGGTCCCGCGTGAAGGCTGGGATACTAGAGCTCCGGATTGGTGGATGGGGCCCGAAGCATCAGCATCTCCCAGTATTTTAGGCCAGCTTGGTGAAGATAGCGAATGGCCAGCAGTGGAGTTTGATGTTAGTAGACAGGATGTGTCTTTTCACATCCCAGTACATCGTATGCTTGCACTGCTGCTTATCAAAGCAATTGACTTTCATTCAGTTAAACAAGAGAAGTCTTCGGGAAAATCTAAGGTTTTATCAAGTGATTGTGAAGGATCATTCTTGGGAGAGATTCTTCCAAAGAAGTTCCGTGTGCCAGGATTTGCGGCTCTTGTCATGGAGCATCCTCTACGTTTGCAAGTTTTGTGTGCACAAGTTCAGGCTGGTATGTGGCGACGCAACGGTCACGCAACCAGTGCATTATGCGACCTCTACCATACCGTGCATTGGTAATTTTCTGGTTTGATCTGCTTAGTACCTATCGAATAACGTCATTTTCCCACGTGTGTATAGATAATCCCTATCTGCTCGCGTTTTATTTAATGAATCTTATTTCGTCCTTATCAATGAGTGGTAGTTAGTACTATGTGGCTCCACCCAAGCACGCTAGCGAGGGTGATGTTTCTTCTTTGTAGTTGGTAATTAACATACAATCTCTGTGTAATAACACTTAGTCTGTTGGAAGTGTTGTTGTGTTTGGATCAGCTCAATCGCAATGTAAACCTCTTGCTGTTTGCAGGTGTGAAGATAGTCTGGAGCTTGATTTGTTCTTGTTGCAATGTTGCTCCATCATTTCACCGGTCGAAAATTTTGTGGAACGGATTCTTGCTCGATTCTCACTCTCCGACTACTTCAACCTTTCAATTTGGCATCCTAATGAGTACGACCTGCCCTGCCACCAATGGTTCAATTTCTCTGGCAGGATACATGCTGTAGGCCTTGCTGAGGCGAGATTATCCTGCAATGTTTGTGGAACACAATTATGTCGTTCTGTTTCTTGCTCGTGGTAGTCCATTTTTTACATAATTAACTGTTTTTGCTCTGGCTTTCCAGGTATCAGGTTACTTTGGCCCAGGAGTTTCTTGTTCTTCTGATCAGGCTGGTTTCTGAAAGGGGTTTCTGTGGGTTGACCGAGAAGGAAGCTTTACGGCGGGAGTTGGTACAAAGATTAGCTGTTGGGGATGCTACCCATAGCTATCTATTGAAAGCTCTTCCTCCACGATTACAAGACAGCAAGCATTTGCAAGAATGCTTAGACGCAGTTGCAACATATTGCAATCCCTCCGGAATGCAGCAGGTGAAAATCTTTCTGTGAAATTACAGGACATTGTGTTAGAATTTTTTTTCGTCTTGGTGATCTTCTGTTTAGATCTTATTGTGGTGTACTTAATGAATGGCCGTGATCCACGTTCAGTTTGAACACATCCGTGCGTTTTGTCTGTCCTTATTTTTGGATTTTGTGGTCTTGTCCTACAGTAACTCATGGCTTTGATGTTGTATATTTGTTTACGTGGGAGTTAATGCGTTGTCATTCTTGTACATATAGGGCAAGTATGTATTGAGGGAAGAATGCTGGCGTGAGCTGGACCTTTATCATTTGCGATGGAGTCCTCGGGAGCTTCAATCAGCAGAAGAGCGATACTTGAGAGCGTGCAGATCACCTGCCGTATTTCTGCAACTACCTCGCTGGTCACAGCCATTTGCGGCTTTACAGGATTTGGGACGGTTGGTTCTCACTTCTCGAGTTCATGATGTGCTGCGTTCCATATTCTTCCATGCGGTCTATACCGAGGATCCCTCCACCATGGAACTACTACTGCATGCTCTTCATCTGCTTGCTTTAGCTCTGGATGTCTGTAAGTCTCAGAACAAATCAGGAAGCATTGTTGAAGACCGTCCACGGCTGCTACTCCGCTGCGTCGAAAAAGTAGCTGTGGGAAGGGCAGATGCTACTGCGATGAGAGAGCCTCAGAGTATGCTCTCATTGTTGGTGTTGCTTTTTCGGAAGCGAGTTGATGAACCTGGAGCTTATGGTTTTGGAGATTTGATAAAGAAACTGTTTAAAAGCTTTGCGGAATTGGACAGTAGATGCATGCACGAGATAGAGGTACTTGCTCCAGAGATTCTTCATCGTCCTTCTGTTGGCACCTTACTGAAGGGTGGTAGGGTTGGAGACATCAATTTCAAAGATGACATTTCAGTTTCCGAGAATGATAGGCGAAGAGCTATTGCCCGAGAACGTCAGGCGGCTGCCATGGTAAGATTAGTTATCTTGGTGACTTGTCACCACTTGTAAGTGCAGTATGTCATTGCCTTTATTAGTATTCATTTTAAACGCATGAGCTAATTTATTAGCTTCAGCCGTGGTCTTTTAACGTCCATATTTTACTCGTAGCTGGTAAGCATTTATTCACCATATAGCGTAATTTTTTTTTTCTGTGAACCGAACTGTTCTTGATTTAATGTCTCTATCTTATTTATATTGTCTCAGGCAAAAATGAAGGCTGCACAGGAGAGGTTTGTGGTCAACTACAAGCCAACAGAAGAGAGCAGTGGTTTGGGGAAGGGTGATGAAGCAGAGGCAAAACGAGCAAAGGAGTCGGGGGCAGAAAGTGATGAGGTATCCGAGGATGTTCAAGTCACTCAATGTGCACTTTGCCGAGATGCTGCAAGCACAAGTCCCTTGTGTTTCATGGTTCTTATTCAGGTAGCTCTCGCGCTTTCATGTTTATAACTCAACATTCTGCAAGGTTCTTGTCGAGCTTGATCCGTTTCGTGTGATTCGTTTGTAACGTTTTCTTTTATGTTCGTGAGTCATTCCTGGTTTCTCTCTACCTACGTATAAGTCGCGGTTCAGGGTAAAGTTCTTATTATTTCCAATCTGAAGGCGTTCCTTGTATACCCTATTATCGCTCCTTCTCTCTGCAGTACTATTAATGTTTTCCGTGAGATTCCCGTGTCAGAATGTCTGCAATGGTCAACTCGAGCAGATTTTAATCTTTCTACTTTCTTGGCAGAGGTCAAAATTGCTTGCGGTCGCTGAGAAACATACTCCTTCTTGGGAGCGTAGCTTATTTTCTCTAGCAGAACAGGGAGATAGAGAAGGTGAAACTTCCGAAGGGGCAAGCACTGCCACAGGTTCAGATGGGAGTAGGTATCTGAATAGTACTGCAGAGCTTTGGCAATGGATTCAAGAAGCTTTGGGAGATACTCAAACACGCACCCGGCTCCTTGATGGTGAAGACTTACTGGAGCTATTACGAAATGGACCCGGTATTCGTAACCCCCCTCGTGTAACTCCTGAGTTTCTATGGAACTGGGATGCCAGAGGTCAAGCAGATGATCCACCAGCCGCAGCAACAACGGCAGACACAGAACCAGAAGAAGTTGAATCCATTAGTGAGATTATTGAGACTGAAAGCAACAGTGAAGCTGGGACCAGTGAAGCAGCAGGTTTGTCGGATCATCGCATTCATTTGTTATGTCGTTTCTACTATCTGGATGGATGTCTATATTTTATTATGAGGTGTAGGAATTCTTCCAGATGATTTACAAAGGCGAGAAGTTCTGAGTGCACGGTTTTCTCTTCTGTTCATTTTGTCGACACCATAGAACTCTTTTGTGCTGTCAGACATTGTTGATGGAAAGGACGAGTTCGTGCATTGCAGGCATTGTGGACGTGAATTGGTGGGAGGACAATTTTAATAGGACGGATCTAGAGAGCACCACAGACAGAGACATGGCGGTTGCAACTGTTCTTGCGGAATACGTAGCCTCAGCTGTCTGTCGAGGAGAATCTCGGCCGCAAGATCGGACTCGTCATGCAAGAAATGAATCTCTTAGGCAGGGAGGTCCAGAGCAAGGTAGAGAAGCTGCTATTCGAAGCAGGAGAGCATCTACACGGTTTTCTTTGGCAATGGCTGAATCTACACGTTCTAAAGGCAATGACACAGTGGGTATCCACATGTCTGCTTGTGGGCATGCAATGCACCAAGAGTGCCGTGATCGCTACTTCTCCTCCCTTTTGCAAAGGTATTTGAGTTACTGCTTTTGAGTTCGAAGGACGCATCTTCTTTTAAATATCATTGGAGTAATTTTCTTTTTTGATTAAAGTTTTGTTGTTGCCTATGATTGATACTTTCAAATTGTATCTTGACACTGTATTGTTTTACTTCAGATTCTACAACAGGGCTTTGTTCGAAGGTGTACAAATTGTGGATCTTGAAATGGTATGGCTTATTCGTGCAACAGTCGTTATCATTTTTTAGGATGTCGCTCAGGCTTGCTAAATCGAATTATTTTTATTGTTTGGTTGGGCATGCAGTACTGTGTAGTCAGCTCGTGTGGTCTGTCACTGAATACATGTATTCCTTTAAATTTTTTCCACAGGGGGAGTTTCTTTGCCCGGTTTGTCGCCGACTTGCCAACGCGATTCTGCCGGTTTTGCCCGGCCATACAGGGTTGAACAGTACTTCCAAAACACCAAGCGTGCATCAACTCCCAATTGCCGTTTCTTCTAGTCCTCCCTTGTTACAGGTGGACCATGCGTTGCGACTGCTTGTGAAGGCCGAAGAGTTGGTTTCCAGATCAGAGTTTCGTAAAGTATCCGATCCTCAACTACCTGACATGGTGAAGGCCGTTCTAGAGGATCTTTCAAAACGACTGTATGGTTTATTTTACACCGAGAAGGATCTCTTTACTTCACCAAGCGCTGTTCAAGGACATGTACATCAAGGGCTACTTCTTTGGGATGTCTTCAGATACTCCCTTATGTCTGCAGAATTAGCTGCTCGTAGCCAGAAAGTGTCCATGAATGCGGACAACGGCTTGATGGCGTTACTGGAGATGGGGGAGTCATCACATGGTTCCGTATTGCCTCTCCTACTTCATGCTGCAAAAGCCACGCAGAGTCAGAGTCGACAGGCTGTGTTGCTTCGGGCAAGAGGCATGCAACTGTCGTTGGACTGTATCGTCAACGGCATTTCCAGAGACATGCATGCAAATGGTATTCCGCGCGATTTGCACGGTAACTTAATGACAAAGAAACGGGGTGTTTTTTCCATTTGGTATTTGTTAATATCGTGGAATTCTGAGTGTTTTGTGTTTTAGTTTATTTTCTACTGTCGTCCATGAATTTTACCTGGAAAGCGTGCTTTGTTTTCATTGTGAACAATGCCCTATTCACGGCTTGGTTCCACAGCTTCCTGACATGGCACCGGTGGTCTTAACGTGTCATATTACGGTTATTATGGGGTACATTTTTTACTTTTCTTCGTTTTCACTTAATGACATGCCGTGCTCGTTGCTTTTGCAGGTAATTATTCTGCTCTTTTGCAGTATCTAGAAAAGGACAATGATTCCGTGGACGTGCAGTTGTGGAAGAGGCTGGCTGATCCCGTTTTGGTTCACGATGCTTTTTCGTCGTTCACATGGCTGCTTTTTTGCCTGCCTTTGCCGTTCCCAGCCAATGGTGCACCATTCACAGCACTTGTTCATTTGTTCTATCTGGTGTCTATCATCCAGGTACATTCTGCTCCGTTGCGGGAAACATGAGTACGCATGCCTATGCCGATGTTATGTGCACCCTAAGCTACCCTTCATTTTATCTCAATGATGTTTTAAATTAAAGCTGGTATTGTCCACTCTGCCTCTTCATTGCTTTGATGTCATTTTCGTCTAGATTTACCGAGACTTTATTTCTTGCAGATTATTTCGCAGCTTGGTTCGTTCGAAGCATCAGATGAAGAATTGACTCCACCAGCGCGAGCGTTCATTGCAGCAGTGCATGCAGGGTTGGCCGGAACGGTCCTGGAGTGTTCTTCCGAGGACAGCAGCGTCTCTCTCACTTCAGGTCCTTCTTTGGGTCTGATCCGCCGCTGCACTTTGCCTTTCCTGCGCCGATGCTATCTCTTGCAAAATTTGATGTCTGGTGCCACGCAAGTCCTTCCTGTTGCGAGAGCTCATCAGTGGGAGCTCCCTCAAGGTTACAGACAGTTCACTGAGGCTGAATCGGCTTCTGCCGAATCCAAAGTCGTGGAAACTCAGGTGCAGCTGGAGATGGAGCAATTAGCTCAGCTCGAAAGTGTCTTCCTGATCCCTCCACTGGAGAAGATTTTTGAGCAGGATGGAATTGACCGTTTTGTTCTCGCCTGGTGTAAGCATGTGAAGACAGACAGTGGTCTACGAGGGATCCAATACATTCCACGAGTGACCCCAGCATCTCCTTTCAAATTGATGCAGCTTCCACATGTATTTCAGGATCTCATGCAACGGTAAAGCCTTTTTTTGACCTTGATTGATGTGTTTATTCACTGAATAACCCTCCACGTATGACTGTTTAGTAATCACCTTGAGTTTTATGGGTCTGCCATTGTCTCGTGTTCTATGGAGTTACTTTCACCCGTTTTTACTGGAGAGCACTGTCGCCGGATTTACTGTGCTTTGAGCTTCTTTCGTTTACTCCTACAATCGCCTACAGGTTTTGTGTGTAATAAACAGTGACCGACTGAAACCGTTTTTGTGCAGGTATGTGAAAGAGCGGTGCCCTTCTTGTAATACGGTTCCTGATAAGCCCGCTCTATGTTTACTGTGTGGAGCTCTCTGCTGCGCAGTTAGTCAGCGCCCTTGCTGCAGGTCAGCTTCTGAAACTTTTCTATGAGCAACTCTGTCCCTTCTCTCTAAGCTATTGTCGCAACAAGTTGAAAATGCGGATGTAATGAAGATGCTTTGACATCTGGCCACGAGTCCGAAGATTGGTCGGGTGTCATTGAAAACGCAGTAGTCAGTGGATGATGACGTTGGTGACGCTGTGGAGATTTTACTATTTTAGGATTTTTTTTCTATCATAAATTGGTAAGTACAAAGCTGATTTTTAGTTATTCACATCGGCAGTGTGAACAGGCAAGGGGAATGCACCAGGCATTCTATGAAATGCGGCGCAGGCATTGGAGTCTTTTTGATGCTGCGGGTAATGATTCTTGAACTATGGCACTTTTGAAAATTGACATCTAATCGCATGTGTAGTACTTTGACTTTGCTGTTCTTGATTATCATGGCTGATAAAGAGTTTACTGGGAAGTTTCTCACGAAGAGGATTTTGTTCAACACGCAGGCAGTTTTAACAAAACTAGGAGATATCTAGGTCTGGATGAATGTAAGGTGTACATGTAGATATCGAGTCCCTTCATTGGTTCCTGTTTTTCTCACAAGAGAGTTCATCTGCATTCTTTTCTACAGAGGACCAATATTTTATTGCAGCGATGTGGGCGGCAAGCGATGTGGCCATCACCCTATCTTGACACTTTTGGAGAAGAGGTTTGTATTCTCCTCTTCTGTGAGGAAACTACATTTCGATCTTGTAATCAGGAGCATCCATTACTTGGAAATGCTCCACTGCTTCGTTTTTTGGAGTGAGCATGTCTATTCGTCCGAAGGTATTCAAGGGGCCTTTTTACTTTTGCTGTTTTGAAACCGAGTTTTATATCTTGGAATGTAGGATCTTGAGTTACGGAGAGGCAAGCCTTTGTTTCTTAGCCGGGAAAGATACTCTGCTCTTACGAATATGGTACGTTGCCTCAACCCTGAACATGGATCATTACTTTCACTGTAATATATATTTCTGGCAATCTAGCAAGTAGATTCCATGATGTTCGATTGAGAGTGGGAGCTTCAATGTCGACGTCTTCTGCGTAGAATTCTCATCAATCTTTCTTTTTGTTCCGATTATTTTATTCCATCAGCCGTTTCCTTTTCGGTTTGACAATAGATTGTTGCAAAATCCTTGCAGGTGGCAGCTCATGGACTCGATTACAGCTCACCAGTTCTGTCGCACACAACGCGGGACATCCTATTTTGAACCAAGTCTCTGGACCTTTTTGACCAGACTTTCCTCCCAATTTGCATCCAGCAGAGGTGAGCGACATCGTGCCAGTACAATCACTATTTTCCAGCACATGTGGTAGTTACGTTTCACCTGCATAGGTTCGGGAGTTCCGAAATACCAACAGTCTGACTAATTTCTTGTTACCTTAATCTAAGTCTGTGTTCCGGATCTTCCATCTTGTTTGTGACTGACACAGAAACTCAGTTCATTGAGATCCACAAAATCAGTGGCTGTCACCTCCAAGCTGGCATATTTCACAACGACGAACTCCGAATAGGTGAGGGACTCACAACCCCTCATATTACCGTTCTGTTTCTGGTTTAGTGGTTTCTCAAGCACACTACCCCTATGTTGTGAGACACATGTTCTTGCTCTTGGTTTACAATTTGGTCCCTTCCGATTTGTTTGAAGTTGAATGGGCTATGGCAAGTAGCGAAATCATTAGAAAACCATTTTAGAATGAGACTTTTACATGGTAGTTATTGCTTGGATGTTACTCTTGGGACATAACTTGGGTGGTGATATGCAGGTCTTCATTCGCGTTGGGAGGAACAGATGATGGTACAGGGGAACTTGCAATCAAGGTCTGAAAGGTTTCCAGTTTGTAAATTCTATTCTGGATATGCGCTTGTAGATAGGAGATGTGATGTTGTCTTATAGATTTTTTTTCTTTCAAGTAATGCAGCAGATTGTACGTTATATTCTGTTCCATTCATGCATGAAGCGGCTCAGGCTGCATTGCATTGGGGCTAGTCACAGAGGCACAACATTGTCTCTGGAATTTTTTGTCCATTTTAGGGGCTAAGAGGATAAGTATTCGCCGTGATTTTACCTCCGGAATGAGAAGTCATTCCGAGCTTATATGCCACATGGTGGTTTTGTTCGATTGGAAAGTTGTTGGTGTTACCTTCCTTCCTAAGCTTGTGTCATTGCATTTGAGCATTCCAGATCCAATGCTTTGTACTCACAAAGACTTAGTGTTTTGGGCTGTGAATTTGTGATATGAAAATGTTTTTACATATTAGAGCTATTTTCAAAACAGCTGTGCAATAGTTGATTTTTTGTTATTGAATGAGAATCCAAACCTTAATATTGTAGTACTACAAATAAATATTGAAATTTGGAAAATTTCTAGTTTATATATAGAAAAGGTCTTTTCAATCTTTGTTGAGCAGTGTGTGAAAATTATATGAAGAGGAGAAGTTTTTTTTGGTATCCAGCTCCAACACTTTTATAGAATGGTAAGTAATATTGTATAAAAATCTCAGTGTCTGTAGAATGTCGTAGCAGAAGTTTTGGAGTCACCTAGAAAAAAGAAAACCCAACAATTTACATTTTGAATAGCATAACTTCTAGAAGCTCAATGTGAAAATACATTATATTCGCACAGCTAATATTATGGCTCATCTTCACAAAAAAAATTCAAAAATTGTAATCAAAATTGACATCATACAAACTTGTCCAAAGTGGCAAATGTCCCTCAAGGGACAAAATGTCCTTTAGGAATTTATACCACATTTTTGAGATCGAGGGTTTTGCAATGTTTGGACGAGTTTGGTGGTTTTTGATAATTAAAAAAAAAAGTTGACAGAAACTACACTAATAATGATATCTAGTGTAACCATACTAATTGATTTGGATATGCTAAAACTTTTTATTTTTAAAGAAGATTTTCCCAAGAGCACAACCACCTATGTACTATTTAGAGAGGAGATTATTATAAACATAGTTGGATCAAGAGTAAAAACTTATAGCATCCAGAAACAAATTAATGCGGTAAGTATACAATTTGAACAAGTTTGTATGATGTCAATTTTGATCTAAACAAATTTAGAGCATCTCCACCCCTAGCGGAGAAATTCCCATGGCAGAGCGGGAGATCTCCGTCAGGGGCGGAGACGGTTCGCAAGCCATTTAGGAAATGACCCACCGCAAACAATCGACTACTAGAGACCGGAAAGCCTGGTAACGGAAACGCGACGGGACGCAATGTCGCACTCAATGATTGCCACGTGGCATCATCTCATTTGCTTTTCCGAACATGGAATTTTTCTATGTGCACTATACTTTTTGGGAACTCCCCATTTTAGATAGGCCGATGCCGCTTGTCCGGTCAACCGGGACGCCGGCCCGAGCCCCGCGGTGTGTGGCTTTCTCCCGATTCTCACACCACTCCGGCATTTCTATCGGGGCCCCCTGCCCCAGTGGAGATGCTCTTACTAAACTCAATTACAACAAGTTTACTAAAAAAAAATTAGTGCGGTCAATTGACATCATACAAACTTCACATCACACAAAATTTGTTCTAAAAAAACACACTATCATAGTGCCCTCCAAACAAACCAACAAACAAGACAAACGAGTCATCCCAACGAACGTCCCGCCTCGTTCATCCCTCGACGGAAAACCTTGATTCCTCGTCGTTAGAAGCTGGGCTTTATCCAAAGGGAATTGGAGGCGAGGGGAGCCATTGGCCGGCGCTTTCCGATCACTTTTCGCAGCTGAATTCGTGAGATGGTTTTTCGGGCTTGACGACCGAGATGCAGTGATGGTTGCGGAAATCAAGTGGGACGATGCGTGCCAGGAGAATCGGATCGAGCTCGCAACGCAGACGCGACAGAGGTTTTTGCGAAGCGGTGAGGTATGAGGGTTGAGTAGCGTCGGACCAGCGTTTGTTGTGGTTGTAGCACGCACCGATGGCGCTCTTGCTGCCGCACTGGACTAGCTCGCTGCAGTCGCTGCACCAGCTCGCCTCTCTCCGGCAGCGCGTCTCCGTGCAGCACCTCCTCCGGGTACCACTACTTCTCTTCCTTTTCTTGACCGACGGATGAGGTTTGAGTGGAGTATCACGCGGAGATGGTGAATGCGAGACCTGTACTTGAAGAAATTCTTATGAAATAATTCAGCTGTGTGAGATTCCTGTTCTGATAGAGTTTTTCGCTGTCTTTAGTTGAAACCTGAGTCGCTGATTTTTTTTGGGTGGATATTCGTTTTGTCAAGAATCTTGTAGTTTCTTGTGTTTGTGGATTCTGGCAGGGTTTAGTGCTGTGGTTCGGGTTTGAGATTCTTGTTCAGGTGCTTCCGGTGGAATATTTCGCTATCTGCATTTGAAACCTGAGTTGCGGAGTTTGTTTTTTCACGGGATCTTTTGTTCATGTGATGAGTGGATTGGTGTCGAGAGTCGTGTAGCTGGAACTTAGGTATTGTACTTGTGGATTCTGGCAAGATTCAGTCCTGTTGGTGAGGTATTGAGATTCTTGTTGTGGCGGAGTTTTTGCTTGCAACCTGAGTTGCGAGATTCTTTTGAAAGTGTTTAGAATCATGTCGGTGTCAGATCCGTGAAGTTGCGGGAGGTGTAGTCATGTACTTCTTTCGCGTTGTTGATGAAAGCGAAGAGCGAGTGGATTTTTCCGCCTCGGGGATCGGAGGCTTTTTTTTTGACTCTGTCAAGGATTTCGTGTTTTGTTGAGCTATGGCGTATAGTGTAGAGAAGTTATGCGGAAGTGGAGTGGTTTTAGTGGGATATCGTACATGGAACAGTGGTTGGAGTTCCAGTTTTAAAAAGTATGTAGGATGGCCTGGTTTAGGTTCAGCGTGCATTTTGTATTTGCTGTTCATGGGCGCAGAGTTTGGAGAGGAATCGCGTTGTTTAGAACCTTATGTCTGGTGCGTATGTTTCTGCAGTCGCGAAGATCTGTTCGCGCAAACAATGAAGCGACACGTACAAGGACTCAGGTGAGTACAAACGATCAGATCAAGATCTCGAGCTCGGAGCCATGTTGCAAGATCAAGTCGATAGTGATGGCACCGATGAGGCCTGCTCGCCGGTCGACTCGGCTGCGAGCCAAGAAGGGCCGGGAAGGCGCCAAGGCGCAGCGCGTAGAGGATATGGAGGCAGCAGAGTGGGCGAGCAGAGTTTTAGCCAACAATGGAGTGGTGGAGGTCGATCCAGTGACCATGGCGGAAGTCAATGGCGGAAAAACAGACGTAAACACTCATAATCGTATCGCCAGTCTGACAACCTCTTCTGAGGTCCCGGACTACTTCCCCCCAAGGGGCTTTGGGTTTCCCCGATTCCCTGGAGTACCTTTTGAAGTTCTCGTCGCTGCAGGTGAAAGCACAATGCTCAACTTATGATTTGTAGGGAAGAGAATTAGAATTTTCAGACAGCTGATGGAATAGTGTTTGGTTGCAGGTTCTGCTGTTGCACTGGCTACCGTTGCGGCTGTATTGAATATTCTCAGTAATCAAAGAGCTGGAGCGAAGCCTAGCCAATCTGATTATTTGGAAGACAATTACCTGGGTAGCGACTTTGCTGGTGAACCTCTGAAGGGCACTAATGCTCCTCAGTTGACGAGGGATAAGAAGTTACCTGCAGAGGTGTTGGCAAGCACGGCAGGTGTGTCAGCAGGATCAGCTATTCTCACCGCGTTCGATCTGCAGCCTGGTTCGGTAAGGACAGGACTTGATAAATCTTCAATGCCTTTGCCTCCGAGCCTCTCGAAGAATGGGCCACCCCGCGAACAGCAACGAAAGTGGGACTCTGTTACTTCCTTCTTTACCCGAGACAGGCCATCTGAATCGTCTCCAAAACCAGCTCCTTCTAACTCCAGGTGGTCCGAAGAAAAGCTCAAGTCTGTTGCCCCGTTCTTCTCTTCAGATCGGAATGGTGCATCATTGGATAGGGTCACACCTTTCTTTGCTGATGAGCAGCAGGGCAGTGAAAGCCGTAACGGGACTTCTGTGGAGAGTGTTACCCCTTTCTTTGCGGATGATCAAGGGAGGCAAATGAAGAATGGGCCTTCCTTGGAAGGTGTCACGCCTTTCTTTGCTGATGAGCAGCAGGGCAGTGAAAGCCGTAACGGGACTTCTATGGAGAGTGTTACCCCTTTCTTTGCGGATGATCAAGGGACGCAAATGAAGAATGGGCCTTCCTTGGAAGGTGTCACGCCTTTCTTTGCTGATGAGCGGGACAGAGGAGTTTCCTTGGAGAGTGTCACTCCTTTCTTTCCGGATGAGCAGGGCAGAATCTCGCCCCAGACGTTAAAGTATCAGAATGTAACCCCATTCTTCCCGGACGATCGCATGGGCAGTAGCGGGCAGCTATCTGGTTCAGGTTTCAGGGAGCAGTCAGGTGTCTGGGACGGAGAAAGCAATGAGGCAACGAGAGATTTTTTGGCTGAGGCTATGTCACCGGATTCGGCGCCAAAGCTTCCTGAAATGGTTGACCTCAGGGGAAGAACTTCAGTATATTCCACTCAATTCACTGACCCAAGGAGTGTGGGGACCGAGCGTGTATTTGCGGCTGTTTCCGAAGACCTCCTCACTGGCCCTATGCAGTCTCAAGAGAAACACTTGCTAGCCGAAATGGCCAATAGGTCTCAAGATCATCACCGGGAATTCATGGAAGGCAATCCCGCGGACCGGTTGGGTTCATCCTTCGGAGGTGCACAAGCCCCTTCCGTGGCTCGTGCCCTGACACCTGAGGAACTTGCGATTTTAGAAGAGATCAAGGTTAACTCTAACTTTTCAGTAACTTGCGCGTTATAAAACACGCTAGGGGTTTTCGATTCCCGTGTAGTTATTGGCTCACCGAGGGTTAGATTGCGTGTGTTTGTTAGAAGCAGAGGATTCCACGTCCTGATAGTATCTGTGTCGTTGCTCAATTACAATGTAGTTGTAGATGTAGGCACTGACATTGGCAAGGACCTGCAGGTAGAAGAGGCTAGGGAAGCAGCCAAGTTCCGAGCATTGCAGGCTGCGTTCCCAGCTTTGGCCATTGGAGCGGGTGCTGTAGGTGCTCTTGTTGGAGGTAACACATTTTTCCAACCGTGTAGGGATCTCTTGTTGGTCAGAACCTCATTGAGCACGTAAGGTTTTACCCAGGACGAATAAGTACGATTAATAACCGTCAGGTCAGGCTTGTTCAACCACAATGACATGAGTGATTCTTTTTTAGACATTAATGGTATGTCAGCTCTTGCCAAATTGTGGAACTAGCAGAGGAGGTCTTTCGCCTTTTCTCGGTGTGTCCTGATTCATGAGTGGCGTTCCATTTGGTGCAGTGGACGGAGCATTTGAAATGGTGGGAATTACTGCGACAGCCAGCTTCATCTCATATGAGTTGCTGTGGGCGAACAAAAGGTTTGTTCGTGAACTTTTTCCCCTTTTCTGCGATGTCCATACCTTTAATCACGAAGTGGAGTTAGCATCGGGAATTTCTGAAACAAATGAAAATGTCGACCCTTTTCAGTTTCCTCAATCCTCAAAAGAATGTGTTTCTTTTTTTAATAAGTGTAGAATGTTGAGTGGACTCCAATCTTCTAAACTAGTGATTTTCCTGTTCACAGGCAAGAGCTTTTGGACGAGATCTCAAGGATCACCGATCATCACAAGCTCTTCAGCTTCCTGCGGAAGCGGAAGATTTTGAAGGACGATTGCTGAAGGAGTGACAAAATCTGAAGAATTCGGTTCCACTTGGTGAGTTTAGGAATCACTCGATGAACAGATTTGTGAGATTAACTACTGTAGAGTAACTGTTATGCAATTGGGGTATGGGACGACCAGTTGATATATCTTCTCTAGTGGATTTGCAGAGAGTGAGTGTATATTACAGAGGCTAATCATGTATCATGGAGGGTGATAGTTTTTCTTGCTTGGCGTGGGAAGTTTCGAAAACGTGTAGTGTGGTGCTCGGTGTATGTCATACTGAAAGTAAGGGTCACCTTTAGTGTGACCCTAACCAAATGGCCATGTATTTTACTAAACTTGTTTCAGAAATTGCTATAAATTGGTTCAAATATGGGAGCAGGCCCTTCATGTGTTGTTGTCGAGTTTCTAAGGATGCAGACATTCGGGTACCTCCTGCCCAACTATCTAGACCTGCGATATCCCAGAACCTCTATACTGTGGAAGTCTAGCTCCTTAGGAACTTCATAAACCTGTGATTTGGTTAAGCTGAGATGTAGTGTGAAAGGATTTTGATTTAATGGGGTTTTGTATGTGAAAATGTCAAACTGTAGTGAGAATCTCTGTGAGCGCTTTCCAGCAATCGCTTTAGCCAAAAGCAGTGGGTAACCGACAGGCGTAATTTGGTACCAGAATGTTCGGCTGGGGTCCTCCATCGGCATTGTCAGTCGGCAGTTTACCACCAGTATCATTATTGTTTCTTGATTCCTACGTCAGTCTGCTCACGGAAAGAAATGCTCCAAAGCAGAGGTTTGTTTGTTATCCAATTCGGTGAAGTGGAACGCTAAAATTAGTATCAAAGTTTTGGTTGTGAAAGAAATACCTCAATGCAGCGCTCCATGTCGCAGGACTGACTGGATATTTCCTAGGTCTCTCTTTCTATCCATACCACTCATTCATACATGCATGCAGACTAGTAGTTAACAGTAAGTCACCATCGCACGGTGAACGGTGAGCACGATGGCCATCATGTCTGCACGGGATCCAGCCATCGTCTCCCTCGACTCATAAGTTCCGACTTCTCGCTCTATTCACTCACCTCAAGCGCTGTGGAGCTTGCGACAGGTCAGTGGACGCCTCTCGCACACCATGGTTGTGTCTTGATCGCTTGGACGACGGCTTGTTCTTTGTTGTTCGAGAACGATCCGAGTTCTTGAGCACGGGGTGGGTTTCTGGCGGAGGTAAGGGGACCGAATTGCTATCGAGCGCCACGAAATGCTTGTCTTGTTTCCTTGATGGTTTGTAGCGGCGGGAGGTTGTTTTCATTAGCTTTCCTTCTACGCGTGCCACGAACTGGCTGTTGTGTTCACGCTTTTGCTTTCTTCTTAGTTGTTAGCTGAAGATGGGTTTCTTGATGGTTCCTGGTGGAGGTAGAACGACGTGATTTGTTGTAATTTGCTTTGTTCTGTGAAGGTTGGTCGATTGTGTGTGGAAGGGACTCGGGTTCTTGTTGAGGAGGAGGTGTTGAATTTCGTGCGGAGTTTTTTTTGTTGTCTTTGGAGAGTTGTTCTTGGTTGCGTGAAGTGAGATTTGAGGTTGTTGTAGGGGTTGAGGAGCGGAGATGGAGGGGCCGGCGCTGCACTTGTCGCAGATAGATGCGGACAGGAGGAAATTCAAGGGCTTTCTTGATGTGCCGTACGAGAGCTGGTCGACGGGGACGACGGTAGCGGATCTGGAGCGGGAGGTGGCGTCGCAGACAGGGCTGAGAGTGGTGTACATTGCGTACCGCGGGATGCGGCTGGCGAAGGAGACGCAGCTGTCGAAGCTGATTCTGGACCTGGAGGAGGGGGCGTGTCCGCGATTCTCCGTGCACACGACGTCGGGGGAGAACGTGTTCTTCGTGAAGTCGCTGCGCGGGAGCTCGGTGATGGTGGACCTGCCGCTGGACAGCAGCACGGTGCGGGAGCTCAAGGAGGAGGTGGAGGTCCTGGAGAAGTTGCCGAGCGAGTACCAGAGGTTCGTCTACAACGGCCGGCACCTCGCCGACAGCGAGCCGATCACAAAGACGCTCCGCGACTACGGGGTTGAGCGGGACAGCACGGTGCAGCTCCTGACGCGGATGCGCGGCGGCGCGCTAGCTCCGCCGATCGAATTCGCGGACGTGCAGAACGACAAGGCCATGGAGGTGCTGCCGTGGTCGAAGGACGCCCCGATATGGCGCATCGCCGAGAAGGGACTGAACCTCGAAGGCAAGTGCACGAACAAGGCGTGCATAGCCAACGGGCACACGGTCGTGTGCAGGAAGGGCTTCGCGGCTGTGAACCTCGCCAAGGAGCAGGGGCAGTGCCCGATTTGCAAGCAGACAGTGCGTGTCAAGACGTGCTCCTTCACAAGCTGCACATGGATGTTCGAGGGCCGGAAGGCGCTCGTTCCCGTCCCCAACCGCGCGCGTGGATTCTCAGTCACACGCCTCTTCACACAATGCTTCGGAGGGTTCAAATCTCGTGTGGCCAAGGACGAGGAAGACGACGTATACCCCGCGGTGGAGAAACAGGGCGCCAGAGACATCATCAGTCCGTGGTTCAAAGCCTCAAACAAGTACGAGTATTTCAAACAGGACAACAACATAGTGAAGTGGGAGAATCTCCTCATCGTTGCGAAAAAACTCCCGACCGTTTCCAAGGACGCGGCCGACGTTCCTCACGACGAGCCGTGCTCCATCTGTTTCCATAAATTCGGCACGAAGACGGACACGAAGACCCACACGACCTCCTGTGGACATACTTTCCACGTCGAGTGCGTGGAGTCTTGGCTCTCCTGCGGCGGAACTGCTTGCCCTGTTTGCAGGAATGATCTCGTCGTCGACAGTTGATCCTCTACGTGCTCCAGAGCATCCCTGAAATGTGGTAAATTACAGCATATGTTTTCCTTTTTAGAAGTTTGTTTGTACAGTCTGCCATCACGATGATCTTGCTGGGAGACAAATAGGCGAACTGTTGCAAAAAGTCGTCTTGTTGTACGTCTTACTGTGAATCTTTAATATGAGAATATGTTTTTTTTTTCCCTTCTATCTTTCGTTTTTGAAATGTGGGTAACATGATGTAAAGAAAGGAATCTACAGAGCAGTACAGTAGGATGCTCATCCATTGTACCAGTAATATTACTAGGTAAATGTGCATCGATCAATTAAAGTGGGACTTGCCCATGTCCACCCCCCACCAACTAGCTTCTGCTTGTCAGTCAGCATCTCCCTCACTTCTTCCATCACCAACTGGCCTTGGTCGCCACCGATGACCTCCTCTGCATTATTTGAATCAATGGAAGAGTTTCTCAACTAGAATCCTTCAAATTAAGTGTCGAAGAGCACCTGTGAGAGGAAAGGAGAGGTCATATACCATGAATCTCAGCCGCCTTTTCTCTCTTCGAACTGATTACAGAAACTCACAGTTATTTAGGGCTGATATTCTTAGTAGAAATGAGAAAAAGAGTTCAAAACCCTTGGTACCTTTGCCTAACTTTATTAAAAAGGACACCTGATTACAGATGAAGCGTCTGAACAGAGACGATTTATTGACGATATATCCGATGTAGAAAGGGGCAGGGGAAACCAACACCAAAATTGCCACAGTTTATCAAGCAACCGAATTAACGGCCTGGAGACACATCAAGGTAGTTAATCTGCATGCTAGACCATCACACGCAATCATGAGGGAACCCTTCGCGACCCTCAGCTCGCCCAAAAATGTGGTCGAGGATTGTCTTGCGCCCAACTGAGAGCATGGCGTCGGCTTCGCTCCGCGCCCTCTTCCAAGCCGCCGTGGCGTCGACCAACGCCGCCTCCGCACTCCGGATGCTCCCGTAGCACACCCTCTTGCTGTGCTCCAAATAGTTGCAAGAGCTCAAATCCTCACGCCTCGGGACCTCCGCCGGACGCTGCCTCTTGCGCCCAACATTCCCATCCTTCACGTGGCAATCGAACATTTTCCCAGGCTGCACGCACATTACACAGTGACATAATTTGCCACCCATATCACCCGCGTGTTGCAGAGCTTTCATACTATTATTGTGTGGACATTTGCTTACCTCGGATCTGTTGTCACTGACTCTAGACCCACATGCTAAGAGAGGACAAAATTCTGTACCTGAGACTGTTCCACCTGTGCAACAAGCGCGAGCACAGTGGCCGTCACATGCTGTAATGTTTCAGCTGCATTAGCCGCGGTGCGGGTGAGTTCCTCTTCCATCTTCTCCTGATTCAGATTCACCGAAATCACAAGTTGGTATCAATCTATGGCACTTTGCACCGTCCAGTGTTCTCGACTGATGCCTATGCAAGCGTGGGTGATACTAGACCAGTAAGAAATCTGGACGTTGGACATGAATGTAAGGTCTGCATGGACGTACCTGTTTGTTGAGCAAATCGTGAACTTCGCCCTGCAGAGTTTCGATGTGGATTTGCTCAATCGTGACGGGGAGATCCGTGGGTTTGACGTACTTCGCATACAGATGCTGCTGCAGGAGCTTCACCTTCTCTTCCAGCGCTTTCTCGGTCTTGGCGCGGCTCCGCTCCTCACCGCGGAAATACGCCTCTTCGGCCTTTCCGGTGGAGATCGCGCGGTTGAACATGTTCTCCCACCAACCAGCGTTCGTCTTCAGGCCGCGGCACATCTCGTTCACGCGCCGCACTTCCGCCTCCGCCTTGCTGTACCTCGCGATGGACACCTGCAGGACGTTCTTGTGGTACTCCTCCCGACCGGTCGCTTCCCGCAAAGCCCTGCTCAGATACTCCACCTGGAGAATCACACCACAAGGCGCCCAGGAAGAAATCAATTAGTACATAACTTCCTCCGAGTCTTAATCTGGCTGCTGATTCTCTTCACTTATGAAGACAGGAAGAATATGGAACAAGATGCACAGCGGCAAAATTTCCTCCTCTTCACTTTAGTCATTTAAAATGAAGACGATACGGATTGATTTCTACGAACTTGATTGTTATGTTGTCACGGTGATAGTTATCACTTGAAGCTGTCTTTCTTGCTACTAATTTCCTTCACTAATTTAAAAAGGATCAAGAGAGTAAAAATATGCAGATTCTACGTCAATAAACAGGGTGTAACTTCCTCTTCTTTGTTTACGCCACTAATTCTCTTCACTGAAGAAAGCAGGAAAAAGTTTTACGTGTACCTCTGTGATCGCAATCGACTGGGGAGGCGGCATCGCCATGGTTGGACTCGTAGATTTAAATGGCGCTGATTCAACACAGAGATCATCACATGAACCTCACAATCAGGGATCAGCTTTAATTTTCAAGTGAACACTGTGTTGTTAAGATAAGATATCCCACACAAAACTACGCATACATGTCAGGCTACGATCCGCACATCCACACGGTGAGTAAAACAGTTCGCATCTTCAAGACTTCATCTTCGGGAAAACGGAAATATTTCCTCCTTCCCAAAGAGTTTCGATCGCTTCAGGTACATCCCATCTCTAACGAAACGCACCTAGTCAAAACTGCACTGCTAGCAAGGGCGTCGCTCTGTGCCGCTTTTCACTCACTGAAAACATGAAAAAGCTCACTGTTTTTTGTGTCTCTCGTCACGAACCTCACTCGCCCTCTTTGCAAAGCCTCAGAATAGTGAGTGGAAAACGCTACTAGTGCTGTCACAACGTCGTCGCCTTGAGGAAAATCGAACTACCAGATCATTCAACATAAATATTACCGTCCCCTGTTTCTGCACCCACTCTAGCCCCGCTCCGAAATTCCATGTCACGCACCCACAAGCTGCTCACCACGTCACGAACCTCACGCTTGTTGTGCTAAGCCTCCAAGTCTCCGCAACAAGATGAAGTTACTCCAAAACAAGGCATCAGAGTGTGCATCCAAACAAGAAGAAGCCTTACAGTGCACATGCAAAACATGAAGAGGATACCTTTGGAAGAAGAAGAAGAAGAAGCAACAAAGCTCTGTGTTGCTGTTGCTGCTGCTTGTGCTGCTGATAAATTGGCGTCCGGTCCCTGTTTCTGAAGGCTTTTGTGGTGTCAGGGCAGGTCACGTTACCGAATTACTAACTAGTTTAGTGATTCAGCCTGCTTCTTTCATGTTTTCTACTTCTAGATTTAAGGGGTTGAATTGCATACCGGAGCAAAGCAAGATGGGGTAATTTCGATGTCTACATGTGGAGTTTGTGTAGTTATCTAAGTAGATTTGAAGTGGTGTTTCTATTTGAGGATGTGGGATCTAGGGGGAACTTGATTATACCCATCCCTCCCACAAGTTATACCTCTGATAAGTTATAATGCCGCTAACTTGTGACCTCACCTGATTTATTACCTCAACTAATCATAATGATGATGGTTGCGCTAGATGGAGGTGTAATAAGGCTGAAGTTACCAAGGCCTTTACTAAACCCACTACTTGATTAGAGAGTGATTTAGGCAATGTGGTGGTAAAGTAACTTTGGACAAGTTACTAAGGGAAGGAATTATAGCGTCATGCATCCAGTGAGTACTTGAAAGCAATTGATCCATTGCGAGGCCCTCTTGTTCTTATCTCCATCGAAGGTTTATTTGACACGTTCTTGACCCCTTGTCTCCATCTCAACAGCTTAAAGCTTGCTTCACGTTTGTCGAAAGTCTTTTGTCCCAATCTCACCTAAGGACTTGTCCGGGTTCAATCATCTCCGTATATGGATATTCCATGTACGCATATTCTTCTTGGTGGATTGCATGTCAGGAAATGTATTAGTATCATTGAATGAGCTTAAATATTACTTTGGATTTTAAACTCAAGCATTAGAGTATAATAAAGTACATGCCTGCTTTCTCCTACCATTAGAGTCTTTTTATTGTCAAACACTAGTGAATTACAAAGCATATCCATCTGTACTATCAAGCACTCAAGTATTGCAGAGTACTCTCATTTTTCATTGCCAGACACTAGAGTGTCACTAAGTACTACAATTGATTGATGTTAAGTTGTGATTTAGAATTGGAAAAAATAACTTTAATACTCACTGAAGGTATCTAATTTAGATCGGTTCTCTTTTTAAAGGTGGTAGCTTAGGCACTATAACATGATTTCATTTAATTGTCATATACTTGGCACTTTTATACTCTATTGATAAAAAAATACATTGTACTCTATTTTAAATTGCATTTATGATGTATAAAAATATGGAAATAAAATTCCCTAGAGTACTATTTCCTTTGCAAAAATTTTCCTCTTTTTTCCTATAAGTTTACAATAACTACAAATAAGTATAGCAGTATATAGTCCAAGAGCAAAATAATCCTCAAAATTGTACTTAGAAATTTTTGGTGTACACATCTTCAAAATATTCCATAAAAATTAAAATGATATGTAGGATTAAATTAATGCCATAAACTGATTAATTGAACATTTGAACTTCAAAGTTCATCTAAACTTATTCTGAATTATCACTTTTGATACAAGATCAATATTCTAAACGACAAAATGGATGGAAAAATGGGAAATACATGTATCTACACTACAAAGACGCAAAGTGATAACAAATGTGTGAGGATTGGCGCATGGAGGCATTTGTGTAGGTGGTTTCCGGTTAGAAACCACCTAGGAAGTTGTGGAGTTACCGGAAGGCTTAGGACTTGGCTCTAATTAGAGATTAGGGTTAGGGTTAGTGTTGTGTGACGGCTAGGTCAATGGTGCTGTCTTTTGACACCTCATTTGGGACTTGGAACCCAAATGACCTCCACGTGTGGTTCAGGGAGACCAATTACTAAATGTTGTGGTCCGGATTTTTTTTTTTCGATGAGGACACGAACGTGATGCAGTTTCTGAAGAATGGAGAAGTGGTGTCTAAGTGGTCCGCTAAGGTCCTAAGGAGAGAGATCGGGTGTCACAACGAGCCAAATGGTTTTTGTGGGAGAAGACCCAACTTTTGAGAGTATGACCCGATGGTATCCGAAAGGTTGTGCCATCTCCATTAGAGAGAGTGAAGCTTATCAAGGACACTCATGAAGACCTTGGACATTTTGGGGTGCAGAGGACTTAAAGCTTGCTCCAAATTTATTATTGGTGGTGAGGAATGGAGTCACAAGTTCAAGCTTTGGTAGCCCGGTGCATGGTGTGTGATCGTGTACGAGCGTCTTTTAACACTCCGGTGCCACAATTGCAACCATTACCAATTATGGGCTTAGGATACAAGTGGAGCTTGGACTTTGCAGGTCCATTGCCAGTGATACTTCGACACAACAAGTATGTATTAGTGATGATTGAACACTTCTTGAAATGAAGAGAGTTGGTAGCCTTGCTTGACAAGTTCAGTGAAGGAGCCGCTTATTCTTTCCTTGATGGTGTTTTGAGTCGCTTTGGAGCTCTAGCAGAAGTTCTCACAGACCAAAGATGCGAGTTTTAAGTGAATTTCAAACGTTGTGTGAACAAACGATGATTGATCACCGCACTACTTCAAGGGATCATCTCGAAGCGGATGGATTGGCGGAGTGCATGGTGCCAACCGTCAAGAGGGGCTTCGGAAGTATAGTTTGAAGAAGGGACATCATCAAGATTGAGACTTGCAATTACCGTGGATAGCCATGGGCTACCAGTTTAGCAAGCAAGCATCTTTGGCGTCATTTTCTCCTTACTTTCTGTTGTTTGGAAGGCAACCGGTGTTACCGAAGGCCATTCAAGGTGATGCATGACATGGACAATCCAGATACGCGGGCTCAAGTATGTGAGCAACGTGCAGATTTGTTCAAGCAGGTGATGCCTATGGCATTGGAGAACCTCTCCATTGCCCAATACCGAGATATATTGCGCTATGCTACAATCCAGGGAGGAGGCTACTGACCGCAAGTGCAACGTTGTAATCCTGGAGAGTATGTCTATTTGCAGCAAGCAGCGCCCACCACCTTGAATGTGACGGCGGGAAGAGTGATCTTACAAGTTTGTGAGGTAAACAACTCAGGAGTGTTACCGTTGGAGGGTTGTGATGGTAAGATGTGGAAGGATCATACACGTAATTGTGCACCTTGCCATTTTCCACACAATGATGGCATCGTACACCCTCGGTTTTCTCACATCTCTATTGGATTGCGATGTCGGTTGTGTGGTAGTGCCAAACGAGCTGCTACAATGGTCATTTGTGACTTGTATTCTACGGGGTGGCATCTAGGATGTCTGACTCCACTTCTTTTAGAGGTCCCAATGGATCAATGGTCGTGTCCACAGTGTTTAGCACATTGAGAGTCTACGTAGACAAGGTCTAGCCATTCAAAAGTGTTGGAGGCGACTAACGATGGGGCTCTCATTACACCTGGCCTATCCCTTGTCTATATGGTCTCTAAGTATCTTTCGGTAGGTCGACTTGATTTCTCTGGACACGAGAGGTTTTCATGATCGGTCGTTTCTCCATCTGACGTTAATTGCGGGTTCGCCAATATGAAAGAGGCTTTAGCACAGGCAAAGGGGACAAGTAATGGAGTCCGTGTAGACCAATTACTAAATGTTGTGGTCTCGGTATTTATTTCTTTTTCCTAGTCTAGGTTATTGAGTGGTTGATAGTTTCTTTCGTGAACTATTGTTTTTGTTGTTTACAGAGATAAGAGTGATGGTTTAGTCACCGTTGCTCCAAGTTTGTTGCTAATTGTGCGCTCCCACCTCTTGGCACGATGTTATCTTTGCACGATGTGTTTGTGCACGACAAATGTGTAGAAACTAAACTAAGACTAGAAGCTCTAGAGGTGCGCAAGTGCGCACTAAACACAAAGACATGAAGCTGTCAATATATACAGGAGCTGTCAACGTTGACAGACACGACGAATGGGAACCATGCATGATGGATGAACCTAGGGCTTGACATGTGGGTCAAGAGCGGAATGAATCTCAACACCCTCCCTCACTCTTGAGAAGGTCTAAGAAGAGAGTTCCAGGAGGAAGCGATGACGAGAGTTCGGAGGCAGGTGCAGGAGGTGCTTCAGCGGTGGAGAGATGAGGTCAAGTTCCTATCACCAATAAGTATCAGTTGTCCTTAAGGGAAACCAGAATGGCGCTGATGACCCAGACGGGGTTTCCTGTAGGTGGAGACCATGTTGTTAGGCTGTTGGTGGAAGTAGAAGTATCCCTAAGTGGATCAAGGACAGGCTCTAGGTGGCAGCAAAGACGATGCCAACCATGTCTCGGTTGATCGTGAACTTGTTGAGAGTGAACGGCTTGGTAAAAAAATCAGCCTCCTGAGAATAAGTCGGAGTGAATAAGACTTGTACAAAACCGTTTTAAGCTGATCCCCTGATAAAATGTTGTTGGATGCCGATATGTTTGGTGCGGCTGTGCATAATTGGGTTGCCAACAAGTCGGATGTTGGATTGATTGTCGGTGTAGATCGGTGTAGGTGATGTTGTGTCAACACCAATCTCTTGAAGTAAGTTACGGAAGTAAATCACATCTTTGGAAGCATCTGTTAAGACTCGGTACTCAGCCTCTGTGCTGGAGAGGCTCACAGTTGGTTGCAACTAGATGGACCAAAAGATTGGTGCTCCTCCTAGAATGTGCAAGATGCCTGATGTTGACCGTTGGGAGTCTAAATCACGTCCCCAGTCGGCATCCGTGAAGGTGTGATACGCAGTGGTTGGTGATGATGGAAACAATAGACTATAATTCACTGTCATTTCAGATAGCGCAAGATGCGTTTGGTTGCTTGAAAATGGGCTTGTTCAGGAGAAGCCATGTATCTAGCCACACAACTAAGGGCATAACACACGTCAGGGCGAGTGTTTGTTACATATATGAGACTATCTACGAGGGAGCGGTAGAGTTCAGCATCAACTTTTGGGGTGTTTATAGTTTGTTGCAAGTGGAGACTAGGATCCATAGGAAGTAAACTAGAGTTGCAGTTTGATAGGCCAAATTTGTCCAAGAGCTTTCGTATGTAGGCAGTTTGAGTGAGGAGAATCCCATCTTTTCTCCGTTGTATTTCAGCTCCCAGATACAAAGCCGCATAGCCAAGGTCTGTCATACGTTTCATGGTAGCTATCAAACTTGCAATTCACTCATGATCGTTGCCAGTAATCAAGAGGAGGATAAATGTGCGTTTTCCATCCTTGGTCCAATAGTAAAGATTTGGGTCATACTTGCTTCTGGTGAGGCCTTGCGCAAGAAGCCATGAATCTATCCTAGAGTACCATGCTTTGGGCGCTTGTTTCAACCCGTAAAGTGCAGGTTTAATTCTACATGCTTTCAATGGGTTTCCAACTTGCGGGAAGCCCTCTGGTATCTCCATCACTACGTCTTCACTAAGCGTACCGTTCAAGAACGCTGTCACTACATCAAGTTGATGCAGCGGCCAGTTGTTCTGAGCGGCAAGGGCGAGGATGGTCCGGATAGTGGACCACCGTACAACAGGAGCGAAGATGTCCTGGTAGTCAACTCCCTCCCTCTGTTGGAACCCCCTTGCAACGACTCGGGCTTTCCGTTTAATTGTGTCTCCGCTTTGTTTGGTTTTGAACAACCATTTGGCCGTTGTAGGTTTACGATGAGGTGGACGATCAATAACATCCCAGGTTTGGTTTTGTAGCACAGAGTCTACCTCGCTCCGAATCGCATCATGCCATGCCGGGTCGGCTACTGCATCCGCATATGTGAACGGGTCTCCTGAATCTTCAACATTGAACATCCAAAAGTCTTGGTATTGAGTTGAGGGCCTCCTGGTTCGAGTCGGATATCTGTTGGATGCTTGTGGCGCTTCAACTGCCTGATTGACATTGGCTCTTGGGCTTGTACATGGTACGACATCAGCTGGCACAGGTTCTGGTGTCGTGTCAAGCTGTAGAGGCCTGCTTCCGAAGTCACTGCCTGTTCTTTTGCGTTCACTAGAGTCAGCGTCCTGTGGAGGTGAGTTGTGCGTCCCTTTTGCCATTGAGAACATGTCGTGTGAGGAAGATGATGGTGCCGCTACTGTGTATGGAAGGCTGTTGGCGCCGCCTTCTATTTCAGCACGAAATTGTAGTTGCCTATGTCCTTCACCGGTACTCAACGACGTGTGGATCCTAAACCTTGGTAAGTCTTCTCGTTGTGGTTGAGTAATATGTTGTAGTCCTCTCTTGTCTTCATCGAAGACAACGTCTCTTGAGATCATGACCTTGCGAGTAAGCGGGTCGTAAATTCTATATGCTTTGCTCTTCTGATCGTAGCCTACAAAAATTCCTTTCCTTGTCTTTCCATCTAACTTCTGCCGTGTCTCGTCCGGGACGTGTACATAAACCAGACAACCGAAAGTTTTGAGATTGGATAGGTCCAGTTGCTTACCTGTGTAGCTGGCCTCGGGGAGAATGCCATAGTTGGTCCTGCCACATGGTGGGGCTTCTATTAATGAGGAAAGTTGCCATAGAGATCGCCTCTGGCCAGAGATATGTGGGTAGGTTGCAGCTTGCAGCCATACTCTGAGCTCTTTCAAGAAGCGTCTTGTTTCTTCTCTTGGCCACTCCGTTTTGCTGGGGTGTTTGTGCTTGTGTCAATTCTCTGCTGATGCTATGCTTTAGACAATATGCTTGGAATTGATGAGAGAGATACTCCCCTCCACGGTCCGATCGTAAATAACGTAGAGGATTCCCTGTTTCAGTTTGAAGTTTGCCTTTGAAGCTCCAAAATGGATCAAAGGTTTCATTCTTGTGTTTTAAGAAGTATGTCCAACATTTATGAGAGAAATCTTTAGTAAAAACAAGAATGTAGCGCGAACCTCCAAGCGATGTGCATTGCAGGGGACCGATTACATCGGTGTGGATCCAATCTCCAGGAAGTTTTGATCTTGTCTCGGATTTCTTTGGAAATCGTTCGCGGTGTTGCTTGCCGGTGAGACAACAAGAGCATACTCTATAGTTGACATTGATCCTCGGGATGCCTTTGGCGTGCTCAGACTTTGATAAGAAGTTGAGTCCAAAGTAGCTGATGTGACCCATGCGACGATGCCAAACGGATGCTTCGTCCGAGTCTTCAGTGTCGAGTGCATCTTAGGTGGTTGTCTCTTTGAAGTAATAGAGGCCATTGGAGTTGTCTCTGTATCCAGTAGCTATCATATGACCCTCTCTAAGAATCCAGCAGTGAGTGTTGGTGAACATAATGACGTGACCAGAGTCGGTGATGGATCCAACTGACATGAGATTTCGTTTCATACTCGGGACATAGCGAACGTTGTCTAACTTTATTTCACCTGCATTGGTTTGAAGTGTGGAAGTCCCAGTTCCAATTATCGGATGTGACTATCCTCCTCCTATTTTCACATTTTGGTGATAGCTAGAGGTGCTTGGTAGATAATCAAGTTTCTCTAGATCAGATGCTATATGCGACATTGCACCGCTATCTACATATCAAGGATTACAGTTCGGGTAGTGAGACTTATAATACTGCTCATGATATGGATCATAATACTGTGTCTCAAAAGACTCGGCAGAGTACGCGTAGTCATTACCTTCGATCTGATAGTACTGGTTGTACTGTTGTGCATCAAACAACTCAGCAGAGTTGGCATATTCTCCTCCTACTTGTTTTCATGGCGCTTGGCAATCACGCGCGAAGTGTCCGTTCTTCCCACAGTTGTAGCATGTGATATGGAGTTTGTATCCTCCTGGTGCCAGTGGGCGGGTTGGTCCAGATGGTACATGATGTTGGTATCTAGGTGGGATTGGAGCAGGAGGCCTCCATTGCCGTTGTGGTACTCGACCACCAGGGTTGCCTCGTCCACGTATCCAACATCCTCGTCCACGTTCGCGATGGTAATCTGAGATCGCTGCTTGTCTTGCGAAGGTTGCCGCAAGAGCTTCATTGTCGCCAAGGAGCTGATCTCGATGCACTCTCCTGTGGTGTTCGGTGAACAGGTATGAAGTGAGTGGGGGGATGCTATTATGTGAGCGTAGAGTTGTGAGCTGTGAGCGGTGAGCAGAGAATTTTAAGCGACGACGAGATGAAAGTTCCAAAAATTTAGATTTTAGGGATTTATTACCGTGGATTATTAGAGGTTGGATGGATTTTTTAGTAATTAGAGGTTCTATAACCGTGGGATTTGTTTAAAGTGAGTGGGGCATTTTGACATTATATCTGTTGTATTGAAATTTTGAGAAAAAAAGAGCAAACAAAACGGTAGGAGGATTTGATTTTATTTGATTTTGTTTTTTATTGTTGTTGATGTTCTTCATCTCCATTCATCTTCTTTTTCTTCTTCTTTGTTTTTTTTCTTCATTCTTTTTTCTTTTTCATTTTCTCTTTCCATTATTTTCTTATCATTTTCTTTTAAATTGATTCTCTTCTTCTTCTTTTCCATTTTTTCTCTTTTTCATTTTCTTCTTTTCTTCTTTTATATTTTCTTTTTATTTTTTTATTTTTAATAATGTTTTTACCTTTTCCTCTTCTTCTATTTTTTCTTGTTTAATTTTTTTTTTTTTTTTCTTCTCCTTCTTTGTCAATATTTTTATTGTTTTTTTATTTTCAATTATTTAAAAACATGTTTTTTGCAATGAGAAACCTCAAGCTTTAATATTGGTTAGTGATAACCAGTACAACTTCCATCCATATCATTTCTCTAGATAAGTCACCGTTTCCCACTAATACAAAATGACTTTGAGAAATACAATCCTTGCTAAACTAGAAATTCAAATTTGAGTGAAATATCTTTGCTAATCATTCACACACATCTAATTGTCTAACTAAGGCTAAATTCTCATAAATTCTACCATTTTATTTACTTCATTCTATTTAATACATTAGTCACTATTTATGGCTCACAAATAAAACTATGAATAGTAGTAGGCCATAAAAAAAATAGATAATATATAAAATAAATATATAGAAACACATGTAATGATTGTTAGCCAAATTGCACATAAAAATTATGCATGTCGGACTCACAAGTCAATGACACTGAAAATACAAATACTAGTAAAATCACGGGCTACAAGTAAAGACCCTTCCTAACTACTATATCCCTCACTAACATCCCCTTGCGAAGCCTCAACATCCATCAATTGTTCCACACTGGAATGGAATGCGCGGCAGGGAGGAGAAGGAGTTGGAGAAGGAGTGTGTGCATATGCAATAGCCATATCCTCGGCATAGCTTGGAAGCTTGAAAGCCTCTGGAAGGCTCGAACGAAAAGCTCTGCATAACATACAGTTAGTGATCCGCTAACAAGTAGAGTATATGGATTACAAATATTTTAGAATGGATAAATAAAAAAAAACTTACGCACAGGCAAATCGATTGCGTTTTGGCTTCTTTGATGAGCGCTCCTCTAAAAGAGGCTGGCTAGCCTTCCTGAGAGCCTTTCTGGCAACCGCCGGAGGAGGAGAAGGCTTAGCAACCAATGGCTGTAGGATTGTAGTGAAGATATCCAGATCATCTTCAAATGCAACTCTGTGCCTACCAGTGGCTTGGCAGGCACGAATAGAGGCACCTGCAAGAATTAGAAAACATATAAATAATCATATGATAATGGTTAACAAGAAATCAAATTGCAAAAATAAATAAAGAGTTCATGAAAGGTACCAGTGGAGGCCTTCCAATCCAACATGATGTCACCAGATTTTGTGAAGGACTCAATCAAGACTTGCATGAAAAGGGGATCTTTTTCCCATGCACCACGCTAGGGCAAATTCCCTCGCATGAGCTGGTTCTTGACGGTGGTGAGATTGAAAAAAGTGTCAGTCTGCTCAACTTCGAGACCCACATCCGAAAGCTCGCGATTCTCTATGATAGAGAACTGTGATTGAATGGGTTCATCACGGACAAAGAGCTGGATCCAAAAGCGATGCGACTGCAATAGACCCAATCCATTAAAAATCACAAATGATAAAAAAAATTCCAAAAGAAACAATGGAATTGGAAAATATATCGTACCGTGGTCGAGGGGAACTTTGGAGATGCCAAGGCAATATCATTAATTCCCCACCAATCTTTACAAAGGTGGAAGCTATACTGCTCCGCAACTTCTTCAACTTCGGAGCAGAGTGAACGATCATCGCAGTGGAAAAGAAGAATGGCGGCGTCATCATGCAAATATGCATCACCAAACTCAAAAAAGGACTCTACATACCGTTCAGGTCGTGAATTCCATTGTGGAATTGTCGAAGGGGGCGTTGAAATGCCAGGCACTGGCAGATTCTCTGGAATGTCGGCGATGATGAGATCCAGACCGGTGTTCTTACAATATAGAGAAGACACACGACGTGTTCGACCAGAACCAACCTACATGAAACAATAAGAAATGAGATGAAATGATGAATAATCTGATGAATAGTCTAAAGAACCAAAATAGGTAATAAATAAGAAAAAATACCTGGGTAATAAATTGATGAAGCTTCTCCCATAGTTGATCAGGGCCTGCTGGCCTTCCAAGAGTCTCCATTACCGCAAAAAGGGACGCATTTTCCAACATCACCTCCAAAGGATGTATCTGTGCAAGAGAGGTGGAAGCAGAGGGCAGCTGGCGAACTTTCCGTTGCCCAAAGAGCTCCTCCGTGGCCTGTGCAACACTTGAAGTGATAGGGAACTGAGATGAAGAGTGTGGTAACATACCATGTTGGTCACTTGTTGGGGCAGTGATATTGCTAGGTAATACTAAGAATGTAGGAAGACTAGAGGCCGCAGCAGTAGTGGCATCTCCTACCTCCTTCACTTGCGCAACCTTGTCTACCGCCTCCTTCTGGGCTTTGGTCAAAGGTTTCTTCTTCTGAGAAGAATCGTCGCCATGAACATGAATTGGTTGAATGGAGTCTTCCTCAAGAAGGTCGACAATGTCGGTAGCTCCAATAGGAGACACAGAAGGAGCATCAAGGCTATTCCTAATGTGTACGTCATCGTCCGGAGTATAGTTTGGTGAACAATCAAGGTACCAACACCCAGCTTGAAGGTGATTGGCTGCGTACCTCTTTTGCTGCACTGGAGTATACATGCAAAGGTCGGAGGAAAGCTTGATCCAAGCTTCAGTATAGGGTGGGAGAGATTGAGATGGAATGGCATGTTTAGTGATAAGCTCCTGCATCATATATCTGCCAAAAGAAAAATATTTACTTAGCTCAAAAAATTCAATGTAGTAAAAGGAGACAATTATAAATATATAAGTTAAGGTTCAAAAAATACCAATATAACACCCGTCTCTCTGCCAATTGAGCTCTAGGATGATCATCAAATATAGATCCCTTCATAAAAGGAGGGGTAGTATTTGGGTGGAGAAAAGTTTGGAACGCTTTGTCCGAAAGCAAAATTCTCCAAGACTCCACAAAATCTGAAGGGTTTTTGATGCCTCCAGATGCACTCCAATCAATATTACCCAATTCATGACCAGAAATCTCATTGAACTGCTTGACAACACGGTCTTCGATCTGCAATGAAGATATATAATCAAGGAGTGGAATTAAATGAAGTTACAGAAGTAGAAGAATGAATGCAAGGAAATCATATTACATGAGCCCAAAATGTGGCTTTGTTGAGCCAAGTATCAAGGTCTGCCTCCTTAAAACTGGCAGGAAGGAAGCGGTAGGCGGCTCGCCGCATAGTGCCAGAATTCCACCATCGAAGCCATTTGGCTTTGAATTCTGGCTCCACCACAGATGTTGCAATCTTTTGAAGCTTCTCAATTGTCATCTCCGGCTTGGAATTTGTACTATAGTGCAAATTGATCTGTTGCCCATAAAAAATAAATATGATATATGAGAATAAATAAAATATGAAAAGTCATGAAAGACAGTATATGTAAATGACATGAAAGTAGAAATAGAGATGTAATGCTCTAACCTGATTGAAGAAATCCTCCCCATTTCTAGGATTCGCCACAGTCAAGTACTTCAGAAAGTCCTTCTGCTTAATGACTTTAATGGCTTTTTTTTGAAGTAGCCTGCATGACCCCCCACACAGCCTCCGCAGTCCTATCCTTCTCCTGAGTACGATCATTGTACTCACAAACAGCCTCATCAGAAGCACGGGATATGTCAGCCTGGGGAGAGAATTTCTATTATCAGCAACGAAGTATTTTTTCAAATTGAGTGAAATAATCTTGAAATCTCAAATGTGATAAAAGAAAACGCACCTGATACAAAAAGGAGATGAAGACATCAACCGTGAGAGGGAACCACGTCGGCCTACTCTTTTTGATTTTTCCACAAGTTTTGTACTCAGTGGGAGTCAGCAAGTCACGAAAGTCCTCCAATGAAAGTGCTCCAAAATATCGCATCCGTGTCAATCGAGCAGGGAGACTAGTCTTGACATGATCATTTTGAGTGGACCTAATTTGAGAGTGGTTAAAGAAAATAAATGAAATAATAGAATTTGTATGAATAGAAATTTCAAAGACATACCAGTTAACGTCGTTCATTGCATTCAGAAGAGGTCCAATGTGGCCTCGGGGGTCCAAGACGATGCAGATGACTGAGAAATGCCAACGAGCCTCCTCAGAGTGATCGTTGTTGATTTTGCGCCACCAAGCGGAGAATCTGTGATTGCCATCCCAAACATAGAACATCTTACCTCTGAAATGAGCGTATAAAGGTGAAGACTCAAGCTGGGCGTCAAACCGGTCATTTGCATCATGCCAATGATGACCCCTAGAAGTCCGATGCTCGTCTCCAACGTCAGTAGTGGTCTCCTTATCGTTGTAGATGGACACGTATAGAGCACGATCTGCATCATCATATCCATCACAATCTTCAAAAAGAATCTCCAAGCGTTGGACATCCAGCTCTTGAACTGGTCTAACTCGTGGCAAAGGTAAGAGCCTGCATAATGGGATTCGTAACCCTGAATCCAAAGATCGCATGCTATTTAAAACGGAGTGATAGTCTCGCTTCTCCAACTTGTGCCGCAATCGCTCCCCTTCTTTAGCATCGTGGCAATTTGGTGGACACTTCACCGTTGTGCAGTCGTCGGAGTCGGCAACTGAATCCGCCGAATCAGAGACCTGTATCCAAATATTAAAGAATTCACTAAATCATAGCAATACTAGATAATGCCAAAGCTTTCAAGAAAACAAATCAAGGTAACACACATATCATTAAAGTAGAGTGGTCTCAATACATATCAAAATAGTCAGGGTTAACACATGCGGCACATTAAACATGGGGCATGAAATAGGATATCCATATTCAAATTGGGTCTATAAATTCAAGACTCAATTATTTGATTTGGACAACGGCAAATTCCTCCACAGTAGAAACAAACGAGAGTCACAATCATAAGCACATTTAATGAATTACCATATATTAAACATGTCCACCACATAAAACATGCTAAACCTAGGAATGATTGCGGTCAAGAATACCCTAGGATGGCTGTCGAGGAGGCTTTGGTACAAAAGCCTCATCGTTATATGTGCCATTACCTACAAGAGATTTTTTTTTTCTTATTACAATCTATGGAAGGTAGTTACTAAAGATTGTATCCCATGCCTACATGTGAATCTCGTTCCACTCTCATTTTAAAGACAATATGAACTATATATGTAAATATTTCCATAGTTGCAAAATCCATAGTAATATCACGTTTGGAGATTGCCAATTAGCTGAATTTTTTATTCTAAAGCACAAAGATGAAAATATTGTGTTATCAAGTTATCAAAATATTCTGACATGTCACCGACCCATTTCAAACTCTGAGCATAAATAGCATAGCACAACACCAACACCCAGAAAAATTACCATATCATAAACCTTAAATTACCATATCATAAACCATATCAGACCTTAAATTGTTTATAAAATTCATTTATGAATAAGGCATATAACTCATGGAGAGAAATCTAAAAACTTAAGCTACGGTTAAACAATTTGTTTTTCTAAGGAGCATCTTAAACTGATCTCCAAATATTATCAAGCGATTTTAAATTGAAGTTAAATGCTAATTAATTATAGCTGCTGTAATACACTCATGCAAATATAATATTTTATAAAACATGTTGGACACAGCAGGACAAGTTGAAAGCAACAAAATTACAAATAACCGTGGCAAAGTCAATCATGGCATCCGCATTGAATTCAACATATCATGAGAATGACCGTTCATCAAATATAAATTGTCAATCGTCTTAAAACCCAACTACGTAATCTAAATCACTTCAAGTGGACAATTGAAGAAGTGTAGAACATGCTTTATGAACTGATATATAAATCCTAAATAAAATCTTCGAAGCGAAAGCTTTCTTCATGCGGCATCCAAAGACAAATAACACAAAAATTATAGCTAAGCATAAACAGAACCAAGGAAATGGACTTAATTAAACTTGATATATCAACTTGATACATATTTCATAGAAGAAATGATAGGTTGCCTGATGAGGCTTCGGCGCCGAAGCCTCATCAGGCAACTCGTGATCTCTTGAGCACAGGATAATTTCCATGAAAAATCCAATTTAATTGACATAATTTCAAATCAAACAGGAGCACAAAGAGCATAGAGAGCAACAACACTTAGCAACTCCATGATACAGAACCTTACCTCTATATTAACATAATCAAAGTATGGACAAAGTGCACAATTCATAAGAGAATATTAAGGCTTACCTCGGTCGCCAAGCAAGGGTTCGGGGCCGAAGGCTCCAGCAGCTCTCCGTCCTTAGTCATCCCAGCTCCCACCTGTGACCAACATAGGACAAGAGAATCTGGATTCAACTAGAACGATCCCGAAAGGTTTTCAAAACAATTCGCATCGAGCGCACCAAGCGCATATACAGGAGAGATACATATCCAAAACCGTAATCAACTGGAAGACTTACATTCGTAACAACAGGAGGGTTCGGTGTTGAATTCTCTCCGAGAGGGGCCTCCATCGTTCTTCTGTCAACTTCCTATCACCAGCCAGAGTCCCACATAACACAATTATCAAAATTGAACTATTTGACCAAACCCAAGCGTCAAATTTGAGCACCGATGTCTGATGCACTGCACTGATGCACTGATGCACTGCTAGTCGCGAACTGGACTGATGCACTAATTCACTCATGCAATGATGCAATGCACTGATGCATTGATCCACTGCAAGTCGCGAACTGGGAGAGCGCCTAGGCTACTGGAAAGTTTAGCACTCAAGATTCTGTCAAATGAGTTGAAAAGAGCAGCTTCACATGGTGATTGTGCCCCACTTACTTTCTACACCCTCTTTTCCTACTATGTGCTAACTTTCCGAGACAGATAGTAGCTTCTCGCAACTGTGTGCACAAGCGAGAAAGGGATCATCCGTGGTCGCTCTAGCCGAGTTTTGGAGGCCATGGTGTGTCTAGACAAGCATGTTCCGGTAGTTTCTACTTGCAGGAAGGGATTTGTGTCTTGACGAACTTTCAATGATTCGAGATTTGTTGACGCTTTGCTGGGTGCCTGGCTGTTCTGTTTGTGCGAAGCCTGTCACTGATCTGCAGCGTAGGATGAGTTGGTCTCTTCTAGCTTGGCCTTACGACCTACACGGAAGAAGTCGGCTCTGTTGGTGAGATCGTCTTAAGGGATTTTTACTTTCTACATGCGAGTCCCGGCCTTGGGTGTCCCGCTGCGGAGTGTTCTGCTGCAATTCCGGCACTGGGTTTCCGGCTACAAAGTGTCCGGGTGCGAGTCCCGGCTCTGTCTTGCTGCAAGTCTCGCTGCAAGTCCCGGCACTGTGTCCAGGTGCAAGTCTCGATGCCGGGACTCGCACCTGTGCTATGTCTCTGTGCTAAGTCTACACCCTCTTTTCCTGCTCTGTGCTAAGTCCCGACACTGTGTCCAGGTGCGAGTCCCGGCACTGTGTCCAGGTGCAAGTCTCGTTGCAAGTCCCGGCATTGTGTGCCACGGCGAAGAGTCCCGTTGCGTGTCCCGCCACTGGCTATCCCGATGAAAACTGTCCCGTGGTGCTTGAAATTCGGCGCTCGGAGGTCGAGGTCCTGTCGCCAGGATGTCGGCGGAGATACTGCGTTCTGCGCATCGAGAAGGCTTCGGCGCCGAAGCCTCCTCCACTCGAAACTCAATCATCCTGCGACCAGCTCACAAATATGCTAATTAATTTAAGCTGTTGGAACCTGCCACTTCGAGACCTAACGACGCACTTCGAGACCTAACGAGACCCATAATCGATCTAGCGTTCGCACCAGGACACAACCAGAGTACGCAAACAAACACAAGTTTCAACTACGACGAATCCAGCACACACACGACGATCACCACATACACGACGAATCCAACAACAAATCCAGCAAACTTCTCTGTGACGAATCCTGCAAACTTCTCACCAAGACTGAACCGGCGAATCTGTTTCTGCCAGCACTCCGTCAGAGTTGGGATCTGTAACAAATACAATTCCAAAGCAAGACCTCCAGATGTAAAACAGGTGAAGGTACTTGCACAAGAACATCGTGCACAAAATAATCATCATCTACACTACACAGGAACATCGTTGCGAAGAAATCTAGACAACAGAGACATTTTAGACTTCAAATCTACAAATTACTTAATTCAACACATGAGAGACATGTATTAGTGGAAATGTACACTTGAAGTCTCTCATTGTACACTGGAAATGTACACTGAAAATGTACACTTGAAGACATGTATTAGTGGAAAAGTACACATTACAGTTGAAGTCTCTCATCGAAATTGTAATATATTGAACAGACTAAATTGAATGATTATGACTAGATTTTTTATCAATTTTTATTCTTCATTCTGATAATTTAGCCCCACGGACTGAATACCATTCAATTTCTAACAAATAGTTTATCCCTCTCTTTTGAATTTATTATTCTTAACTATAACATTAAAATTAAAATAATTAATGGGTTCGACATTTGACAAACTGTGTCAATAATAATGGTATGAAATCTAATCACTGAAGCTCAGTTACTATTCTACCTTCTAAAGGACCAAATGTATTTGAAGTTGTTGATATTGGCATCAAAACCTGATCAAAATGTGACCCACATGTTGAGGGTATTATACTCTTATTTGTTCTCTAATACTAATATATACTAAATGAAGTTTTACATCCAACAGAATGCCAAAGTTGGTAAATATGTGACCAGTCTGGTTGAGATGAGTTGGATGAATGATAGTGGAAGTAATTTACAATCAAATTCTTTCATGATGATAGAAATTTTTGACTTTCAAAAATACTTTTTGGTCCAACCACTATGTACTCCAAGAGTAAATTGGTCAATTTTCCTAAGAAGAATATGTTTAGACAAGGCCCAACGGTTGCCCAAATGAAGCTTCGGCCCCGAAGCCTACCGAGCTCAATATCTTCCAATTCCTTGCCACCATTCCATGAGCATTTCTAATCATTAATATTTGACCAGAGAAGACTTAGCATGCATCTTAAACTCACTTTTTTAAACACACATGAAAAGTCCAAAAAGTTCCAAGCAAAGCAAGTCAGATCTTACCTTTCTCTTCTTTGGTTCTTCATTGGAGGCATCAAACTCACTGCTTTGACTGTTCAATAATCCATCATGCTCCTCAGATTGACTTGAAGGCGCTTCACTTGTACCTAACTCTAAAAGTGGCTGCTCTCCTTCCATCTCGTTTGCCTCCACCTCGCCTCCTCGTTTCATCCCTTGCCTCCGCCCCTCCGAGTCACCGCTTCCAGGATTACCGCTCCGAACACCACCACTCCGCACAAGGTCTGATGGCAGGCTTCCTTGCACTTTGATAACAGTTCTTAAACTGCCCTTGGTTCTGCAATTCTCAGTGTCAAATGATAGCACGCGTGCAGTGTCCCCCACATCACAGTCCACCCTCGGAGCAACTTTCTTGCTCATCCTATACTTCTTTAGCTGCTTCGTTCTAGAGAAGCGCAAACCACGCCTCCTACGTTTCTTCTTCTGTGCAGTTGCCAAACTTAACAACTCCTCTCTCTCCTCTCGCATCTAGATCTGCAACTCTCAAATGACATCAAAATTCTCACCTTTGAGTATTCCTGCAAGTTGAAGGAAGAAAGGATGGTTATGTTGAGTCTAGTCGATAGTGTTTGTCAAGCACAAATCTGGGGATACCTATCTTGAATCCAAATAATCGAGAGGGTAAGATAGAAGTCCAAAAATTTACATTGAGGTAAGTTAATCACGCCGCATCTACTCACATGAATTGTGCCGACATGAGATGAAATGTGGTGTCAAGCTCTCATGCTTTGTGGCTAAATCCGCAGTCAAGTACCCATGTGTAATGTGCCTAAATCCCTCATTTTATAACTTTGCGCCGTCGCTGAGCTTACACATTTTAATTTATCCCATATTAGTGAGAACGGGCATACTGTTCATAACCTATATCAGCCATGTCATTGAGGGAGAATTCACATCTGGATTCAGAAGAGGGAATGCACTTTGGTATGTACGAGTGGAGTGGTAGGGTCTATTCGTCGTCGTAGTGGTTGTCGCTTAGGTCGATATACAAGGGTGAACGGAGAGTGTTTCTCTATAGGTATGTTGTTCAATACCTTGAGCTTTTCGGAACTGCTCTTTTTTTATGGGATTTTTGCTGCGTTGTCATGTTTTGTTGCGTTGTCTATCCTAGATTTTCGAATGGATGCCCCACTGTGGACCACGACTCCGCCTGCTTTGTTTCTTGGCGACTTCCACGAGTTTACGGATGAGTGCACTCTTCTAGCGGCGATTTGGAAGATGTATTTTTCACCACTAGATGGGACCCGTGAAAATCCACTTCGATTTGATGCGCTTCTGCTACATATCTTCCAAGCGATGCGATTTCAAGTTACATCTAAGATGATCCAGCAACTCGTGGATAGCACTGCCGTTGGAGCATCTCTGTGATTGGCTTTACGGAGGGTCGAGACCGATTTTCGTGATGGAAACATCACAAGAACCACTGAGGAACAACGGGGGTTAATGGAATATCCACTCTTACACGCGTTTTTACGAAGTCAGCATCGACTTAGCCGTAGTCAGTGGATTCGCAACTGCGAACCAAGCGATGCCGCACTCTTTGAACGTGGCCTTGAAACTCTAACGATTGAGGAGCTTGATTCCTTGGATACGCTCATTGAGAAATCCCATAACCTCACAACACTTTGACGGCGCAATACTGCTGCCAATCCATGGCCTTCGGATGACATAGCGTTGTGGTATCAAGCACCTCTCGCATCTGAGTGGCGAAGGGATTGGGGCTACCGAGGGCCAAGGAATTCAAGAATGGTTACATTCGTGCCACAAAATCCAAATGAGCCTCGCTTCATCCTTGGAGTGGATGGAAACTAAAGCTACATAGGTCGGCGAGAGAGGCAATGACGGATACCTTCATTTGAAGAACCTCATGAGAGTAGCATCTAAATGTTGTATAAGTTTTGCACTAAAGAGATGCCAAAAGTATTGAAGAACTCCTTGTTCCGACAATTGTGATATTGATCCATTATTAATAACCTTTATGCAATATTTAACTAAATATGGACTATTTGTCTAAATGTGGACTCAGTTCAGCTATCGAGGAATTCCTCGTCATAGGCAAAATTCTCTAAAATTTTCATATTTGAATATAATTTTGCCTGTAACGAGGGATCCCTCGATAGCTGAACTGAGTCCACATTTAGACAAATAGTCCATATTTAGTTAAATATTGCATCTTTGCAATTTCATCACATATCTCCCTTGTTTACCTATCCTTAATTGTATGCATTGGTCGATTTCGGACAATCCTTCTCGCAATATTTACACTTTACAATTCAATTACATTGAGACATATAGGGTATCACCATGGTATAACATGGATATCACCTAGGTATTACAAGGTTATCACTTGTATAATAAAAGGGTATGACCTAGGTATAAAATGGGTATTGTCTGTCATAAAATCCTTTAATTTTTTTCCTTCTATCTATTTATTTTTATAAAAATATGCCACGTTATCCCAAACCATAAACCCATAGCCATGAGCAACCCCTTCGAATTTTTGAAAACCCTAATGCAATAAAAACCTCAACTATTAAGACTTCCATATGTCCAAGTATCTTGTCATTGTAAATTTTGACATTGAATTTTGCATGTGTCAAACCAATCTAAATATAAACCACCGCCATAGGCATTCCATTCAAATTTTGAAATAAGTTATTGCAAAAAAAATTCAAAAACTCAATCCTCAGTGCTCGCCGCTCACCGCTCATCGCTCACAAGATAGCAATCCTGGGCTTTGCTCCCTTCCAATAAATTATCTTCTTCCTATTGCACATACATTGAGGAAGCGGGGACGAGGGAAGAAGTACTCATCCATGTCAATGAAAAGCATCAACTTGGACGACCTCTTCGTCATCACAACTCAATTAAAGAATCCCCCCTCTTGTGTATTCACCCACGGCCACAATTGCTTCTTAAAGTGGACTTCAAAGATGTAATCACCTCATCAAGGTTGTCTTCAATGTTGTTGATAGAAGAAAAAAAAAAAAAAAGTTCTCTATTCCAAGATGGACATGATAATGGACCCACTCCCTTATAAGTTTGGTCCTTTTATAAACCATCGTACATGCACAATGTCATGAGGAACCTTAAATTGTTGCAAAGGCTCAGTAGGTAGGTACGAGCGAACCTGATACTCTCCGCAAGCTCGGCCCGCTACACGATCCATGTAGTGATCATCTGAAAGTAGAATCATGTTGCCGACTTAGTAAACACTGTAAGAAAACACGGTGTTTAGCAACGTCTTGAAAAATTCCTAAGCAACGCCTAGGGCCATGCTTTGTACATAAAACCACAGTACAGTTGCTTCATTTAAAAACAAGCCCCTTGGGATTGCTTAGGAATTTTTCAAAACGTTGCTAAACACCCTCTTTTCTTGCAGTGAAATTCTTATGCTGTCAACTACAAGTAGATCCTTTGTGATCAATTGTTGACTTTTCTGCAATAATTCTTCATTGAAACCAGCAAACAAACAACTTCGATACTAGAATGCACAGAAATAACTCGTATTCGTCGACAACAATCTTGTCAAGGAACGAAGTAAACAAGCAAAAAAACGCCTTCATGTCTATCATCCAATGTTGGTGGATTGTCCTTCCTCAATGTTGGCTCCTCTTCAACAATACCTAGTGATCCGAGATTGTTCTGGAGTTTCCAGAGAACGAGTCGATGCTGATCATACTGCACGCCTGCGGCTCGAGCTGGTGCCCGTCGGCGTTCGATCGCACAGCGGATGACTCCGAGTTCGGCCTTTCGAGGAGGAGGTTGTGGATCCCGCCCCTCTCCAAGCTCACCGTAATGTCCTCTGCCAACGCCGCGGTGATGGCTGGATGCAGGTACGCCGTCTCCAGAAAGCTCTTCACGTCCAGGCTGGGCTCTAGTGTCCTCTCTAAATTGTCCTTGGCGCGCGCTTCCTGACCAATTCCAACAGGGTCACAAAAGAATCATATTGTAACAACGCATGTTTCTTTGGAAAGCGGACATATCCAGGACTAAAAATGACGTGCTTTTATGCAGGGATGTTAGGACAAGTTCCTTGTTTTTAAGTACTTATGGATTTGTTATGAGTTGTTCTAAACGCTAAGGTTGTCTGACCTGTAGTGGGTACTGATAGAAGGCAGGGCCGAATCGTTCGGTGCAGTACCAATGGAAGACCACGGTGAGAATGGGCAGGGGGAGCAGAAGAGGTGTTGACGCGGCAGAGCGTTTGATTGAGAAGAGCCCTATCAAGGTGATGTGGGTGATCAGAAGCGCCACGACGATGTGTCGGTGAATGAGCGGCCAGAATGCGGCAGAGCTTTCGTATTTAGGCTCGTAAACATTGATCACCTGAAAAGAATCAGAAGGTTAGTACTGCTCTTCAACCTCTGAAAGCACAGATCACGTTGAGCAGAGGTGTTTGTACATTTGGGTAGCTTTGTTAACAACTCTGATAAAGCTACTTAGATTTACTTCATCAAAGTTACCCAAAGTTCGAACAAGGTACCCCCTCTTTTGCTTTGTTAAACTACTCTTTCCCTCATTAGTTCTTAGATCAACAGTTCAATTTGATTGATCAAATGAGGATCTTGTTCAAACTTCAGGTGACTTCACAAATAACCTGGAATGGTGAACCTCACCTGGTTGCGGTAAATGATGTATCCGAAGGCAAAGAAGACGATGATGAAGGGCAGGATGAGAGGCGAGATGACGGCATAAACCAGGCCCAGGAGGAAATAAAGGCCCAGTTTGGGCAGGAGTGCATTGTACTGAATCGTGGTGAACGCCATCGCTTTGTCCCTGTCCTTCTCCGTCTTCACAATCACCATGTTCTGCAAGTGGTACCACAGAAAGGGCCAGAGCCGCAGCACGTCAGCTGCAACGGTGGACCAACCGTCCACCATGATGTACGTGATAAAAAACGTCGACTTCATTGGAATGGAACTCCCAAAAGCCTTCGGAACCCTGCAACAAGGAAACAACACCAGAATCTGAAATTCCTGGGAACGTTAAACATTAGCCAAAGTGACACGGACAGTGAAATGGTAGCGCACCTGATTGGAGAGTCAACGTACTGCTTCAGCTGCTCAAACACGGAACCAACAATCACGTTGCCAAAAAAGACGTTCACCACCATGACAACGAAATATTTTGTGGCCGCGTTTCTCTCAATCTTTGACAAAGAGACTCGCCCTTCGAATTTGGAGAGGAGCATCATGAGCTGGGGGAGAAACGTGAGGGATAGCTTCAGGGAAAGACCCGGTAAAAAGCCCTGTAAAACAGACCTTATGAACCTCCTGCAAAATCGACAAACACACACAAGTCAGCTGCACATCTAACTGAAGGTCATAAAAGGGCCAATGAACCATATTCTAAACTCAATGAAAGGATTTCATAAGCTTACTGGTCAAGGAGAGGCTTAAGAAAGTGGAAGTTCTTGTTGAGCGCGTCCAGATTCGCCAACGACTGCACAAACGTGATTGGGATCATGAAGAAGGAAGCAATGCAGAAGAAAATGAAGCCGATAAGCAGACGCCGCGAATTGAGCTCCATGTACGGTATCGACAGGTTATCCCAACAGACGTCACGCGCCTCCGGAGCCCAGTCCGTCAGCCAGCACGTCGAGTCCTTGCTTTGCTGCGTCTGTGCGCACACCGCAGCTCCCCATCGCGAGTTGAACGACACAAACCCCGCCTTCATCACGCATCTCTCACTTGTCAGGATGTGGCACCGCTCCTTCTTAATCTGCCAAAACATGTGCAGGGTCGACATCACTTCTCAAACGTTTTGAAGCATGAAATTTTAGTAGAGAGAGTGGATTACCTCTTCAGAGAGGCGGTTGCATTGGACGGTGTAGAAGTCAAGTGCGTCTACTTTCTCTCCAACGATGCCCAGGAATCCTTTCTGCGTCAAGGCATCACCAGTTTGTGTCAGAATGCTTTTGCATGTGGAAAGCTTGTGCAATTGTGAAGTCATATTCCTACAGAGAATGCTTACTCGAATTGTGGAGCAGTCGGAATTCTGCCTCGTGGCCTGCTCCTTTTGAAGGTACTCAATCTTGTTCAAACATTTCTCCTTCTTCTCAACCAGCTTCGATAGATAATTTGCATTGTAAACAACCTGCGGTGTCCATTGTACGAGGACCCCCAGTTCATAGCACATCATAACTGAACATCTCTTGAGATGAAATCTTTCGCTATTCACACAAAGAAGTATGAATACTGAAAAGTTATTAGACTAGTTGTTTGTAAACTCGTCCCATTTGCTTCAACAGCAGATGAGTGACTCAAGACGAAACATGTGGGTGCAACGATCAATGAAATTTAAGAACATGCTTCAATCAGAAAGACGAATGCGGCTAAGATGAAGGCGACATATTGGGTGAGTTTACAAACAACTCCATTGATGTGCAATTCAATTGCAATGACACGAGTTTTTCTAGAGGATGTACCTGGTGAGTGCAATAATGCTCCACGTGATTCTCCTTGAAGAAATTCTCTAATTGCTGACTGACCTTGATCTGCCGGTCCTTCGGAACTTGCCTCACCAAAATCTGACCAGCTCCGAAGTACCCACACCGTTAACAAACAAAGAAAAGATGGAACACACCGTAGTATCAAAACAGTTCCTAAATTCATCACAGTGGAAGTGAACACCGGAAATGTCTTCAGGTAATGTAGAGTTAGAAAGTTCACCTAGTAAACTGGGGTAGTATAGGAAACTTATAGTTTTATCTGAGCCATTTCTTAATATTATTTCAGATTGAAGTGAAGATTTACTGTGAACTGATCCGGGCGCCGTTTCTGAGCGGCAAGGAAGTTGAAGCGTAAGCTTTCGACCTCCTCGTACTCTTGGAACAGCATCAGGCACGTCCACGCAGTGTACATATAAGCTGCCAACAAATGAGCCCAGAGCCTGCCCCAATTTCTCATTAATCGATCATGATATGCACCGTAAAGATCACCATGCAACTACCATTCACGACGTACCGCTTGGACTTGTCCTGCACGTTAGCGATGGAGATGGTGTCGACCACGCTGTAGGCGAAGTTAGGGTTGGCGCCTTGGTAGGAGACAAGCTCGTTGTCGGTCTTGTTGATGGGAATCAGCACCAGACAACCCCACGTCAACATCGGCGAAAAGATCTTCAAACTGCAGGGAAATTGAGGCTAGGAATGTAATCCAAACCAGGCTGATTTCATCGCAAGTATGGTGATGACACGAAGATTTACCCGAGCAGGAACACGCGCAGCAGCACAGCGGAGTCGAGCCCCGCATGCTCGATGACCTCCGCTTCCGGCATGCGCAGTGTGGTCCAGATCCAGTCCATGACGTGCGCGTAGCTGCGCACGTTCAGGTTCAGGAACCGCCCGATACGTCGATTGGTGCCGGCGGCGCCAGTGCCGCTGGTGCTGGTGCTGGTGCTGGTGCTCACGTCGAACCCGCCCAAGGCACGCTGCTTCTGCCCCTTGAGGAACCACTTCGGGAAGTAGACACGCGCGTTCATGGGCTGGTTCTTAAGCACCGCGAACGCCAGCAGGAGCACCATTGACGTCACCACGTTGATCCACGCCGCTGTCAACACGTCTAGAATGTTTCCAGCCATCGATCACCGCGGACTACGTTTTGCTTCCTGATCTTTGCTTGGTCTGTCGAAGAGTTATTGCAGCTGTAGCTTTGTTGTTCCTCAAACTCCCAGTTCTCGCTCTCTAACCCTAATCCTACTACCTCCTGGTGCCGTGGAACACATATACGCTTCGTCTAAGGAACTTTCTGGCTGCTAAATGCAAAATTGCAGCATTCTCTTGTGATGTAATTCCGTTCTCTCTGCAGCAAAAGAGAAACATTGCTGTAGAAGTAGCAATGATGACCTAAACTTTGCTCCCCTTCTGGCAAATATGATTGCTTCATCATGCTACCTTGAATGGCTGTCAACATACAGCTGCTTCATCATCCTACAATCATACATTCGTAAAAGCATATCCTGAAAGCGCCTTGGATCATTCACACACCAATCACTGCAGCCATTAAACACGGAAATCGCTCATTCACCGCCTTCCATCGCGTCTGCATTCACGATCGTGACCCGCATTAGAACTCCCACTTGTCAAGTTGACGTGTGCATGGGAATGATCTGGACGTACGAAATTTGTCTCCTATTGATCTGCCGCGGTTCGGGCAGCCAATTTCGTGAAACCGCCTCTCATCCATCCGCCGATGCTTTTTTCGTTGCTCAAGTCCCGAGGGTTGATTTGGCACCGACCTCGGTTTGCATAACACCCTCACCGTGATTGCTCTCTCTCTCTTCGTTGTCTGATCAATTTCCTGGTCGAGAGAGAGAGAGCTGCGAGGTGCAACTTCTTTTGTAGAAATTGTTAAGTTTTCCTCGAGTCGTTCAAGATGCAGATCTCCGAGGAAGACGATCACTCTTGAAGTCGAAAGCTCGGACTCCATCGACGACGTGAAGACGCTGAGGAAGTTCAGGGGTTAGTTAGCATATGCCTCAAAACTACTCCAAAACTGCTCATTCTAGTGCAAACAGTGAAAAAGAGAAATAAAGTTATTATTTCCATCTCCAACTGTAAGATCTTAATCTATACTACTAAAATCACATGCTTACAAATTTTCATAAATTTTGATTGCACTTACTGAAACAATATAGCATCAAAAGTGATGCAAAAAGTGTTTCTTCTTCCCAGCGAATAAAGGATTAGCACACTTTGACTTCATTTGGTGTCAAAGTTTTGCATTTAAAAAGTTATAGAATTTATACCATTATAATGTATATGATGATAGTTCCTTGTACTCCAATTTTTACACGTATGGGAGAAGTGAAGCACATTCAAAAATATTGAGCAATGAAGAAAGGTTAAAAAGTCACTAATCTTTATTTTGAAAAAAAAATTATTCATTTTTTTGTACAGTACATATTGATAGTCCAAACAGTCAAAATTAAGGTTCATGCTTCTTCGTGAAGCCAGAAAAGAATTTAGGAAGAAATGAAGATCTCTAATTTTTTTGAGGGACAATAAGAAGTTTTGTGCACCTTGTTAGAGAAAGGTGAGGAAACCGACTTGTCTTAGAGTGAAGGTTTTATACTATGGGAGGGTTTTCTTTTAACAATTCGAAACAAAATAATGTTACTTGCATTAGAAATCTCATATTTAATAGATAGTCATAGCAAAAAAATTGAAGGTGCTCAAAGTGTTTGCTTTCAACATTTCTATTTTAAGATGGCATAAGTCTTTTTCTATAGGTCCAATGAGAATGAAAATTATATTCCCATGTAGCACTTATCTTCTTGCATCTTTGTACAAAATATCAAGGATTAAATTTTTTAAATTGCAACCATGGAAATATGCCTAAGCTTTGCAAAAGCCCACCTTGAAAGTTTTGGTCTTTAGAACTTAATATTGAACTTTGAAGTGCCTAAGGTAAAAAGAAAAGGCTCTTCAAACGTCTAAGACCAGGCTACAACCCAAAAATAATACAAGAAGCGTCAAAACTAATGCAAGGATTATTTTTCAATTTTGATTATCGTCATGTCTACAACATACAATTTTTGATTCTTGCAAAACTTTGTTTCTAATTTGCTTTTCTAATTGATTTCCCATACCAATGACCATTACATATCTTTGTTTACAATACCACTTCCATTTATTATCTTTTCCATTGTTTGTTCTACAACCTTGCATATCCTCTTATGCAACTTTGAGATTGGTTCATGGTTTTGAGCAGTCTAAGATTTGTCATTTGTTGTCAATTTAAGGTAAGATAGTTTGTAGGGTCAATCCTTGGTTGGGAGTTTCAAAATAACACTATCCATGTGAGATTGTTGCCCCTTGATCCCACCTCATCAACTCTCACTTTCCTTTCTTTTGTTGGGTGTGCGTGTATGTGCTCTCCAGAGTCCAAGGTAGGATTTTGTGTTGTTGGTTACTGTCCTTATAGTAATTGCTCGCCTTTTTCTCACATTGTCAAGTGCACAGAGGGGATTGTTTGTTTTTAAAAAAAAACTAGGGATGAGGTTCAATTGCTCATGATGGTTTTCTTTTGGATTTGGATTTGTTTCGGAATGAAGTCTTGAGCTAGTCATTGAACTTAGAATAGGGTTTGGTGTTTTCTCTAGCTGAGAGAGGTTAGTATTGGAGATTAGGATTTGTTGTTGTTTGGGAGGAAGTAGGCTTTGTTGTTACTTCATAGTGGAGAATTCTTTGGTCTCAAGGCATGCAACTTTGCTTGTTCTACAAGTTTGCAAAGACACAAGCTTCAAGTTATGTTTTTTTTGCATATTTTATACCAACTCTTTTTTGAGAGATGTCATACCAACCAAGACGTAACCTCGGCTTTTCAACCTCCTCATTAACAGTGTAAAATCTAAATCCTAACTAGAACTACAAGAAAAACTTCACCATATTAGAGTTTTTCTGAAAGTGCTTCCCAAATGGGCAAGTTAGGAGGAATATGGTGCCAAAGAGTATGAGATGTATAAACAGAAAAAAAAAAAAGCATGAGCAAATTTCATATTGCCTTTTTTTGCACCAATGAAATGCTTTGCAATCAATGTTCTTGGGCCCTACCCCATGCAAACTAAAGCTCCCCCATAGTACCCTAAGTTCTCACAGGGTTGACCAATAGTTCCCCCAAACCTTTCCCAAGGCAAGACACCATGTGCATGTGGTCCCGGTTACTAACATGAGACCCTAAGATTCAGAGTACCTATCTAGTGTATTTTGGTGACTTTCAGGAAAACTCAATTCTCTCAATGAACAACATTGAAAGTGTGTTGAACAATAAATTGACATGCATGTGCTTGATGTAAATTGATCCACATTAATAATACATTCACACTATATAAGGTGAACAATGTATTATTCCCTTATTATAAAAAGCCAACAAATCATCAGAAGAGCTTGGTGGTCATAACTTTCAATGAAAGATCTTGGTAATTTCTAAACTTATGCCAATGTAGTCATATTTGTCTTTGAGGTTGAACAATTAGTTTGTTTTGACCGTCTCTGAGAGTTATGAAATGGTTTAATTTAATTGCAAATATATTTTGGCCATTATCATGCAAAAAATATATAGTTTCATTTCCATTTATTGGATTTTCCTTTAAAAATCTAGAGAGATATAGTTTTTTATTTAAAGGCCTTTTCAATGCTACTTTCTTTGCTATTCGAAACAAAATGCCTCAAGCTCAGAGAATTGGCTTCAACGCAAGGTACCAAACGCACCGATGTTGAACATGACGTAGACGATGCTGCTTGTCAAAGGAAGCAAGCCAAATATGAGAATGACAATCACGTTGTTGTCCAAGAGAATAATCGTCAAGTCTCAAATTTATTGTTGGCGCGTCGTGTAGTTGATGATGTGGCAGCAGCATTCAACATGAACTGCATCAAAAGAATTTTTATTGTGGCGCCTACTGCGCATTGCATTGGTTGGAAGAACGCATCACTTTGAGAGGTTTAGAAGTGAATCTATTTTTCAAGGTAGATTATAATTATGGAAGTTTGAGCTTCCACCACTGACGACAGCTTTTGAGCCCATGTGGCGCTTGTTGCAAGAAGACACTTAAGAAGCAAGGAACTTCATAGAACCAATCCGGGTATATAACAACGTTTGGTAAAATATCTCTAGAAGCCAATATTGATCAAACACTTTGCCCAAGTCAGAAACTATATCTTCCAAGTTCAAAGGGCTTTGTATCATAGAATAGCCAACATTTTGTCCGCAGAAGGTGAGAATTGTAAGATTGAGCAATTGTATATTGCGGATGACCACACTGCTCTAAATGATTAAAAGAGATCATTTCAGATTTAAGATTGCAATACAATGGAGGGTAGAGTTACGCTAAGGTTGATACGATTTGGGCAAACGTGGTCAACACGGGTGGCGGGCCGGCGGCTGCAAAAATGCCCCAAGACCAACCACCAAAAACAACTTTTTGGGCCCTTCCTTCACGACCATTGCCGCACGCTTCTTGTTCCGGAGGGTCGTATCCTTCCGCTCTTTATTCGGAGTCTCCTTCTCCAACCATGCGGCCGCCTGCTCTGCCGCCTTGGCTGCAATCTTTATTGCCCGTTCTGCTGCCCTTGCATTGGCCTTCTCAGAAAGCTCGGGCTCTTCCGCCACTGGAACAAAAGAGCTGATTGTAGTGTCGGTGCTAGACTACAAAGCCAAGGCATCGCAAGACTCTCGGTGCTCCACCTCATTCTCCGGAGTTGGAACAGTGTCACGAAGCTCCAAGCACCAGGGGCATTGAGCTAGGTGATGACGAGTAAAGCGCTTCAGCTGCGAATCGGTGAAGATGCAGTCCTTCACGACAGTAGTATCAATCCACTTCTTGAACCGGATGGGCAACTCCCGCGGCTGCAATGCACCATTGTCAACTAGTTCCTCCAAAAATACCTAAGAACCACCCTCTTCAAGGTCTGCTATGTCTCGGGTTGCTTCACGAACTCTTCAGACTTCACGTACCCAAGCTTCATCACCAAGTGATTCTTGAACGCCCTATTCAAGAAAATCAAAGAATGAGACTCAATCCATGAACCAATATCAAGGATTGTGTTTGGAAGGCCCTATATTTTAATGACAACGTTGTCCTCCTTCACAATCTTTGCAAACAACTTCTCCGCCTCCTCTTCCAACTGTAAATAGTAACACTATTGTCAGAAACATATCCACGTTTACAATGAGGCACTGTCAAAAACATACCTTAGGACCACGTTGCAGTCTTAAGGTATGTCTTCAAGGTCTGCAACGTCACGGGCTATTTTAGGAACTCTTCAAACTTCATGTACCCGAGCTTCACTCACAAGTGATTCCTGAACGCCCTATTTCAGAAAGTCAGAGAATGAGATTCAATCCATGAACCAATGTAAAAAATTAGGTTTGGGAGGCCCTCTGTTTTGATGACAACGTTGTCTTCCTTCACAATCTTTGAAAACAACTTCTCCGCCTCTTCCTCCAAATGCAAATTGAAAAGCTGATGTGAGAAACAAATCTATGATCACAAACATTGACGTTTTATACCAAGTCTGATTTCGAGAGTATACCCCGATCTAAAAAGAAGCCACGTCAAGCCAAGGGCAAAGATTGGTGTCTGACCACGGAGCCTTCGGGTAGTTGTGCTCATCTCTACTTTTCTTACGTATGCTCCACCGCCGCATCTATCGGCCCTTGAACCTGGCAGTGACCTTGGTGGTAGAGATCAACTGGAGCTTCTCTGGCGTGATCTCCGGCTTGTTCTGGTATACTTGTAATGGTGAAAAATCTAAATCAAAAGCAAACAGAAAAGGAGTAAACATAAAATTCGGGCTGCATAAATTAGCCACGACAAACCTCCACAGACTTTTATGAATGGTCATGCACAAAAAATTGGGAGATACACATACCTCGTTGAAGAACTCCTCACCATTAACCAGTTTGCAATTGCAAGCAGGCAAGTGAGCACGGTACTGCACTAAGTCTTCTTCTCTGCCACCGCTTGGGAACATTTTGTAACCAATTCCGCCGAGCTCCCAATCCAATCAACTCCAACACCCATGACAAGAAAGTCCCAATATGAGCAATCCTCATATGCGGCGATCAACTCCCGCTACACACACAATCAACGATAAAGAGTAAAGTGAAGTCTTCCATGAATTCATACAGTAAGAAATACAAAATTATCAGAGTCCTTCCATTGTGAACGTACCTTGTACAATAACTTGAAGAATGCATCGAAGGTCATATGGTACCATTTCTTTGTCCCTTTTCGACCCCACTCTGCAACGCTGGCCTGGTAGTCTTCCTCACTGATCAACCCTTTCAACTGATCAAAGTCCAACAAACCGAAATGTTGAATTTGCTTTAACTCATGCCTATGTTGCTGAGTTACGTAATCGGAATCCTTATGCGTGGAAGTCAATGCACATAAACCTCAATGTTGCAACATTTCCACTGTGACAATAATTGATCATAAATTACCTAGTAGGTGCAATGCAAGAAGTTATGAAATTAAATAATTAAAAAACTCACTTATTCCAGTCAGTCATAGCATTCACGAGGATGTGTCAATTCCCCAACATTGGCTCCAACAGCACCGCCCGCACCGGAATGTAGAACGCTATGTCATTCTTGTGCATGGTGGAGATGACCTCTATCCATGCAAGGTGATAGTGATTACCATCCCATACATAAAAATACTGGTTTGAAAGTGCCTGCACTTCTGCTTGCCCTAAATCATTGCCTCAAACTTTCTGTAGTCCTCCGACCGGAGCTCTAACCAATCCGCACTCTTCGGGAAGAACCTCCCTCTCCACCATAGAGAAATTCTTGAGAGCAACGTAGAAACATGTCAAACCTGGGCGGTACCCTTTCACAAACTCACCCTTCAGCTTCTCAATGTCGGGCTTCATTGGAACACGGACCTCCGTCATAGGCAACATCCAGCACAAAGGGATGTGAAGCTCCGGCATGTGAGGGAAGATAGACTTCTATAGAAGATCATACGAAGTTCCACGAATGGACTTCCTCAATGCTTGCTCCGTCGACTCCAAGCCTAGATCCACCCTCATCTCCGGAGTCTGGATCGCCTCATCCCCCACCTATAGCTCCATGCCCAACTCCACTACTGGCAAACGCATGCTATCGGAGAGTGTGCACATATGTTAGTGTCATGTGTTGTTGTGCCCATGTCTGAAGACAACGTGCCTAAATCCTCCCGTGTTGGAGCTGGATCTAAAATGATGTCCCTCCTCTGGATCATCAGAGATACTACAACATCACGACCATTATATAACTGCCACCATAAACTTGAGTTGTAGCATGATAAGGACGACCATGCATTTCACCAACAATTGAGGGATGCGCACAACAAGGTGCCCATACGAACAGAATCAGAAGCAAATATTATTGTAAGCAAGCCATGAACAAAGCAAGAGAATGCACGTTGCACTATTAAAAGGCACCACAGTTCAAGATGACGACAATTGCGAGTTTAGAAACCAAGGTATCAAATTCTAGGGTTGTGTACAAACTTGGAGCCCATTGGTTCAGCATGCATCGCGAGGCCACTCATGTGCATGCTAGTTTCACGAGCAGGATCATGCACCAACCACAACAATCACAAGGAGGTTGGAGCACAGCATGGAACTCGGCGATTAACAGACATCAATGCTCAAGCATTCACAAGTCTAGCCCGACCAAGTGCTCACGAGCAATGCACACATTCATGAATTTTCAAGATTTCCAAAGTTTTAGTGACCCCTCCAGATGTGCCTTGGATGCGAGGGCATGTCAAGGGGTCACTTGTATTTTGAAATTCCATCAAGCAGGTCCAAATTTGGCCAACATCAGCCTATGCACCAAACCATCACGACGTGAGTTTACAAACCAAGGTATCACATTCCAGGGTTGTACACAGACTTGGAGCCCATTGGTTCAGCATGCATCGCGAGGCCACTGATGTGCATGCTAGTTTCACGAGCAGGATCATGCACCAACCCCAACAATCACGAGGAGCACAACATGGAATACGACGGTTAACAGACATAAAGGATGAAGCATTCACAAGTCTAGCCCTACCAAGTGCTCAAATTCAATGCTCCTTCAAGGGTCAATGATGTTATACAAATCATGTCTGACAATGTTGACAAGCATATGCTTACTCACCTTGGATCGTACTCGCTCTTGAGCTTGATCTGTTTCACTTTCCACACGTCTGGTTGGGAGTAGGTTAGCAATGTCCCGTCCTCCAGTCACCTGAACATGGCCAAGCCACATCTTCAATACACTGCATCTCAATGAGTTGAAATTATCGTTCAATCCCTATATCTAACGAAAGCATGATCACCCGCTTTCACCCAACAATTGCACAAGGCAATTGAAAACAAAGGTATCTTTACAAATGCATAGATAAATTGGAGTACGTCTTCAAAAAACAACGAAGCAAATTTTAGACAGAATTCAGCTTGTTGTGAAGATTCACCCCGACACTTGAATGTAGAACCTCGTCGGCTTACGACTACCCTATATCTTTGCCAAAATCTCCCCCCTCAATACCTGCAAGAGATTGCAAAGTACTTAGAATGTATCTGGAGCTGTTGTGTTTCTGAAACCGTAGAAACCTTTTTAATTATTGCAGTCAGTACCTCAGATCCTCTGCATCAATTGTATTCATTTGAAAGCCTCAGTTCTAAAACCCTAAATCCCCACGGTGCAAACCCATGAAATTACAATGCAAGAGTAATACAATGTGCTTGTCACGATCTCCATAACAACCACGAAGTCATAGATCACGATATTGAGCAGAACAACCTTCAACAAACACGATATAGGAACAGGGCCACGAACACGGTCAATGTCGATTAAAATTAGTTTGGTAGGCATGCACTAACACGAGAAAAATCACCTCATGCTCATGCTCTAGATCATAGATCACATTTTCAAAGATCATAGATTACCTCATGCTTGAGCACCAAGAGCTCAACAATCAACACGAACTTGATATTTATAAGTTTATGTAAGTCAAAATTGATGTCGATCAGAATGTTGTGCACGGAAAACTTTGCATTTCATTATATGAGTAATGAGGGCTACTAATGATTATCAAAGTGTTAATTGAGAGAAAGTTAACGCACTTGAGTTGGTGGAGCCCGTGGAGGTTCCAACTGCACCGGCACTGGTCTCCCTGCGCTTCCACGATTGGTTCTTAAGTGATAATTGCTTGTCCTAGACGCGAATACATTTTTAATCCTCGAGGACTGTGATGGATTTCCTTTGCTCCTGGTTGCCATACTGTTGTCCTTGCTTTGACATTTGAAGTCGTCTACAATGACATCAATAGCCTTACCTCCTTGCACTAAACTTCCTGACACATTTAGTTAGAGGAAATCACTCATCATAAATACTTGTATGGAATCCTCTTTCCTTCCGTCCTCACACAAATGCCTAAATATGTTGGTCATCTAGAGATGATGAAAGAATGTATTGGTAAATGAGATAGAACTGATGCCTCTGATTGATCCATCATCCTTACGGATACGACAAATACTTAGCCTCTTCAATCCTCCGTTTGCGCGGTCTCTACAATACTTGACAAATCTCGGAGGCCCATACCTTGCTCTAGCATTCGATCTTTATGACTCTGCTCAGCTAAGAGGGCATTTTGTTGTCGTCATTGTTTGAGTGCCTTCTCCTGCTTTAGATTAGAGTAATGCGTACTTTGCTCTTCCGTACACCCTTGCTAGTCATCCTGAGCAGTCAGTCCTATTAATTGTTCACCATTCAGCATTCACCTCGGCAACTTGCAAAGATGACATAGTAAGACTTGATAGTACCTCAAAGTTGCATAGCTGAAGCCATTAATCTATTCCTAGCACCTGCAATTGGAATGGCCCATGCAATCAAGCTATTTTAACAAATGTCGTCAGCTTTTATTTGAGCTTTAAACCCTTAGCTAAACCCTAGGTACACCATCTCTATTGTTTGCTTCCGTCGTCACAGGCCTCATATTCCTGGATTTGTATTGCGTAAAATTAGAGTAATGATTAAATGCATGATATATTACTAAAGGGCTTCCTTCTGGACTTAGGAGGCACCATTGGTAATGTACCTGGTTTGTATATTCGTTACTTTGCTTTAGTTTAAATATTTGTTATATTCATTCCGGAGCCGTCACAATGGATGCAAGTAGATCTGACAGACTATGAATTCATTATTTTGTCGTAATTGGACAACTCGGACTTCCTCACTGTGAATCAAATAGTGCCCCCCCTAATGGAGAGTCTATTTTGAACACAAGGTCCTACTTTAAGGACTCAGCCCTTGTACAACCAGCATTCAGGCCCATACATGCATGCATCACAATAGGGTGAAGTGGATTTCACCACATGGTTAAGTGTGATTTGTTCAACATGGGTGAATTGGAGATGATTTCTGCCTTCGCCTTATGGCCTGACTTTAAACGCCCATATCTTTTGCCTTGTGCCTCCAAAATTCAATGTTTTTGTCTTTAAAAGGATCAATAAGCTCTTATCAATTTGATTAAGCCACTTGGGACCAAGTCAAGATTGAGACACAACCCCCATAAGCAGCCAACAGCAGACAAACCCTTCTAGAATTCCAGAACTTCGGTTGGCCTTAACTCCTTGATGGTAACTCCGATTTCAACGTTTTTTCCTTCTAACCTTATTAGTTTCTTGTAACTTAAACAATGGGACTCTTCAATTGACCAACCAACTTCGGAAACCTCACACACATGCGGACAACAGTGCTTTACCTAACCACATACATAATTACGTTCATTGTTGTTCATGCACACCGACTAACGACACCATACACACATACACATGCACCACTAGGTTGCTCATGGACTGAATGTCATGCGAGATTAAGTTCACATTTTTTTTAGGTTTAGGAAACCCTAATTTGGTCCAAACTTTAGCAGCGCTTCCGCACGGAAGTTAAGACTAGAAACTTTTTTGTCCTCCACTCATGCATGCAACGATTGCAACGTAATTTCACACCAAAAAGTCAAGAGATCAACAGGGTTGGAAAAAGGAGGAGCTCCCTTATCAGAAGCCGCGATCTTCACACTCTGGCTCGGTGATCCTCACAGCTCTTGGTGATCTTCACAGCTCACGGAAAATTCTGCTCTTCCTCTCTCATGCCCACGTACGAGTCTCCTCCAGCAGGGGCTTCCAGCTCGTGATCTCCCTCTTCACGCCTTCGGGGCTTTTTCCCTGTCTTCCTCTTGCTCGCTATCACCCTCCACGCACGCACAATTCACAGCCGACCTCTTGCGACGATCCTCCCCACGCACCTCCGGTGCTCGCGAACTTGTGTACTCACGCCGCACGACCTCACGCATACACTCTAACCGGGGTGTTTTCCCCCCACATCCCTACAGTCGGGGCTCTCATCCCTCACATTCACCCCAGATTCCTTACACACACCAGCCGAGGCTTCCGGCTTTGTTCCTGCTCTCTCTCCCAGTCTCCTCTCCCACTGTCCCACTGACTAAGCTCTCTTGAGAGTGACCCCCCTACTCTCAAGAGACTCTCCTACTCTCCTACTCCCATCGTGTTCCTCGTTTGTTCCTCTTGTTCGGGCACGCCACAACCGCCACCTCAACGGCCAGTTAAAGAACAACTTAACCTAAATGCTAATTTTCCCCTAACCCCCTTTTGCAACAACTTAGGAGGTGCTTCAACACTCTTTGGCTAATCTCAAATAAAATTAAGCCATTGCCACAAGGCATGCACATGGGCCTCAAATAATTGAGGTCACTTTATCTAATTCCAAGATCCTAATTCTACCTTAAACCTACCTAACCTCTTGTCACCATTTGCATGTGACTACTTTAATTAAATAGTGATTTGGTGGAGGCTTTTGGTTCAAGCCTTTTAACCTTTTCCTTGATTAATTTTTATTAGGCTTTAAGCCTAATTCCTTTTTCTTTTTTTATTCTTCACCATAATTCTTTCTTTTCTTTCTTTATCACCCCTTATAATTGTGTTAAAAACACCGGGGTATACTTGTGGCCCTTCTAATGGTTGAGAAGGTTTTTAATTTTTCCTTCTTCTTTTTTCTTCTTTATCATTTTTTTTTAAATTTTTAATCCTTATTTTATTTTTTGGTTAGCCACATAAAAATCATTAATTGCCATACTATGGCTTCTAAATTGAGAATTGGTAGTTTAAGAGGCCGATTGGCGACTTTAGCAAAAAAATCATGAGTTAATTCAACCTCTTAACCCAATTCACTACTTCCTATCATTAATTTAAGAGTTGTTCAACCCTTTTGACACCGTGAGCCGATTTTGGGGCTCACACTCACATAAGAGTTAAGGGGCCAAATTGAACTCTTTCTTTGCACGCAAGCTTACGTTATCAGGAGTTGTTCTAACTACTTTGCCGTTGGCACTTTCTCCCCATGGCGTTGCTAACATCTCACCATGGGGATGTTATGCTTGTCATGTCCGTTGGTGAGGATGGCACTGTTAATGTTCACGAGGCACTCCTCACTATTTGCTTTGGATTTAGGACTAGAACCGTTCATTTTGAACAAGAGGTATTTGATAGTTCAGGAGCTCTAAGCCATTCTATCTATCAAGTGAAAGACCAGGACGAAATAGGGTTTGTGTGGAATCTGTGTCGTGGTTCTTTCAAAGTATATGGCATTATAGATGCTCAAATGTCTGCTCATGCGTCGTGTGCCGTGATGACTCCTAATTCCAAATCCGGTGATACGGTGCTAGTGTCCGGTTTGGGCACACAGACTAGCCCAACCGTTCAGCTTCTTAGTGACACTTAGGATGAGGATGTCTCTGATGTGAATTTGGAGGAATCATCGTACACCCTCAAGTCACAATACACTGTTTGTCTCAATGAGTCAATGCAGACTCCCAGTACATCCCTAATTTCTCCATCACCTTCCTTCGGAAAGCCCCTTGTCCATCCTAAGTCTAAGAGTATCCATAGTATCATTTCCGTATGTCTGCAAGACTTGTTCTAGGAAGCGGTCATGCTCTGAGTTGGCTCGCGTTGACTTCGATAGTCTAGAGATTACACATGTCAAATATATGCCTCCAAAGTACAATGAGAACATGATGTTTGAACTGCCTCCACTTCCACAAGGCATCCCAACTCAGTTTGGAGGCGGGCTGGATGGCATGAGTAAACAATACAATGGTCACACATGGTGCAGGACAATGACTACAAACTATGATGAATGACTTTGGTCTCACATATCGCAAGTCAACATGTATTGGCCATCTTCAATGCTCCAACCTCAATTGTGTCTACAGATGCAGGAACGAGGGTTGCAGTAATCAAACCGAGTGGAGTGGTCTTGTCGTATCCCCGTTTCCTATTAATTGCGCTTGATTAGGAAAATCAACCTTGACATGTAAGGTTTGTGAATCCCCGCCAATTTTTTTAGCCCTTTGTGATGCGCGTATTTATTATGTGACGTCTACCAATCTTGAACGCACCCGACTTGCCATTCATTTCATATATCACCATCATCCTATTTCAAAAAGGGTTGACCAAACCGCGATGGACGTAATGCATGAGTGCGTTGCCAAGAAAGTCGAGTGCACACTGAAAGCTACAAATTCCGCAATCATCATGGCTGCAAGCAAGAATTACCTTTCAAATTACCTCATCCGTCCCGGGTCCCGATCTTCAAACCTTGAAGGATGCTATCCTAGATCAATTTGAGACTCTATCTTTGCCAATATATAGAATTTGGTGTCGACCTACAAGCGCTTCTACAACGGAGGGAAGGGGGTAATGCACAACAGTATGGAGCTAAAGGAGTCGTCAAAGTTCATCTTCGCTTACGAGAACAAGTTCCGAGGCCAATCCAAAGGTAAATAGTTTTTAAAATGTCTGTCGATCGGCCTGGTAGTGGTGTTGACCTTGTTAGGCGGATGCAACCCGGTGGAGACCTCCAAGATTGTTGGTTGATGTTTGATCACGTCAAGCGGGTCAAAGACTGGACTACCATGGCATGTCATGTGTACGACAATAAGTTTTGTAGAGTGATGACAATAGCCATGTGCAATATGCAATCGGAGGATGCCCAAGCACAACAGTCGTTCTGGGAGAACCTCAACAATCATAATGAAGCAGGGAGTGGAGGACACAAACTTCAAAGGATTCATGGTTGACAGTGTTGGCGCAAATTGGCACGCATTTCGGCAAGTGTATGGCAATGGCAACAACAACGTCACCATGAAAAACAGAGAACGGACATGCTTGTTCCATTGGAGAAAGTGCCTTCAACAAGCAACCACCAGGAGCATTCTCCCTGCCTTCGAAGATCAACACATTGTTCTTTGCAAGATATGAAAAAATGTTAAATCCCAAGAAGAGGCTGAATCACAATACAATGTTATTCGAGGGTCGTGGGTGTCATCTGGAGCCGCTATCAAGAGCGGACGTCGTGCCCTAGAAGATTGGATGATTTTTGGCACTTTCGATATCGATAATAGGGAGGCACAATGCAGCTTGTAAGTTCTTCCCATGCCTCTTTTAATTTATCTTGTTCTTTAGAATGACTTATTAGTGAATCTACTAATGAGAGTAAGTGTGTTCTATTAGGACCTCACACTCGACGAGCAAGCTGACATGACATCCTGCAACCTTGCATAGATAGTCCACAACCATTGGCTCCAACAATCTGGAAATACCATGACGTGATTATACGCGGCCACAGTGGATGACCTCATCTAGGCTTTCATGCAAATCACTTCCTATCGAGCATGGTTAAAAGGGAGGCACCGTTGGAAAAGGTCCAAAGAAAGGTACGCTTTGTTTAAGATCTGTCTAATGTTCTGGTGATTCCAAACTTATAGTAGAAGCCTTCTGGAGTTTTCGAGGGGTGGAAGATCTTTTCACAAAGACAGGCGGGCTTGAAGGGGCGGAGATTTTTGGGTCTACCAAACGCAGGCTTGACATGCCACCTTGTTCCAGTCACGACTCCAACTGGTCCGATACGGTGAACTATTCAATTCCACGGGATGGCACAAGGGTGACTCGAGCACAGATTGAAGAGGCCCTAAGTGGAGAAGACTTTGGAGTCTGACACAGAACACCAGTGTTGGAATCCGATTGTGATCTGTCAAAGTAGCACATTGTCCACCTCTCAAAGACCTTTCACCAAAAATGCTAGGCATTGTAGGCTAACACTAGTGAGAAGTGTGACGCTAGAGTTGGACGCGGGAGCCACGGTACACCTATCCCAATATATGTTGGCAGGAAGAAGGAATTTAGATCACCTCGGTATACTTCCGTTGAGTTTTAGTTTTGTGCTATTGATGTTGGCCGGTGCGTGAAGGGCTCAAAGAAACCATTTGTGGTAGATTGGCCATTAGTTCCAATGATGTAGCCAGTGAAGCTTGGCACTAATTTAGAAATGCAAGAGGCAGGTTTTCAGTTAGAGTAACATAGAGCTCTATCACCTCAAAGACAGGTGTCTTTGAACATGCCTCTCCCACAGTCCCACTTTCCTATTCCAGAGAATCCGGATTCATATCATACCTTTCGCAACGGCTACCAAATTTGCAAAATGCTGGATGCGACGTCAATTGAGCACCAAAACAAGTGGTCAAGTGCCGCGCTTATGAATAATTGTCATGTCTCCAATCTTTATGCCATACCGTATCTAGGATGGGGATGCATTATCACTCTTGACACCAGGAAGAAGCAGATCTATTGCATCACCTTCACGGACTTTCCTGGATGTTTATGCCCTGATTTTTTGAAAGTGCAACGGAGGCGTTGGAAAAGACAGGGCAATGGAGATATTGTAAGCATGTATATTACATCTTACGTTACTTATGTAAGATGGACTAGAAAGAGGACTTATTCATGCGACCCCCAAGCTACAGCTATAACGAAGTTATGCGCATATTAGAGCCTGCTAATATTGCGGAGCAAGCATAAGAAACGCAAAGAAGTCTTATTTTTCATCAGTAATTCTATTTCTAGACAGCTTGTATTCAAACATATTGAATTGGTATTGCATCTTGTGGTGTGGCTAGTAGTCACAAACATCAGTGTTTTTCTCATTGCTATTTTTTTATATTTCTTTTCTCAGTATTTTTTTATGTTCTGTTGTGCACGAGGTGCTATGTTGGAAACTAGCGACAATAGTGCCAAGTGGAGACAGCATATCATAGCTAGGATTTGAACCCGCAACGATTCCATTTGGAAAAACTGGGTATCTCCCACCACCATCTGGTAGCTTAGGGTCATCTTAGACCATTGATATTTCAGCCTAAACAGCTTGTCATATTGCTTTGAGAAATAAAATATCTTACTCCACATTTTCCACTTCAGCACTTCGTTAACATTCTAAGTTTTTACATTTTGATTCTTTGTATATGAGGCCCCTATAAATGTCATCTTTCAGAAGAAATAAATTTTAAAAATTTATGATTACAATTTGAGTCCACGAGTGAAGAAAGGGAAAAAACGGTCAATGGAATACGTATCCACAGCTATAGGCTTTTTCTTAATTTAGAAAAAAATACAATTTTGAGAGTCTAAATTCCTAGTTATAACATTAATTTCTTTCAAAATCCAATTTTTTATTTTAAAATGCATTTTTTCCCCGTCTTCAGGCTTTTTTTTGCTCACCGCTCTCAAGATAGCGTCGTTGCATTGGATAGGGCATAAGAATGTTGATGCATGGATCCCATTGCTGTAGAAAATTTTGAGCTTGAAATTCCTCATGCTCTCTTTCTTCCTTAACTAAATCTCACCTTGCTTTTCTCATTTTTTTCTTCTTTTGGAACAACTTTCAGGAAAACCCTAGTATATTAACAATGATATTTTTTTCCACACTAATGGATTTAGTGGTGGAACAAACAGACATTTTTCACACTGGTCCCCTTTGGAGATTAAAGATCGAAGATTGGAATTATTCTTCTTCCATACTATTGCATTTTGGACCAAGTTGATTAATGTTTTGGAGACATCTCTCCATAATTCATGTCACTTGTCTAATGTTCAATGTTTTCTGCCATAAAGATGAGAGCAATTGCATTGATTGCCTTGTAAAGTGAGCCAAGAGCATCTTTAACCCCTAAAGGACTACGACCTATTTCGCTCTAAAACCAGTCCAAAACTGCCACTGTCAAAAAGAGACATGAAAATCACATTTTTAAGTGAATTTCGAATTTTCAACCGTAAGATCATAAAAAAGACTTCCATATAAACATGCCATCAAATTTTGGTTGCAATCCACCAAACGGATTGATAGATTTTAGTGTTTAAAGTCAAAACAATGGTTCATTTTCATCCCTGCGTTGAGTAGATCAGCTGACTTTGACTTCATTTTGTATCAAAATTTTGCATTGTACAAGGTCTAAATCTTTAACCATTGTCTTAAGCATGATGTTATTTCCCAACACACCAATTTTTAGAGGTAAAAAAGGAGTGTAGCATATTCAAAACAAGTGTGCAAGGAGTGGAGGTTCAAAAATTGTCATTTCACGTTTTATTTTTTTTGTGAACTACGTATGTATTTAAATGATAATCCAAACGGTCAATAAGAAGTTTTTCACCACACATTGTTGTTGAAAAAATAAAAAGTGAAAAATATGAAGATCTCTAGGTTTTATGTAGAAAAGATGAAAAAAATTTCCCCCGTTGCCCGACAATGTGTGAAAATGTTTGACTTGGAATAAAATGCCTTTTTACACTAAAGACAAGATTTTTTTGGAAAAATTCTAAGAAGGAAATATTCTTTACATGTGTGAAAAATCTCATTGTCAATAGAAACTTTTGTCAAAATTTTTGGAGGTGCCCGAAGTCCCCACTTTTGGCTTAAGTGGTACTAACTTTCAAACCACAAATCCAAAAATAAATAAATAAATAAATATCTCCACAAAGCTCTTATCAGATCCTATCTTGAAAAAAAAATCCAATTAAAAAGGAATTTTTTTCGAATCATAGGTACTTGCCCAAATTCAGCAGAGGACCGTTTTGGTCGTCTTAGTCCTTTAGGGGTTAACAAGCCTTGGCTGGACAAACTCGGCCACTGTTGGGCTGCCAACAGTTGAATGGATGCCGGGGGCGTCAAAGGAAGAAAAGCGCCATGAAAAATCATCTTTTTGCCGACAACGGGAATTAGGATATTTTGATTGTATTGAAATAGTGTGGCATTGTGCAACATTGCATGAGCTTCCACATGAAGCTACAAGCATCGACTTGAATTGAATACGCTTATAAATTCTTTTAAGTTATAACTTAACTTTAATTTAAATTAAAAATAAGAGAGGCGACTCTAGTGGTGGAGATCATTGGGGAGGAGTATGAGCGGGCGCAATGGCCCAAATAGACAAGGACTAGGCTAGAGACGACAAGTGTCCGTGAAGAATGAGTTGGTCACTACACCAAACACAAAATATAGTGTGGATTCATTGGGAATGTGGGTGAAAAATGATGTGGAACACATCAATTTTGGTTTTGGAACACAATTGATGTGGACACATTTCAACATGTGTCATGCCATTCTTTGCTACCTCACAGCCACTCACTACCAAATATCTTCCATTCCTAATCGCTTACCGCCGCCGCCCGCGGCCACCTATCCATAATCCACATGAATTTTGTGTCAACAATTTTGAATTATCCCACTCTATTTTCTAAGAAACATGATTTGATGTGGATTGAGAATTGAGGTGGACCGCTATAATTTGCATGTATTGAAAGTAGTGTAGGTATTTTGAAATAGCTTGGTCCACATTACTTGCAGTGTTTGGTGTAGTTGCTCAATAATTCAATTAAAATAGGTATTTTGAGATAGTCTGGTCCCACTATATGCAGTGTTTGGTGTACCAAGGTTGCCGTCCAAGTGTGGGCATGCTCTGACTAAGGCAACATTGAAAATAACTTATATTACAACTCAAATTATGAACAAAATACAGTGATAAGTTTCTCGTGGACAATGACTTTCATGTTGTTAGTTGTCAGGCACATTATGCAACACATAATGGAAGAAGAAGAATGGCATCCTCCTGTACTCATAAATGCACCTTTGCATGATGGGGAAAAATCCTGTAAAGAACACCATTTTCCATTGATAACATGCCTTAGTATATGCAACTTGCCTTTGGTCAGAAAATATTATTGCTGGTCATGTACATGTGCACTGTGCATCCAGAATCTCAAACTTACAGTCAATCTTAATACTTTCTGAAGCTGTACTATGACTGACAAAATAAGCCCTTTGTATATTTGGAGGGGACACAAAACAATAACATTCATTTTAACGGCCAGGGAGAGTTGACCCCCTTGCTCGTCCTTACCTGAGGTGGGCACGAGGTGGTGGGGCCAAACCTGGCCCCTATTTTGTTTTTAGATGGGGCCCTATTTATAACAAGAGAGGGTTCTCTAGATCAAACAATAGCCGCAGGCCCCAATTTTGTCCAAAAAATCCAAAAAAATCCTCTGGACCCCCCAAAATAAGATGGCCATAAAAATGACCCCATGCAATTAAGACGTGGCCCACCTTGGATAAGGATGAGCGAGGGGATCAATTCTCCCTGGCCCATTTTAACCCTTTAACACCTACCAGGTTCTGGTAGGGTTTTGTTGTGCTTTGGTGTTGTAATTTTCACCACAATTATCCGTTGTTGCCATGGTACTCAATACACATTTGGAGCTCCAAGAGAGCTTTCCAACACATCTCTTTAACCTCTAATTCATGGAGGCATTAACAAACTATAGTGATTTCCGTGAAGTGGGGTTAGGATAAAATGTACCCATTGTGTAAATGATGTTCTGATAAATTATATTACCCTTGTAGATTCTCCCAGTGCCTCATGGTCCACTTAGGCATTAAAGGATTAAATGATACTAACAATTTCAACTCAAGGAGTTTCATATTTTTTTAATGAAACATGAATTTGTTATAAACTTTTACGCGGTATGCCATATATAGCCCTTTGTGTCATTAATCACCCCATTACCACCAAACAAAACTAAGGGTCATGATCAATAGTAAACCTTAATTTGCAACTATGAATGAGTTTCTGAGGCAAAGATGGGAAGATGGTGGTATTGGCCATGATTACCTTGAACTATGAACGGGGAGTTTTCAGAGGCAACTAGTAAATATCCTATTTTTTCCTAAAAGTAGTCAAAAAAAATTCTATATTTCTAAAAGTAATAGGTGTGATTTTCATCTATAGTTTATTCCTTTGGAGCCCACAAGATCCAAATGTGGACTTTGGATGTATTAAATCTCAATTTGCATGAAATTCATGAGGAATTAGGTTGTCAGAATTTGAAGTTCAGATTTGTGCACACATTACATGAACACTCTGCAAAGTTCACATCATGATTTAGAGTTACAGAACTCATGAAAAATTCAGGAATAAATGAAAAATACACCAAATACATCAAAATACAATGAATACCATGCCACATACTATGTTGTATCTCATACACATGTAAAATTATTTTAGTCTTAGATTTTTAATAGAAATTTTTCTTTAAGAGGTTCTTCATTGTTTTGTGATTGTTGATCCCTTTCATCACATACAAATCAATTGTTCAGATTTGTATACATATGGAACATTTTTGTATACAATTAAGTAGACAAAAGTAAAAAAATCATCAATAATCATGTATAGATGTTTTCTTCACATATAATATGTCAATGCAAAGCTATCAACCTAGTGCACATTTGAGCCTCTTGTATTCAAAGTACAAAAAATCTTGCAAGAATTCATTTATCAATAAAGTAGAATACCCTCCAAAGCCCACAATTTTCAATACAATTATCAGGTAAATCTAAAGACTGTAATCTATTCCATCAACCATTAAATGTTGTGCAAATTTTTCCCAAAGTTGGGTCATGGTTTTAGCTCAATTTCGTAAGGTTGGATACTAAAATTAGGCATTCTATTTCCATCAAAGTTAGTTCAAAGAAAAAAATCAGCACATATATTGCTTTTGGAGAAAGGTGAACTGGGCGCCAAAGGCCAAAAGCAACTAGTGTGATCTTCATCTATTGTGTAAAGTCCAATTATTTGGATTAGAAGCCTTTTCTCTTAAAAATGCTTACCTCCGATGTATAAGGGAACAACTTCAAAATGCACTCAACAACAAAAGTAGACTTGGTAGGATTTACAAAGGACTCACCCCCTCTATCCTTGCCAAATACGGCCGTGCTAAATAATTCCTAGAATAAACAAAGCCGATTGCATTAGATCACCTATCACCCGAACATTTTTTCTACTAAAACATGAAGCAAAAGTTTATTTGAAGAGCACACTCATGGATTTTCTTCTAGAGCTTTCACCTTTGGAACATATGTGGCTACAAAAAACCCAAAATTACACAATAATTAATCAATACTTATCCCAAAAAATCTTACACAAACTTTTTAAGTAAACATTACCAAATTAAAAGGAATTACACTACCAAACAGGACACACATTATGAACCACAATGATTTCAAAACATTTCATGCCAAAACATCCAAAATAGTAAAAAACGCTTTTATATTGCTCAACAACAATTATGCTATACCCCATGCCCTAATACATGCGCCTCACCATGCCCTACACACCCAAACTCCTACACACGTAAAGACACTTACATTACCATCAACAACAACATCAACCTAGAAACAACCACCTGACAACTCACCCCCCACACCCACCGCATCCACTCCTTCCTCCCCCCTCAATACACATTCTCAAAGACCCATCCACATATTTCATACATCTCATAATAGACCATAAATATAGAAAACATATGGACTCAAACAAAATGATAAAGAATGATACCACATACTTGTGCCAATGGCAACACAATAACAATACCTATAACAAATCGTTCTTCTAAGTTTGGAACCTCTTCCCATGGCATGACCAAAACACCTCTATCATTAACCCTAGACAATTAACACAATATTATCAAAACACTCAAAACAAATTCTATTTAAAAACCATTCAAGCACACCATCCTTAAGAGCAATTTTGTGACTCAAGATTTGTTATCCCACCTATAATCATTTCCCTCCCTAGTATACAAATAACCAAATGCAACCTCAAAAAAACATTCTCACATCAAGCAATACAATTAAAAATAATGGAGACCAGGGGAGGCATCTAATCTCTATTCCCGTCTCTAGACTTCAATGGCTATGGAACCAATATCATAACAGATCACAAACTTCCACAAACATAAAGCCAATATCCAACCATTCAAAACTGAAATAGTTTGGTTGTACCAAAGATATAAATACCGCATTCTAAAAAAGACCCCCTCAAACTTGCACAATACATGATATCCACGTCCATTCTAAACTCACCAATCTCATCCTTTAACATCCAACACTCGTACTTCTCATCCCGTGTTACATGCTCCATCCAACTCACTAAATTCCATTCCCCTTTTTTAAAAATAATTTTTTTTCTCACTAGGAAACACTTTCGACCACAAATGGATTGGAAATGGAATTGCATGCCTCCATAATACATAAGAAATCCAAAAAACAATACATTGGGCCTGATTTGCGGCCAAAAATGATCCAAACTCTACTTCCATTCTTATTGTCACACGAGACAATAATTGGTACCAAAACTGTAACCCACACTCATGCCCATTTTCAAATCCTCACATCATTGCCCTATTTCAGGCAGACTCGATACCATATGAAGAATCCACTTTACCACCCAAATCATGAAATAAACCTAGGCTCGAGCCATCTACCATACACATACTATGCATATACGATCAAATAATAATATGGGTACTATGGAACAACTTGCCACAATTACCTCCATAACAAATCACCTCAACATACGCTAACTATATACAAAAATAGCTCCACCTACACCTTCCCAAACCCCGTTGAAATGCAACAAAAAATGGTCCCAACTTACATATGCCAACACAATACAAACCCATCTCATTACACCACCACCCCTCTTCACATATCGTGACCATATCCCCTTAAAATTTGCCCCCGCATATAGCTACTACACAGATGGTTCGTCAAATAACCAATAGAAGCGAACCAGGGGCATTGGCATAAAAAAAAGCCGGATATGGTATATATAACTCCACTAGAGGAATAAAAATATATAAAAGACTACATGGACTTCAAAATATCTTCAGAGTAGAAATGACGGCCCTCCATAAAACCCTCCAAATTATCACTACACAATACTCTAATGAACGTGCACACATCTTTACAGATTGTATAAACGTTTTATATCTATTAATAATACAATTAACACACCTTATCCTCCACAATAGCCACCCTGACCAAGCCATCTTAACATCTATAAATGCTACAAAATTGCACACAAATCACAACCCTTTATAAAATTAGAGCACATGTCAATATAGAAGGAAACAAACAAGTGGATAATTAGCTACGGAAGGACATGTAAATCCCATAGAATTGCCAAACACCTGCATGAACATGCCCATGCTACTCGATACTACTTCCAAAGAGAAAGTTGGTCTTCTATGGATGACACCCCTGACAAAGGCCCCATCAGATTTTTTGACAAATATCTCAAAAAACAATATCTAATTAGCAACCTCAATCTAATCTTGGAAAGCTTCGCTAACATAGACAGATGGACCGGTTACAACAACATTCATAATGAACTCTCTACAAAATTTTGGAAAAATCCCACAATTACAGATTTACAAAAAACACGCCTTATGAAATTCCATACTGTACAAAACATGGGAAATGTCCGCAAACAATACTTCTTTGGAATAGAACAATTTCCATCCATAACATGCCCAATATGCACCTCCACAGACCGAACACCTGGCTACACGTACTCCTCAAATGCCAAAACCATCACATACACTCCCTAAGGGGCGGTTTACACTATGGACCAAGAACTCGTCCCATACACCTCTAAAATTTGTGATTGGCTCCATCAACTCGTCTCGGGATGACTTGGGTTTACACTACGAGGAAAAAAGAAAAGTGACCAAAGGATTTGAGGTCTTGAAAAGGCCTATAAATAGGCCTAGAGGATAATATTGAAGGGTCCCCCGGATTTAGTAACGAGAGAGGCAAAAAGGGTTCTCTCATTGCTGAACGAGGAGACCATGGGCCTGAAATGCAGTTTTATTATTTTTAAATTGATTTTGGGGGGGGACGTTACTGTAGATACAATGGCGGCCACCCTTTATTTACCTCATACCATTACACTTTGAACTCGAAATATAAAAGGTCATTGCTATCCTTGTATCATTCCCTCATTTGTCTTGTGTGCCTTGATTCTTGTTGTATTTTGTCGTTTTGGCTTGTTTTTTTTTAGGAAAAACTGTCCTTTTTAGGCATTCATTAAAAAAATCAGCACGCACACTTTTCAGTACATGGTCATTCCTCCCGGTCCAAGTTCGGTTTACACTTAGTGAAAGGCCCAAGGGCTTTAAAAATTACATTTTTCTGAAGTGTGACCATGGAAGTGTGACCATGAAGTGTGACCATGGAATTAATCCATTTTCCTTGGTCATGGCTTTTGGTCTGTAGTGTAAACCGCCCCTAATTGTCAAAAAGTAGAATAAATCGGTATGGGAAATCCGAAAACGAATTGTATCCTCAAACAAGTCCATGTTTGAGTGAACTCTGTTCAAGAGTATTGTAATCACAATGATCAGAGGTGATGTACACATGAAGGGAGAGCAACTAAATACTAAGAGAAACAGACTAATTTAGGGAGGGAAACCTACGGTCCAATCTCATGGCAAAGAGCCATGGATGAACAATACAGGAGGATGAATGAAGACTCTCAAGCAAGACTAACAACAGTCCACGTGCTTCATACTTATAAACGCCGGAACCTTCAAGAACAACCCACAAGAAAACGGTCCCCCCATGGCTACTTCCATGCACATGTGGAATCCAAAGATGTCACTGTAATGCCGGATTTAAACCAAACATACTATGCATCAAAAGACTACCATATAAACACCCCCCACCAGACCACATAAATACAAACATTACTATCCAATTTATCGAATTCAAATATTGTAATGATAGATTTTCCCGAGAAGCAATTGAAAATAAGATTAATAAATACCAACCACTTATTAATGACATTGCAACTCTTGGATGGAAATTTGACCCCCTTATTGTCATCGCCGTTGAAGCTAGAGCTACTACCTTTATCCCTTCTATGAAAAGTCTTGAAAAAACATTCAATATCCCCATAAATCCAATCAAGAAGACATTCACAAAAGTCAAGACCATTGCTATCCAAGAGAGTCCTTTCAACTGTTGTAACCTTCATCATGTGGTAGCTATATTCTACACCAAAATAAGCATTCTATTAGAATCCATTACAAAAGCAGCTAAGTTCACTTGTCTCTTAAAAATCAGCAACATCTCATTAACCTTACTAAACCAAAGCCATGGCCCAAAGGATCTTGGATATGGGCCAAAGGTCGTAAATCTTATAAGATTTATTACTTATTTTAAAGATTAGGCAAATAAAAATAATGGTACACTAATAATGTTCATTAGTGTTATGGCATCAATAGTGTAACTACCCCTATGACCTAACTTTCACTAAATGTCAATCTGTTTACATCAAGTGTTTAATGCCAAAAAAATCAGCCTAACAAAAATCCTCATAACTTTTGCATCACGATGAATAAGAAGACTTACCATATACCGATGGAATCTTCTTGAAAAAACCACATAGGATGGTCACCTCACTCGATAGAATTGGTGCAAATTTGATAAAGATATGCCTCCTCAAACTTTTGGCCAAAACTTAAGAAACCAGCCCAAAAATATTCGCTATAACTTTTTATTTAAGACGAATTTGAAGATGGGTAAGGTTCCATTGGAAGCGCCTTTTCAAATAAATTTAGCTAGGCACCAAAAACTCTCAAATTGGACGAAAATTGCCCACGAAATCATCATTTGAAAAACCAACCTTCAAAAAATCAGCCCAACATGGAAGGTTTGCTTTTGACATGTGGCGAGATTTGGGTGACTTGCAATGAATTGTTACATAACCAACACTAAATGTCAATATGTTAAAATGTAACAAGAGCAAAAGTTACAGAAATTGATAGTTAGTGTTTAAATTGATATTTAATGTTGTTACATTAGTAGGGTAATTGACATTTAGCGTTTACGTTCGTAAATAATGTTGCAAACACTAATGAACATTATTAGTGTAGTTCTTCTGGTCCATTGAGAAAATTTGACTTCAATATGCTTCATATTGTACAATAGGGTGACATTCAAATTGGCCGTTTAGTAGTTCCAGGGATAGTGTCCTACACTGCTGCCAACTTTGACACCCTCCCCAAAGCTGAGAAGTTGTTATTTTATCATGAAAATTTAGGGAAAGCATCATCTTTATGTTGAAAACATGCATACCAAATTTCAAGTCCAGGAGACTTATACAAAAAAACGTATGGAAGATCTACCAACATGGGATAGCTGTGAGAAAAGTGTCACAGCTGCCAACTTTGACACCCTCCCAAGAATTGAGGAAATTTTTTTTGCCCATGAAATTTTTGGAGCAAAAACATTTTTATGTTGTTTGCATGTGTGGAAAATTTCAAGTCCAGAAGACCCATACAAAAAAATAATATTCCAAATCTACCAACATGTGTAGTTTTGAGAAACAAAGGGGAAAACCATTTTACTACTTCCAACTTTGACGCCCTCCTTAGGATTGAGTTTTTGTTGATACATAGTGAAATTTTTGGCACAAGATCATCTCTACGCTGGTAACATGTGAGATAAATTTCAAAGCCAAAAGATGTACACAAAAAAATTATTCCATATCTACCAACGTGTATGTCCTCCATTAGCGTCAATCACTGCTAGTAACCTAGAGGGCATAGAATGACATAGTTGAAGGAGCTTTGTACCATTGACTAACTTCCACTCTCTTTCAAGAACTACCTTCAACACATCTAAGCTTCTAGGGCATTGTTTGCCATGTTGCACAACATCTTTTAACATCCTCCAAACGTTCTCGATTGGATTGAGATCGGGAGAGTTTGCAGGCCAGTTGAGCTTTTCGAGAAGGTGGCTTTGTCTCCATTCTTCACATATTTTGCTCCTATGGACGGGTGCCCCATCTTCCATAAGCACTCCTTGTGGAATTTGACCCATGAAATGAACCAATTTGGCATCGTAAACCACTTCTATAAAATCCTTAGCAGAACGTTGACCTTTAGGCATAAAGACAAGTTCTGACTTTTGTCCTCCAGCATATGCGCCCCAAATCATTAAAGAAGTCCTTCCACTTTTTAAAGTAGGAGCTAGACAACTTGATGAATAACGCTCGTATGCACTTCTCCAAACATGAATTTGCCGAGAATTTTTTCCAATTTCAAAAGTAGATTCATCTGTCCAAACAACACGCTCCTACTCTTTTGCACTCCATCCACGGTACTTTTGAGCAAAAGCTAATCGTTGAGACATGTGACGAGGTGTCAAAAAATGTTTTTTGAGTGCAATTCGACTAAAAATGCCATTTTTATGTAAGACCTTTTGAATAGTATGTCTACACACTTGAGTAGGACATGCATTGGTAATCTCTGAGAGTGAAGAGCAACGATGAATTTTTGAGTAATGCACAATACTACGAACATCTCTATCACTAAGCTTTTTAGCGTGACTTCCACCGCAAGGTTTGCGCTTGTAGGTTCCATCTTCTCTAAATGTTTTTACTAACCTTGTAACTGTTCTAATAGGAACTCCAATAGTAGCTGCAATTTGAACTCCTGTAAATCCTCCCTCACTCAAACCTATGATGCGAGCACAAATTTCATCTGAAATTGCCATCATAAACTTATAGAGTGCGTGATGCTAGCTACAGTAGTAGAGTAGGGGTTAGAGTAGAGCAAGGGGGAGAGAAGGGGGCCAAGGGGCTAGAGCAGAGCAAAGGGGGTTGCAGGATTGACACGTGACAATTGGCAGAGGAAGGAGAACAGGGTTGGAGCAGAGCAAGGGGGAGAGAAGGGAGCCAAGGCGCTGGAGCAGAGAGGAGAGAGAAGGGTCGCCAAAACAGAAGCCCATATGCATACATGAAAAATCGTTTTGCTCTTAATCACTCATCATGTATGCCCAATGTGAATCAACACTCATGCATCCCACAATACAACACTCTCTGTTTTGAGGATTGTCTCAACATTCAGTCTATCACAAATCACACACACCATTCCCTTTACATAGTGTTCAATAGATATTTAGAAGAAAAATTTGTCATGTGTCTAATGCACACTTTATGGCCAAGTGGATTCTTCTGCATGGAACACCTCTTCACTTCTTCATTTAGATGTTATTGATCTTTTTGAGAAGCATTTATGTTTGGTGGCTTACTCACATGATTGAGTTCAATGAAAAAGCATGAGGTGTCAAAGATATTTTGACATTTTCAATATGACCTTCAAATTGTTTATCATAGTTACACATGTTGATAGATATGGAATAACTTTTTTTATGTATGTCTTTTGGCTTTGAAATTTATCCCACATGTTACCAGCGTAGAGATGATCTTGTGCCAAAAATTTCATTATGTATCAACCAAAACTCAATCCTAAGGAGGGCGTCAAAGTTGGAAGTAGTAAAATGGTTTTCCCCTTTGTTTCTCAAAACTACACATGTTGGTAGATTTGGAATATTATTTTTTGTATGGGTCTTCTGGACTTGAAATTTTCCACACATGCAAACAACATAAAAATGTTTTTGCTCCAAAAATTTCATGGGCAAAAAAAATTTCCTCAATTCTTGGGAGGGTGTCAAAGTTGGCAGCTGTGACACTTTTCTCACAGCTATCCCATGTTGGTAGATCTTCCATACGTTTTTTTGTATAAGTCTCCTGGACTTGAAATTTGGTATGCATGTTTTCAACATAAAGATGATGCTTTCCCTAAATTTTCATGATAAAATAACAACTTCTCAGCTTTGGGGAGGGTGTCAAAGTTGGCAGCAGTGTAGGACACTATCCTTGGAACTACTAAACGGCCAATTTGAATGTCACCCAATTGTACTGTACTGTACAGTAGGGTGACATTCAAATTGGCGTTTGGGCAATTCCAGGGATGGTGTCCCACACTGCTGCCAACTTTGACGCCCTCCACAGGGCTGAAAAATTGTTCTTTTACCCTGAAATTTTGGGAACAGCATCACCTCTATGTTAAAAACATGCATACCAAATTTCAAGTCCAGAGGACTCATAAAACAAAAGATATTAAAAATTAACCACCATGGGGTAGCTGTGAGAAAAGTTTCTCAACCGCCAACTTTGACACCATCCCAAGGATTGAGGAAATTTTTTTTGCCCATGGAATTTTTGGAGTGAGAACACCTTTATGTTGATTACGTGTAGAAATTTTCAAGTCCAAAAAATGCACCAAAAAAATCACATCCCAAATCTACCAACATGTGTAATTGTGAGGAAAAAAGGGAAAAACCATTTTACTACTTCCAACTTTGACACCCTCCCTAGGATTGAGGGTTTGTCATTTCAACATGAAATTTTTGACACATGGTAACCTTTATGTTGATAACATGTGGGAAAATTTTCAAGGCCAAAAAATGTATTCAAAAGAAGATATTCAAAATCTACTAACATGGGGGTTAGTTGTGAGAAAAGTTTCACAGCTGCCCACTTTGACACCCTCCCTAGAATTCAAAAAAATTTATTTGCCCATGAAATTTTGGGTATGAAGTCACCTTCACGTCAAATACAAGTGTGGAAAATTTCAAAATCCAAAAGATTTACACAAAAAACCATATACCAAGTCTACCAACATGTCTTGTTGTGACAAACAAAGGGGAAAGTTTACCACTACTTCCAACTTCAACACCCTTCCTAGGATTGAGTTTTTGTTGATACATAATGAAATTTTGGCCACAAGATCATCTCTATATTGGTAACATATGAGATAGATTTCAAAGCCAAAAGATGTATATACAAAAAAAAAATTATTCCATATCTTCCAACGTGTATGTCCTCCATTAGCATCAATCACCGCTTATAACCTTGAGGGCATAGAATGACATAGTTGAAGGAGCTTTGTACCACTAACCAAATTCCACTCTTTTTCAAAAACTACCTTCATCACTTCTAAGTTTCTAGGGCATTCCTTGCAATGTTGCACAACATCTTTTAGCAGCCTCCAGACATTCTCGATTGGATTGAGATCGGGAGAGTTTGTAGGCCAATTGAGCTTTTCGAGTTGGTGGGTTTGTCTCCATTCTTCACATGTTTTTCTACGATGAACAGGTGCACCATCTTCCATTAGCACTCCTTCTGGAAGTCTACTCAAGAAATGAATCAATTCGCCATCGTAGACCACTTCAACAAAAAATTTAGCAGAACGTTGAGTTTTTGGCATAAAGACAAGTTGTGACTTTTGTCCTCCAGCAAATGCACCCCAAATCATCAAAGATGTCCGTCCACTTTTAAAAGTAGGAACTATACAACTTGATGAATAACGCTCATATGCACTTCTCCAAACATGAATTTGCTGAGAACTTTTTCCAATCTCAAAAGTAGATTCATCTGTCCAAACACTACGCTCCCACTCTTTTGGACTCCATCCATGGTACTTCTGAGCAAAAGCTAACCGTTGAAACATGTGATGGGATGTCATGAAAGGTTTTTTGAGTGCAATTCGATTAAAAATACCACTTTTATGTAATACCCTTTGAATAGTACGTCTACACACTTGAGTACGGCACATATTAGTAATCTCTGAGACCGAGGAACGACGATGAGTTTTTGCATAACGCACAATATTATTCACATCTCTCTCACTAAGTTTTTTAGCGTGACTTCCACCGCAAGGTTTGTGCTTATAAGTTCCATCTTCTTTAAACGTTTTTACTAACCTCTGAACTGTTCTAACAGAAACTCCAGTAATGGCTGCAATTTGAACTCCTGTATCTCCTCCCTCACTCAAACCTATAATGCGAGCACGGATTTCATCTGAAATTGCCATTATAGACTATTTTTTATGATGTTGATACAATACTAAATGCTCTTCAATAAGTAATCAATATAGCACTCAACCTATGGCAATTGGATTATATAATTCAGTAAACACAAAGGACTCAGCTTATGGCATGTGCACTAAATAAATCAATCAACAACATAACACTCACATTGGCATGTGCATTAGGTGATAACCATGGCATGTGCATCAATTGAGTGAACCAAAAAATACTCTTGGACATACTCATGCCACATGTGATTCGTCAACACTCAGTAAACTAGTCAATAACACTCAACCAAAAAAATATATATATCCACTTAATAAATCAGCCCATATGTGATATGCCCACTCAATGGATCAGCCCATATGTGATTTGTCTACTCAATCAGTCAACAACACTCAGCCCATATCTAATATGTCCACTCAATACCATCTCAACATTCACTCTCAATACCATCTCAACATTCACTCTATTACAAATCACATGACAAAATACACACAACATTTCCTTTACATAGTGCTCAACAGATATTTGGAGGAGAAAACTCATCATACGTGCATAATGCACACCAAACCTTATGACAAGTGGATTCTTTTACACAAAACAACTCTGCAATTCTACATGTAGATTTCATTGATCTTTTCAAGATGCATTTATGTTTGGTAGCTTAGTCACATGAATAAAATCAATGAAGAGTACGAGGTGTCAAAGATAATTTGACATTCTCAATATGCCCCTTCAATATAGTTTCTCATTGTTACAAACATTGGTAGATATGAAATAATTTTTTTTTGTATATACATCTTTAGGCTTTGAAATCTATCTCATATGTTACCAATATAGAGATGATCTTGTGGCCAAAATTTCATTATGTATCAACAAAAACTCAATCCTAGGAAGGGTGTTGAAGTTGGAAGTAGTGGTAAACTTTCCCCTTTGTTTGTCACAACAAGACATGTTGGTAGACTTGGTATATGTTTTTTGTGTAAATCTTTTGGATTTTGAAATTTTCCACACTTGTATTTGACGTGAAGGTGACTTCATACCCAAAATTTCATGGACAAATAAATTTTTTTGAATTCTTGGGAGGGTGTCAAAGTGGGCAGCTGTAAAACTTTTCTCACAACTAACCCCCATGTTAGTAGATTTTGAATATCTTCTTTTGAATACATTTTTTGGCCTTGAAAATTTTCCCACATGTTATCAACATAAAGGTTACCATGTGTCAAAAATTTCATGTTGAAATGACAAACCCTCAATCCTAGGGAGGGTGTCAAAGTTGGAAGTAGTAAAATGGTTTTTCCCTTTTTTCCTCACAATTACACATGTTGGTAGATTTGGGATGTGATTTTTTTGGTGCATTTTTTGGACTTGAAAATTTCTACACACGTAATCAACATAAAGGTGTTCTCACTCCAAAAATTCCATGGGCAAAAAAAATTTCCTCAATCCTTGGGATGGTGTCAAAGTTGGCGGTTGAGAAACTTTTCTCACAGCTACCCCATGGTGGTTAATTTTTAATATCTTTTGTTTTATGAGTCCTCTGGACTTGAAATTTGGTATGCATGTTTTTAACATAGAGGTGATGCTGTTCCCAAAATTTCAGGGTAAAAGAACAATTTTTCAGCCCTGTGGAGGGCGTCAAAGTTGGCAGCAGTGTGGGACACCATCCCTGGAATTGCCCAAACGCCAATTTGAATGTCACCCTACTGTACAATGACAGGTTATTTACGGAAGCCCAAAGCATCATCTATTTTTCCCTCTTTAAGTTTGAAATTTTTAAGTTTATGAAAATAATGAATCTATTATATCTGGTGTGGAAATGCATTTGAAAACTTCATTCTAAAAATATTATAACAATGATGGACCTTCTATTTCTACCTCAATTTATTGGTTTTCTAAACTCATTCAAAATACTTTAATAATGTTTAAAAATACTACAAATGTTAAACAGACTTTATTCGTATATTAAGTTAATCCTAAATTTTTTCTTGAATTCATCTATTTTCGTACTTGAAGAAGAAATAAGATAGGAGTTGTTTTAATCACTAAAATCAAGGTCACACATAATTTTTATTTTTTCAATGGTTGTCTCTATGATAATTAGAAGATTATCACCATTTAACCCCTAAACGCCCAATGTCTCCTCGAGGGACATTTTGAGTTTGGATAGGATACCACGTTTTCAAATTTAGGCAAGATTTTCATAGATTTTTATTGAATGGGCAACTTTTGGTTAGCTTCTCGCAAACATAATTTTTGTAGAAATCTGACTTATTGTTCAAAAGTTACAAATGTTTTTCAATAACATATACAAATAGGGCAGCGGTTTATTGTGACAAGTAACAAATAGTGTATCAACTTTGATTATTTCTAAATTCAATAGAAATTCAAGTTTTTGTCCATCTGAAAAAAGAAAAAATCCTATTGGAAAGGAAATGGAAATCTTTGCATCTACCATTAGATTTTTGAAAATTAAAAATATGAGAAGGATATGATTTATGCAAAACTTGAAGTGTATTGTTAATTCTTAGCACATAGTTGCATTGCAGGATTTTTTAAGACATCTTCTACCACTCTTCTATTTCTAAAATTTGGCGCACATGTGCCTAACATGATCCTTTTAATGTTAAAATTAGAAAACATGGACTATAGTGCAAAAAGTTGCCATAAAAGGTGGTCAAAGATTGATGAAGGTGTTTAGTATGACCTCAAGTAGAGTTTATGTCTCACTTCAAAGCCTTATATCTTTCAATCCGTGTGGTCAAACTAAACAAAAAAAAATTTACATATACTTGTACAATCCTAGTACAAGATCTTATGGTTAGATATGTGAAAACTGTATTGATTTGCATTTTGTGTTGAATGCATTGACCTGGCGGTTTTCAATGAGTTGGATGTAAAATGCCTTGGGCCTTTAGGGGTTAATGATAGATCTACCTTAGTTCAAATCACTTGAAGCACCTACACCTCATGTCTATAACATTGTCTTGCAATTTATTTTTGTAATTACTAAAAATATATGATAACCAAATTTCACCAATTAAAATGCTCAAAAGCCATGTCAAGGCTTTCTTCAAGCTCCATGCTGAAAACAGATATTTAACCAAACCTTTATAAAATGAATATTTTTGAACAATTAGAAAAACTTATACATTGATTTCATGTGGGCGGCAAGTTGACGCTTCTCCTCATTTGCAACATTTGAATGGCCAAACCTCACTCAAATTTTGTCCAAATCAAACCCCTAAGAGCCCAAATGTACGTAGGGCTTTGGATTTTGGGCAGGTTCCTAAATTATTTCTTTAAATTTTTATTATTTTAAAATTCTTATACTAGATGTTCTTGATAAGATCTCCATGGAGATATTTAATTTAATTTTTTGGATTCATGGTTTGAAAGTTAATACCACTCAGTTAGAAATGGGGACTTCGGGCAGCTCCACAATTTTTCTAGAAGTCTCTATTGACATTGAGATTTTCAATACATGTAGAGAATATCACTTTCTTTGAAGATGTCAAAAGAAAATTCTTGTCTTTAGTGTAAAAAAACATTTTAACTCAAGTCAAACATTTTTACACATTTCGGGCAAGCGGGGAAAAAAACTTCATCTTTTCTACATAAAACCTAGAGATCTTCATATTTTCCACTTTTTATTTTTTCTACAACAATATGTGGTGTAAACCTTCTTAATGACCGTTTCGATTATCATTCTAAGACATATTAAATTCTCAAAAAAAATAAATTGTGAATTGACAATTTTTGAACCTCCACTCCTTGCACACTTGTTTTGAATATGGTACACCCCTTCTCTACCTCTAAAAATTGTTGTATACAAAACTAAAATCATGCTCCACACAATGGTAAAAGATTTAGACCTTGTGTAGGGCAAAATTTGATACCAAGTGAAGTCAAAGTTTGTTGCTCAAAACAAGGAAGAAAATGAACCATTTTCTAGACTTCAAACTCTATAATCTTTCAATCCGTGCGGTCAAAGTGTATGAATTTTGTGAGTATGTTACTTAGTAAGTTTTTATGGAGATCCTATGGTCAAAAGGATAAATTTAAGGTTTTATTTCCTTCCTTACTCATTGCACTCAAATCAACAATTTTGAAGTGTTTTTGGTGTGAAATTGTCACGGGCCATTAGGGATTAAGTCAAGACCATTTTAACAAGAGAAGAGTTCAAGTACATTCTGACCTCTTTTGTGTCACCCTATATAATATCACAGAATCTTTTATCCTTCTGCATAACTTATATCAAATAAGGGAAACAAACATTCCAATGTAGATTGAAATTTGGATCTCTATTACAACATCTTCTGAATACAAACATGTGATTGTACAGTTCTAGGATTTTCAAGCGAGTGATAATAGAGCGGTTTTCGTGTTGAACCCGAGTGTCCGAATGTACATATATCTGGAACTCGGCTATGAAACAAACAAATCAAGATAAGAATTAGTGAGTGTGCCATCATAGTACAAATTCAAGGAAAATCATAGGACAAAGCCTTCACACAGCTGAAGAGTCATGGTTTATTATGAGATGTTGATATGTTCAGGACACCTTAACAAAGACCAATTTGTTATTCTGGCCATTGTAATTTCAGCAAGTCTAGTCATTTCCAAACATTTCCAATAGATTGTGGACTGTGGCAAAAACTTTGGCATTGGTTTTGATATTCAGTTGTTTTGACACTCTAAATTTGACACATTTTTTTGGATGAAGTGTAAAAATAGGGGCATCAAATTGTCAAGTTTAGAGCACTCCACAAAAAGCATGGATGCAACCTCGAAATTGCTTCCCCTATGAGATGAAAATGGTAGTCAGTAAACATGTAAACACTGAAGAGAACATGGTTGCAGAATCTCCATAACAATCTTCTCCTTCCATGGCCTGCTTGGTGTTTCCCTGGTCAATAGATCAAGATCTAACATTATGTGCAGTAATGTTTGAGTACGACCTCATTCTGAAACAACATGTCTCTCACGGTCCATGCAATTACACAGGCCCAGCTATACGAGGAAAGAAAAAACATGTCACCAGATAAACCGCCCATGTGTCCAAAGACATGTCCAGAATATGGTTGCAAGATTCAGGACAGCATCGTACAGGTCGGCTCTCTATAAATGTTACCTCTATAAGTGTTAGAATCGTATAAGTGTTACTAAAATTCTCGCTCCGCTCCCCCCTTTGTTAAAATGATTCTATAAGTGTTACATTTGGCAAAAACATCATTATAGAACTTGTTTTAAATTTTTTAATTACTTCAAAAAAAAGAAAAAGAAAACTCTGGGCTCAAAGGGACTGGCATGAATATAGTGTTTGTTAATTCTATTCACTAATCCCATGGCCACCGGACAAAGGATAGTGAATCTAGAGCTACTTCCCCCTTTCGAAGGTAAACACTTTTCTACACTAGTGACTAAGTGCCTTAAAGACAACCGACATGTCATCCCCTCAAGGGCTTTTTTTGGATACCCATACAATGAGGTCTCAAGACTCCCCACCATAGTTGGGTGGATTATGGTAGTAGGCACCACGCCGGCATGGGGATTTGAACTCACAACCACCTCACCGGTGTGGCATGACTCAAACCACTACACCAAGGCCGTGGTGCCTTTTAATTACTTCACATGAATATATACCATATCTTTTGTGAAACTTGAGAAGATTTTTCCTTTCGAAAAAGAATCTGTCAAGATTCTTCTAACAGTATCGGGAAGGGCATTGCATGCCATATTCGAGAAGGGTATCTCAGGCCATATAGTGGGTTTTTATTTTTATTTATTTATTTGTTTTAAATTTTTTTGGTGTGGTTGTTTGCAACATGCAAGAGGCATGCCGTCGACTCCATCATGGATGCATGGCCTGTCAGGCTGAGGTTTGATTGTTGGTTGTGACTATTTTATTTTTATTTTTATTTTTAAAAAAAACTTCCAGATGGGTGCATGCCTCATCGGCTTTCACTTTTATCTTCAGACCTAAAAGATAGCGTTGTTATGGATGCTCATGAGTTCATAAACTATTAGGTAGACTTTGATTTAAATAATCCCTATGAACCTACTAAGGAGGATGTCGTAGACATGCTTCCTTCCGAAGACTTGGAGATTGTTGCAGATGAGGTTATAAATGATGCGGTACATGAGGTGGTTGGATTTGACACTGTTGAAGGTGCATTTCATATTGTGAAGAAATTCCTTCAGCAAAGACCACGTGATGTTTCATCACACATCAACTTGGTTCAAACTCTTGTGCAAGATGTGGCAATTGCCCGTATGGAAGATACCCATCAATCCACTATGGATTCTTTCTTTGATAAAACTTAGTTTAGTTGAATTTAATTGAGTTTAGTTGAGTTTAGATGAATTGAATTTAGTTGCATTATGGTTTATATTTTTTGTATTTTCAGCTTTCATATTCTCTATATGTTATGGATTTTTCTTTGAAGTCTTACAAGTGTTATTTCATAAAATGTTATTAATCATCACTATCAAGTTTCATAAGTGTTATTTCTTTAAATGTTACTAACCGTCGGTATTGTATTTCATAAGTGTTATTTTTGTAAGTGTTATAATCGTCGGTATCTAGTTCTATAAACGTTATATGTTATAACTTCATAAGTGTTACCAAAAATCCCGCTCCCGAGGAATAACATTTATAGAGAGCCGACCTGTAGTAGGTATTTTCTTGTAAATGAAAAGTGCAGAGCAAGTAACAGTCAACAGGGTCCTGACAAATAGACAGACAGCATCCAACCCAGTCATAATCAGGGCCTTACCACACGGGAGGGGGAGGAAGTTTCACAACTTCCTCCAACATGGCACTAGTGGCACAAAAAATATTCTTTTCCTCCTTACATTGTGGACTTCCAGGCACTAGTGCCTGGTAGTTTTCAACAACAATTATTGTGCCAAGTCATTGCCATGTAGATTCCAAAGCAACATCCAATGCAAATTCCAAAGCTACAAAGTTGCTCCATGTCATTCTTGCCACTCCCCCGACTTCCTCTCATGTGGCAACCACTTGCTAATTTGAACCAATGTGAGTCATCCAACTCACTGCCTTTCCTTTCGTGTGGTTTGGCCCTCAGTTGAAACCTATTGCAATCTCATCCAAAATCACGAGCTGGATAAACAAGGTTCTCTTTTGTTTGGTAGGATGTCCGGCCACCCTCATAGAGTGAGTGAATCACATCCCATAATTGATGCTCTGTATATGATTCTCCGTCTTTCAAAGAGTGCATCGGTGGTTTTATGACATCTATTGTAGTGGGGCAGCCACCAATTAGGTTCAAAGGCCGGTAGGTAGGTTTTTGGCATCTCCAATGCTTGGTTTGTGAAGGTTTTGATATTGGTTTCAGAGGTCGGCAAGGTCAATCCTGGCATAATTTGTGGTGGACTTAGGGTGGATTCTATGACAAAGAATGGGTGTCAGCTTACTTTACACTTTGAAAATTTGTAACTATTTTAGTTTAACTTCAGAGGAGTCATGATGTTCTATTTTAGTTGCAGTAAAAGAAAAAAACTCCCCATACTCCTCTGTTGTAAATAGTTCAGAGAGCTTAAATTGGTGGTTTAAGGACATCCTACCATAGTGGTGAAAAATTTGGAGCATAATTGGGTTATTCACATGATCTATTATTCTATTGTGGATTATCTTTGGCTAAAGTTGAGGACAAGAACAAGTGATTTGATGAAGTTCATAGATCATTATTTTCCAATGGGCTCCTTGTCTTTCTTCTCCCTTTTCTAGTTTGCTCCTCCCCCCCACTATTGCATCTTGAACCTAAGTGCAACTCATAATCAAAGTTATGGAATATGTTATGTGTCATGTGCTCCGATTTATTTGTGGCCCACTGCCTCGCAATCTGCCTCATGCTCCTCCTTGTCACTCTTGCCACCCTCTGCCTCTTTCCATCCACTTGGTTACCTACTTCAATGCCATAGCTACTTGCTAGTACATAGTGGCCTCAAAGAATTAGAGCCTCAAACTAATTATCATCTCCCAACCTAACCTAAACGTATTCATCACAAACATACATATCCTGAAGTATTAAGAACCTCCTCCATCTTACCCATTAAGAGCATAATGTCTTATGCTTGGTGGATAAACCTCCTCCAATCTATCCATCTTTATGCATCATGAGCTATGTAACATTCTGTGGCACAATAAACCTCCTTCATACATATTTGTCGAGAGCATTATAGCATTGATAAACCTCTTCCATGCTTCTCATATTTGCCCATCACAAGCATAGCATAATAAACCTTTTCCATTCTTACCTATACTTATTCATCAAGAGCCTCGTGGCATTCCATAGTTGGAGTAATCTCCTCCAAATTCACCCATATTTTGTCATTGAGAGGCGTAAGCGTTCGCATCACCTACCTTGGGGATGAAGTGGATGAGGATGGATCCCTCTCACTGTCGCCCCGTAGATCCCGAACCAAGTGGATCCCGAACCTGTGGATAGGGTATTGACAGGGGGACCACCCAAATCCTCTCTTCGTTCACTTGCTCATTCACTCGTGTTCGCCCTCTGGCTGCTGCTGCTCGGTGTTGCTGCTCGGTTTAGGGTCTCGGTGTTGCTGCTCGGTTTAGGGTCTCAGTGTTGCTGCTCGATGTTGCTGTTGGATTAAGGTGACGCAGAAGATTGAATCCTTCACGTTGGTGTTCAATGTCGGATTTGGCGGTTTAGGGTTGTTGGGTCTACGTGTGTCCGTGTTAGATGGATTTGTGGGATGGGTTTTGTGAAATGGTGTACAATACTATACCTTGGGAGGCGGTTTTTATATCACTGCTCCACATTAGGTCCATCCGGAGAGTAGTTTTGGTGTAGGAAGATTCACAGGTCGATCACATATGGGATCTCCTCATGTGCTGGTGTAGGGTGTGATGAGATGTGCTGGTGTGATGTGCTGGTATAGGGTGTGATGACATTGGTTGTATTGGTTGAGCAGTCCTTACCCTTCCTTTCGAAAGTTGGGTTTCTGGGTCGAGAAGGGGTGATCGTTGTTTAGGGTATTGCTGTAGAGCTCTACAGTCCTGGCCGAGGCTAAGTAATCATTGTCGTTGATTGTACGTGGCATGTAATTGCCATTACGCCACTCTCTTTTCTACAGTCGGGGCGCGGGGGCTGTTGCGGGGCGTGGGAGATGTGCATTTAACTTTGTTGTTTCGGATTGTATTTCTGGGGTTTCAGATATGGTTTTGTGGGATAGGGTATTGACAGGTGTAGATCATCGACGACATTTCTGCTTCAACTTTGATTGGTACGAAGTTCCATTCCGACTCCTATGCTGTGATGCCGCATTTGTGGCATCACAACTTTTTTTTGGCTTCATTTTTCTTTAACGATACCCTATCCGCCGATTGACCGGACTTGTGCATTTGTTTTTTTGCCTTGGCTTTGGATGGCCATCAACAATGCCACGTTCATTCTTCCACTAGTCCCACTCAATCCCATCTTAAAGTAAGCGCTCTCCAATGAGGAACTCTTCAATCCGTGATGTAGGAATCCGTGCTTGCTTGCAAGTCTTCACAATGCCTTTTCCTTTCCGCAAAAAATCTCTCCAAATCAAGTCATGATGAGAGAAGGGGGACTCGGGAGGATCTTGTACGGCCCATAATTGTGCCTTATTGAAATCCTGAAACACCTACACAGAAAATATGCACTACACCCTCTATTTTAATTTTAACCCATTCTTACTCCTGAAAACCCTCACAACTTTCTACAGCTAGAAAAACCTCCTCCATTCTTTACCCCTATTTATTCATAAAAAGTGTACTATTCTATAATTAACACCATATTCATTATATTGGGAGATTTCCAAGGATTTAGGAGGTACATGCTCTTGAGGAATCCAAATATTTTACCGTAGTGATGAAGCAAAACATGATTAGAATAGAAGTACAACACCATATTTGTAAGATAATATGAAGATGTTAGGCAAACAGTACCCAAATGGGAGAATCAAATGAACTAATATCTTTAATTGCAGACTTTATTTATAAAATGATAGAAGTAATCCATATACAAAACATGCATCATCCTTTCCATGCAGAAAAAAGGCTTTTACTACGACCAAAAACATACACATTAATTACTAGTCAATGCACATTCAGGTATAGCCAAGCTGAATGTGCACTTGTACCACTGAGATCATAAATCTACTTGATCTTCTCCACGTCACTAGAATTAGATTTACTCAGCTCATCCCTACCCCTCTGAAGTTCATCTTTGCGGCTGTAACCGATATATGGCATTTGACCAGCACGTATATGTTCTTGCAGTCGTTGGCGTTGCATTCGTTGATTCCAAGTAACAACAGGCACAGGAAGCGAGTGGCAACGGCGAGAGTGACGCTTCGAGTTTTGGTTTAAACCATGCTTTGGGGAAGCACTTTGACGCTGCATAGTCGGTCGAAGCACCTAGCAAAAGAGACCACAAAAATCAGCTAAAACCAAGCTGAATATGTAGCCACACATGTCAAAAAAATACAAACACCATGACGTGGAATCCATTCAAATAATTATGTCCAATTTAGGTGTTCGTGAAACATGCAAAATCAAAACAATGTTGATTAAGAGGAGAAGATACAACACATTAAACAATAACAAAAAATATGACCAACCTCAATAGTAGAATGCGTTTTCCCACTTAGAGATTGAAGCTTGTTCTCATCATTTCCGACCGTTGCAACACGCCGACACGTAGTAGGAATTGTGGGCATTTTCTCTGATGGCACCGTCGTAGGTGGTTGAATTACACCAGCAAGTGTTTGAAGCGCGTGATCCTATGACGTAGGGTCAAAGGGAGTTAAAATGCAACTTGTGCATATTTAGCTCTATTCAAGCTGAATGTGCACATTGCCAAAAAAAGACCTACGACAAATACAGAGAAGGGGAGGGGGGAATACCATGCTTCTCGGGGGAAGAGACAATGATTCCTCACGTTCGCGAACAAGCACTTGGTCACCTTTCCCACAAATCCTATCAATACTGGGGGACCCCAGAATTTGACGAGGTTGAAGAATAGAACGGGAGGCAACCTTTCGAATGCAAAATTTTGGTGGGGGGCTGTTTACTTCATCTTCTTCAATTAGAGCCATCGAAGAGTCCATCAAATAATCAGCTGCTCCGTGGGAGTACAAATCATTTTGATTTCTTGGAATTCGATATCCACAATCTTCAGACTTCAAAACATGAATCCATGGTGGCAATACAATAGTTTACTTGAGAAAATGGTGAACGGCTCTTTTTCAAACATGTAAGCAATGAGAGAACAAAAACTTACAAACTCAACAATAACAAACAAACAATTACAATCAAATATCAAAGAACTGGCAACTGCCACTTGAATTACAGAATATGTATAGTATAACACATCACGACAATTATGTTTGATACCAGTGAACTACTTTGAATTTGCGAGCCCAACAGATATCATAATCGCGTGCGTTAATTCTATGTATTCTAAGCTATATGGATCCGAGCAAACTGTCGGACGACCAAAGGGATTCTCTTGCCGAAAAGATTGCAGCCCTAACTCTATAATACTATGGAGCTTTTGGAGCCACGGAAGCAAGACATTGAGAAGGAACTTATCGTTCCATCCATCCCCTTTGTAGGACCAAGTCTCCGCAAGAAGCACATTCTCCGGATTATTCAGGACGTGCTTGTACGGGCTGTCATCTATGATGATGGTATTCTCCTTCGTAAAGTATCCACCCTTTTTTGTAAAAAGGTCTTTCGACAACGTCTTCAGAAATACCTCCTTATCCGAGTTCTTAACCTTCAGATATTGAGGTACATTATGTATCACAGCAGTTACGACTCTCCTACAATGCTCTTGTCCAAATATAACTTTTGGTGAGACTGCTTTCGGGAAGAGGTAATTGATGATGCTACTAGTGGTGTTCAATTTCATCGAACTCCAGACCGATATCGATGCAAACTTGGAAACAACGTCCAAAATGCCTTGCAGCCAGGACGAACATACACTAGCCTTGGGCCGACCTTGGCTGGAACCTTTACTGAGTGTGGCAGAGAACAAGCATTGAAGGCTTGCGTAGCAGACCTCAAGCGGAATTCCTCGCACACACACAGTATACCGTTCAAGTCAAACACAATGTTTAACCACGGTTTGACCACTCTAGGGGTTGAACGAGAAACACGGACTACGGCGCTATGAACGCTCTCTAGTGGCTCGACCACTTGGAATTCAAATGGGAAAGAGTGGAGGTACATGTTACTAAACATTAAACAATATATACCAATAGAGCACAAAATATTTTACGAAGAAGGAAGCACTACAAAAGACAGCACAATCATTTTGGCCATGAACTGGTGAGATTAAAGTTATACTTGTGAGTTGATGGCCAAAGTAGCATCAATGGGCTTTGCACCAACCATAGAAGGATGCTCAGAAGAGGCAGCATCATCTTTTATGAAATCGACTTCAAGGCTTAGGGCATCTGAAATTCAGCAAATTTGATTAAAGGTTATGAACAAGCATGCCCAAAAAATGCAACGACAGTTGATACTAAACAAGATCAACATACACCTCGACTCAAACTGATTGTGCAAGTTTATGAGTACTCAACAATTGGATGCACACAAGGGAGAGGACTACTTGAATTTTAACATGATCCACACAGAGGGTGAACAACAATATATACAGAAAGTAATGCATATTCAGCTCGAGTCGAGCTGAATATGCAATAGAAGTAACAATGACTTTAGGAGATAGATTGTAAATCTTGAGAAAGATAGATTGTACAATCTATCCAGTAACAGAGATGGGCAACTTCATCAGACCATCCAAATGTTTTGTCTTGTGAGAGAGGACAGGAGATGCAGTCTTTGAGTGATCCATCTTGTCGTGCATAATCGTAACACATTCATCCGGCAACTCTTGAGAGCGGTAACGGTTGGAATAATACAACTCTCGATGAGCCCATGCTGAATCCAAACGGAGATTCAACCTCTGCTGCCACAATAGCCCAGCTTCTGTTCCAGGCTGCTGCAATCTCCGATGGGAATGGTACTTATCACACGTTGAACAACGAGCAAAGTTATCCCCAGGTCGTTTTGCATCGTAATCGGAAAAATTGACCCGCCTAATCTTACTCAGCCCTGAAGTGGAAATTTGGGAAAGCCCGCAATTAACTAAATGGACATCAATTGCAGGAATTTGATCTTTCCACTTGAAATTTGCGGGAAGAACTTTGGCCACAGATGTCTCACCCGAAGGCAAGATGCGGGACTTGTGGGGCATGTGGTCAGCATTCCTATTAAGAATGACACGTAATGTTGCGGTAGCAACTACTATGTGATTTCTAGGTTTCCGTTTCCCTGAATTACCATGGGGTTGCGCGACTACACCAGCCGCTGCATCCTTGGCATATTCATAGAATGAGGTTTCACTAACGCCCATGATGTGCTGCCAGGCAGCTGCGCACACATCAACGCCCTCAATGGTCACCACATTTCTACCGTTATTGTCCACATGAAACTGTCCGTCAACATCTAGCTTCATATGCCTTCTAAATTGAACGGAGGTTCCAAAATACATCCTCATCCGCAATACCTTAATCTTCAATCGTGAGAAGCGTTGAACACAACTCCTAGAGCAACAGCGGTTTCCAGCAACAGAGTTGATAGATTCGTCAGAGAGGAGAATTGATGATTTTGTTGAAACCATGGTTGAAGGGATCCTAGATGAGCTTTCATAAGACCGAGTCCTCTCTCCAAGAGACCGGGTTCTCATTGCCATTACAGAATTGTAAGTATCACGCTGCAGGTGATGCAAGAGACTGACACTATTATAGAAAACTTGACCAATGGGCCAAATCTTAACACAATAACGCCATTCGTCCGGTGCTTCATCTTCAACTAATGTCCTGGAGACCTGAATGGCAACGTGCGTATCACCTAATGGAGCATCAGTCCCAGAAATAGCCGTGGCGAGAAAGTTACGAAGTATTCCAGTGGCAATTGTAACACCGGACAGGTTTTTCATTTCGACTATCTTACCAACCCAAGAATGCCTTGGGAGAACTTCGAATTCCATCACATCAGCATCTACTGGATTGTGGAAAGACGAGTTGTCACTTGACAAATCAAAATCATCGTCGATTGAGGCACCGGTTGAAGTGTCCATCTCGGCACTGCAAAGTTAAGGCGAAAGTGTAAATAATTGTCGTAGTATGATAGAACTCCAAGGTTCATCCCACATCAATCAAAGTAAACAAAAAAAAAACATAATTGTTCATCTCCACGATTAGGTGAAGACAAAGCACATTCAGCTGGAGTCCAACTGAATATGCAGTGCACATTCAGCTCGACTCCAGCTGAATATGCACTACACATTTAGCTCGGGTCGAGCTGAATCTGCACTACACATTCAGCTCGGGTCGAGCTGAATATGCACTGCACATTCAGCTCGGGTCGAGCTGAATGTGCACTGCTTCAAGCTAGAGTACTGAATCAAAACCTGAAGCACTCATACGAAGAAAAACTACGCCTTTTGATAGTTGCATGAACATATATGTCATACTGACGTACAAATAATAAAATGAATCCCTAAATCAGTACTAAGAAGGCGATTATGTTGACGCCGAAGTATCACCTCCTTCCTACAACTTTTTCATTACATTGAAAATGATAGTATCAAATGTGCAAATCAAATGCCAAGTAAATCACCATAAAGTTTAGACAGAAGTCACTTACAAATGGTCCGATTGCGTGCACCAAAACGTCTTGAATGAGGAAGGAAGAGAAAACCCTACTCTTTGTCATGGCCGCAGCAACCATTCACGACCACACACCTCCGCATCTCTAGAAATTCCAAACACAACTAAGTTGACCTAGAATAATGTATCCACTTCTTGCTAGAGTACTGAATCAAAACCTGAAGCACTCATACCAACAAAAACTACGCATTTTGACAGTTGCAAGAACATATATGTCATACTGACGTACAAATAATAAAATGAATCCCTAAACCAGTACTAAGGAGGCGATTGTGTTGACACCAAAGTATCACCTCCTTCCTACAACTATTTCATTATATTGAAAATGATAGTATCAAATGTGCAAATCAAATGCCAAGTAAATCACCATAAAGTTTAGACAGAAGTCACTTACAAATGGTCCGATTGCGTGCACCAAAACGTCTTGAATGAAGAAGGAAGAGAAAACCCTACTCTTTGTCACGGCCGCAGCAACCATTCACGACCACACACCTCCGCATCTCTAGAAATTCCAAACACAACTAAGTTGACCTAGAATAATGTATCCACTTCTTGCACAGAAATTTGACTTCGAATGCAATAGGTCTTTCAAATGTCAAGGCATAGTTCGAGACAGTATAGATTCACGAAGGCTTACCATATTAGAAAGGTGCAAATAGAGAGAGAGAGAGAGAGAGAGAGAGAGAGAAAAGAGGTTGGGGTGTATTGACCACGTCGAACAAGTTGCCGTTAAGAAAAGAGCGGGAATGACATCACGTTTAGTGGGGAGGAGCTGTTCTAAATAAAGCATCTTTCAAACTTGACCAAAAAATTAACAAGCACATAAGTTTTCCTCATATCTCGATGTATTGGAAGTTTCTATTTACATGATCAATTTAAGGTTATCGATTGGGGTTATGGGTATCAATTTAAATTTGCAAGAATCAATTTAAATTTAAGGTATAGAATTATGTATCAATTTAAGGTTATCAATTTGGGTTATGGGTAATTGATTACGGTCATTTATTTCCATATTAAGGATATTGATTATGACTAGATTATAAAAGTAAAGATTTAGGTTTAGGGTTCAAATTACATTTTGACATTTAGGGTTTAGGGTTTAAGGTTTAGGATTGCAAGTCCATGGTATGAAGTGTAAATTATAGGGTTTAGGGTTTAAGGTTTAGGATTGCAAGTCCATGGAATGAAGTATAAGTTATAGGGTTTAGGGTTTTGGACTAGACAATTCTAGAATTAGATTTATGGATTTGGATTTAGGGTTTAGGATTTTAGAATTTAGTGTTTGGGGTTTAGGATTAGGGTTTAGATTAGCATTGAGATTACCACTGAATCAAAATGTCCTTTCTATAAGACTGTTTATCGTATCAAAATTGAATTGTGCCTTGGTATTGATTTAAGAAAATTCATTACATATCACCTAAAGATAAGATTTAACCCCTAAACGTCCCTGATGTTGAAAAACGACATTCCGGATGAGCTCGGGGAAGTTCAAATGGCTGCCATTTTTTCATCTGAAGTCCGTTTCATTCCTTTGTTTTTGGAAGTTATTGTAGACCGGGTGTAGTTTACTATGGAGTTATTTCCTTTACCCCAAGCAATACTGTGATTTTTGTAGGGAGGTTTTAGATGGAGGAGGTGTTTGTTTTGAAGCAAGTTTTGCAATTTTTGGTGAAAATTTTGGCTGCCATTTTGAGTTGGGGCAGTAGGGATTAGTGCAAAGATGAAGAAAGAAATTATGCTGCCCTTGGTGGTTCACTTCAAGAAAAGTATGTTTTTAGAAAGATAAGTAATTAGAGCTACTAATTACTATTACAGGGTGGTTGGACAACCTCCAAAACGGGCTCCCTCATCAAATAGGGCAGATCTCAAGACAAGGAGGGGGAAGGACAAAGTGGCATTAAAAATTCAAATGTGCACACAAACTTAGACCTTCTTGTGCATTCAAAAAACCAAGTCATACAATACATTTCAACATTATTGAGCCACCATTTCAACATCTCAGCAATCAAATTGCAAGATTCAAATCACAACCAACACCATCCCACCACCATCACATAATAAATGCACATGGATTTCAAAATTCAAAATTCAAAATTCATGTACATGCTACATCAAATTCTAGAGGATTCCATTTACAACTTGGACTCAAATCAATTTGCCTACCAACATTTTACAAATGAAAAACATCCAACAATTGAAATTTGAATCAGTTCTTCTAAACCGGGTTGCATATTGAATTCCATACTATGCCCCATCCGCACTAATTGGGACCCCAACAACAATAATTAGGGTCCCCAACAACAGCTAAAGGGGCTCCAACAACAGTGGTTGGGGCCCCTAGCAATAGCTCCTAGGGCCCCCAGCAACAGTCGTTGGGGTCCCCAGCAATAGCTACTGGGGTCCCAACAACAGTCGTTTGGGACCTCAGCAATAGCTGCTGGGGTCTCAACAACAGCTGCTAGGGCTCCTACAACAATGTCTTCGTCTTTTTTAGTCGGCGACTGCTAATTGGTACCCCCAACAGTGGCGGCGAAATGTATGGGATTCTTTTGAATCGCTAACCTTCACTTGGAGCTAAATAGGTGGTAATGGGATGGAAGTCAGTTGGATATACCCTAATTTTATTGGTGTTGATTATGAGTTCTCATTGGATACAAGGGGTTACCTTATCCATTAGCTTCCAAAATGCAACTGAGTTAAAACTGTAATATATGGGTTTTACACAAATCTCATCTTAGGAAGACCAAAGCAGCTAAAATTTGGATATCAGCCTAAAATTTCTCATTTCAATTCATAATTTGTCCATTTGATTTGGTTCTTTAAAGTGAATTTTGGATTTTCAACCGTAAGATCTTAAAATAGACTTCCATATAAACATGCCTTAAACTTTTGGTTGCAATTCACCGTACAGATTGATAGATTTTAGTGTTTAAAGTCAAAACAATGGTTGATTTTCTTCCCTGCGTTGAGTACATCAGCAGACTTTGACTTCACTTTGTATCAAATTTTTGCATTTTACAAGGTCTAAATCTTTTACCATTGTCTTAAGCATGATGTTATTTCCCAACCCACCAATTTTTAGAGGTAGAAAAGGGGTGTAGCATATTCAAAACAAGTGTGCAAGGAGTGGAGGTTCAATGATTGCCATTTCACGTTTTATTTTGTGTACTACGTATGTATTCAAATGATAATCCAAACGGTCAATAAGAAGGTTTTCACCACATATTGTTGTTGAAAAAATAAAAAGTGAAAAATTTGAAGATCTCTAGGTCTTATGTAGAAAAGATGAAGAATTTTTCCCCCGTTGCCCGACAATGTGTGAAAATGTTTGACTTAGAATAAAATGCCTCTTTACATTAAAGACAAGATTTTTTATTGAAAATTTCCAAAAAGGAAATATTCTTTATATGTGTGAAAAATCTCAATGTCAATAGAAACTTTTGTCAAAAAACTTTGAGGTGCCCGGTGTCTCTACTTTTGGCTTTAACTGATACTAACTTTCAAACCACAAATCCAAAAAATAAAATAAAAATATGTCTACGAAGCTCTTATCAGAGGCAATCTAGAATAAAAAAATTAGAGAAATTTTTTTTTTTTCGAATTTTAGGAACCTGCCCAAAATCAGAAATCCCCCGAAGGAGACTCTCGTCCTTTAGGGGTTAATACAAATGTTATTAATTCCTTCATAGTAGAATTTGGAAGATTATGGCTTTGAAGTGATGGTGAAGACTATTTTGGACATGTTGTTATTGAATGGGCCCATTGCAACTTTACATGATGAATGACAATCTTACAATATGAAAAGAAATTGCCATTATTATATACAATTTGTGTTATATACATTTTGCACCTACTCTATAGGCTTGTAAATATCATACTCAAAAACTTCCTGTAGTGAACGCAAATCAAAGACACTGGGATTATACAATATATATTTTTTAATTTATTGTTTTTGGAAGATTTATGATTAAACAATTGAGTTACAATATTTAATCTTCTTCTTTTTGTGATAGCACATATATAAAAACCAAAAATATAATTTCAAAGTTTTTATATGTTCAAAACAATTAATATTATTTAAAAGACATGCATAGATTTTGGCCTAATAGCAATATCATGGATAAAATATTGAGTTTAAATAAATATCTAAGTAGATTGGAATCAAGTGAATGGATGAGGGGGCTTCAAATTAAAAATCTAATTTTGAAAAGTATCAAATATCTTTCATGGATTGAGAATCCTAATCTATTGTGAAACGAAACTTCAATAATGAGATTGTATTTTTAAATACATACTAGCAGTTGGCGCTTGCTTTGCAACGCATTAGTTCAACCATTTTAATGTAGTTTTTATATCACAAAATATATTAAAAAAAAAGGTAACAACAATCTACATAAAATATAAATATGTCTTTGAAACCTATGCATGAATTTTAATAATGTAATAGAATAGAATAGAAAAAAATAAATTAGGTTTTAGATTTTTTGCATTTTAACATGGAATTTCAAAAATGTTATGAACGTCAAATTTGTAATCAAGAGTTTCAAATTTATTTTGGATAAGCACAAATTGCAACACACAAATGCAAATTTCACACACCCACAAACTCAACTTTTAATTACAATCTCAAATTCACACATCCACAAACTCAATTTGTAATTTCAATGTCCACAACTTGAATATGCAATTTTGGAACTCCAACTTTGTATGCCAACCTCCAAGATCACAACTCCAACTTCACAACTTTTTTACTCCGACTTTACAACTCATCATTTACAATTCAATCTTTTAGTGCTTAACTAAAAAAATATTTTGAACGTCAAATTTGTAATCAAGAGCACAAATTGCAACACACAAATGCAAATTCGTCACACCCAAAATCTCAAGCTAATGCTTTGCAACGCATGAGTCCAATTATTTTAATGTATTTTTATATATTACAAACTATATTTTTAAAAAAGTAACATGATTCACTACGCGGTTGGTTGCGCAATTAATTGCGCGGTTGACTATATCGCTCCTATAGTTCACTGCACGGCTGACTGCGCGATTGATCGCTGCGTGGTTCACTGCGAGGATTATGATTTTAGTAGTATGATGCAATAAGTCATTGATTTTGAAATTGAAGGTTCTTCAATCATATCAAAGCTACCTCAAATGATCATTGTTTATTCCTAGGATATATCAAATTCCTACGGTTGGACAATAGGACTCCAAATTTCTTTGAAATTTAACTATAGATTTCTAAAAGGAAAAAATGTGCAATTGATCAAGAATTTATAATCATTGAAATTTATCATTACCGTACCTAGTGGTCGCTTCAACACCTCTAAGTCAAAAGAATTATTTTCCTTTGTCCCAATGATTTGGACATAGTGGATTTCACCTAAGTATTACATGGGTATCACCTATGCATTATAGGGGTAGCACCTTAACATTACATGGATAATCACCTGGACAAAAAGTTTATACTTTCATCCATTTTATATGAATTATGTACAAAAGCAACCACATTACATTGTTTTGGTCAAATTCAACAAATCATTTCCATTATTTGAATAATCTATATCATGATTTTTATTTTATTTCAACACATTTGATTGTAGTATTGATAAATGAAAATATAAATAAAATTAAACTTGTTGTACACTTCTTTTTAAAGGTCATCTTTTAAATCCAAAGAGTCATTAATAATTACCATTTTGTTAGTTGAATATTTTTAAAAGATTAATCATTGAATATCTTAAAATATAAATTTGAAAATACATTAAAATATTTCAAAAATATAATAGAAGCTTGATCATTAAGTATGAATTCTATGGATTAAATGTTACACATAGAATTGATAGTTATTCGCTTAAGATTTTGAAAATAAACTTAACACTGAATATCTTTGAATGAATGATATTAGCCTGATAGACCTCCAAGTATTTAATTTCTATCAATTGACTCTACCAATATTTATAAATTTATATCATATCATAATTTATCTCTATATATAACAATTTTCACTATATACTTAATGAAGCCAAAACCTAAATGATACCCACATAGGGTCCCTTGCTAAGACAAGATATTACAATGGAGAACAATATTGATACAAAGAACATGTCGATAATTATTGAAGAATAAAAAATAAATCTTGTATGCATTGCAAAATCAGGAATCAGGATCTAGTGTCGGTTCACATATAGAGCAACGTAAAGATTTTTGCGCACAATCATGGCATAGTTTGTGGCAATAATGGACGTAAACCTATTGTTTTGTTATGGTCATGTCTACCCTAGATGAAGGATTGGTAAATATATTTTTGAAATACAGCCACGTTAGGGTTTTTCAACAAGGTATGGCATGTAACCGGTCAAATGCTTTGTTGGTGTGCCCAACGGTTTTACAACCTCTACTCTTTGAATCGTATACCAACTCCAGGATTTGCTGATCTTCTATAAAATTTAGGGCAATAACTTGTCCTACTCTAGGTTTTTTTGCACTCGGTTGTACAAGCTCAGCCATCTTCAGAATATAAGGCAATAAATATCTCGATATATTTTGATAATCATATGTGTTTACTCTATACAATAATAATATTTTCTATTGTAAATAGTATTTATAGCTAACTTCTACAAGCTTTCACTTATTTCTGCTGTAAAAATAAATTTACAATGTAAGTATCAGTTTGAATTTATAAAAATATACTTTATTTTCTAAAAGTATTAAAATATAAAAGTATGTTCAATTTTGAGTTGAAAGTAAAAGACAAAAACTCAAAGACAAAAAGACAAAGACAAAAAGACGACGACATTGTTGTAGGAGCCCTAGCAGCTGTTGTTGAGACCCCAGCAGCTATTGCTGGGGGCCCCAACGACTGTTGTTGGGACCCCAGTAGCTATTGCTGGGGACCCCAACGACTGTTGCTGGGGGCCCTAGGAGCTATTGCTAGGGGCCCCAACCACTGTTGTTGGAGCCCCTTTAGCTGTTGTTGGGGACCCTAATTATTGTTGTTGGGGTCCCAATTAGTGCGGATGGGGCATAGTATGGAATTCAATATGCAACCCGGTTTAGAAGAACTGATTCAAATTTCAATTGTTGGATGTTTTTCATTTGTAAAATGTTGGTAGGCAAATTGATTTGAGTCCAAGTTGTAAATGGAATCCTCTAGAATTTGATGTAGCATGTACATGAATTTTGAATTTTGAATTTTGAAATCCATGTGCATTTATTATGTGATGGTGGTGGGATGGTGTTGGTTGTGATTTGAATCTTGCAATTTGATTGCTGAGATGTTGAAATGGTGGCTCAATAATGTTGAAATGTATTGTATGACTTGGTTTTTTGAATGCACAAGAAGGTCTAAGTTTGTGTGCACATTTGAATTTTTAATGCCACTTTGTCCTTCCCCCTCCTTGTCTTGAGATCTGCCCTATTTGATGAGGGAGCCCGTTTTGGAGGTTGTCCAACCACCCTGTAATAGTAATTAGTAGCTCTAATTACTTATCTTTCTAAAAACATACTTTTCTTGAAGTGAACCACCAAGGGCAGCATAATTTCTTTCTTCATCTTTGCACTAATCCCTACTGCCCCAACTCAAAATGGCAGCCAAAATTTTCACCAAAAATTGCAAAACTTGCTTCAAAACAAACACCTCCTCCATCTAAAACCTCCCTACAAAAATCACAGTATTGCTTGGGGTAAAGGAAATAACTCCATAGTAAACTACACCCGGTCTACAATAACTTCCAAAAACAAAGGAATGAAACGGACTTCAGATGAAAAAATGGCAGCCATTTGAACTTCCCCGAGCTCATCCGGAATGTCGTTTTTCAACATCAGGGACGTTTAGGGGTTAAATCTTATCTTTAGGTGATATGTAATGAATTTTCTTAAATCAATACCAAGGCACAATTCAATTTTGATACGATAAACAGTCTTATAGAAAGGACATTTTGATTCAGTGGTAATCTCAATGCTAATCTAAACCCTAATCCTAAACCCCAAACACTAAATTCTAAAATCCTAAACCCTAAATCCAAATCCATAAATCTAATTCTAGAATTGTCTAGTCCAAAACCCTAAACCCTATAACTTATACTTCATTCCATGGACTTGCAATCCTAAACCTTAAACCCTAAACCCTATAATTTACACTTCATACCATGGACTTGCAATCCTAAACCTTAAACCCTAAACCCTAAATGTCAAAATGTAATTTGAACCCTAAACCTAAATCTTTACTTTTATAATCTAGTCATAATCAATATCCTTAATATGGAAATAAATGACCGTAATCAATTACCCATAACCCAAATTGATAACCTTAAATTGATACATAATTCTATACCTTAAATTTAAATTGATTCTTGCAAATTTAAATTGATACCCATAACCCCAATCGATAACCTTAAATTGATCATGTAAATAGAAACTTCCAATACATCGAGATATGAGGAAAACTTATGTGCTTGTTAATTTTTTGGTCAAGTTTGAAAGATGCTTTATTTAGAACAGCTCCTCCCCACTAAACGTGATGTCATTCCCGCTCTTTTCTTAACGGCAACTTGTTCGACGTGGTCAATACACCCCAACCTCTTTTCTCTCTCTCTCTCTCTCTCTCTCTCTCTCTATTTGCACCTTTCTAATATGGTAAGCCTTCGTGAATCTATACTGTCTCGAACTATGCCTTGACATTTGAAAGACCTATTGCATTCGAAGTCAAATTTCTGTGCAAGAAGTGGATACATTATTCTAGGTCAACTTAGTTGTGTTTGGAATTTCTAGAGATGCGGAGGTGTGTGGTCGTGAATGGTTGCTGCGGCCGTGACAAAGAGTAGGGTTTTCTCTTCCTTCTTCATTCAAGACGTTTTGGTGCACGCAATCGGACCATTTGTAAGTGACTTCTGTCTAAACTTTATGGTGATTTACTTGGCATTTGATTTGCACATTTGATACTATCATTTTCAATATAATGAAATAGTTGTAGGAAGGAGGTGATACTTTGGTGTCAACACAATCGCCTCCTTAGTACTGGTTTAGGGATTCATTTTATTATTTGTACGTCAGTATGACATATATGTTCTTGCAACTGTCAAAATGCGTAGTTTTTGTTGGTATGAGTGCTTCAGGTTTTGATTCAGTACTCTAGCAAGAAGTGGATACATTATTCTAGGTCAACTTAGTTGTGTTTGGAATTTCTAGAGATGCGGAGGTGTGTGGTCGTGAATGGTTGCTGCGGCCATGACAAAGAGTAGGGTTTTCTCTTCCTTCCTCATTCAAGACGTTTTGGTGCACGCAATCGGACCATTTGTAAGTGACTTCTGTCTAAACTTTATGGTGATTTACTTGGCATTTGATTTGCACATTTGATACTATCATTTTCAATGTAATGAAAAAGTTGTAGGAAGGAGGTGATACTTCGGCGTCAACATAATCGCCTTCTTAGTACTGATTTAGGGATTCATTTTATTATTTGTACGTCAGTATGACATATATGTTCATGCAACTATCAAAAGGCGTAGTTTTTCTTCGTATGAGTGCTTCAGGTTTTGATTCAGTACTCTAGCTTGAAGCAGTGCACATTCAGCTCGACCCGAGCTGAATGTGCAGTGCATATTCAGCTCGACCCGAGCTGAATGTGTAGTGCAGATTCAGCTCGACCCGAGCTAAATGTGTAGTGCATATTCAGCTGGAGTCGAGCTGAATGTGCACTGCATATTCAGTTGGACTTCAGCTGAATGTGCTTTGTCTTCACCTAATCGTGGAGATGAACAATTATGTTTTTTTTTTGTTTACTTTGATTGATGTGGGATGAACCTTGGAGTTCTATCATACTACGACAATTATTTACACTTTCGCCTTAACTTTGCAGTGCCGAGATGGACACTTCAACCGGTGCCTCAATCGACGATGATTTTGATTTGTCAAGTGACAACTCGTCTTTCCACAATCCAGTAGATGCTGATGTGATGGAATTCGAAGTTCTCCCAAGGCATTCTTGGGTTGGTAAGATAGTCGAAATGAAAAACCTGTCCGGTGTTACAATTGCCACTGGAATACTTCGTAACTTTCTCGCCACGGCTATTTCTGGGACTGATGCTCCATTAGGTGATACGCACGTTGCCATTCAGGTCTCCAGGACATTAGTTGAAGATGAAGCACCGGACGAATGGCGTTATTGTGTTAAGATTTGGCCCATTGGTCAAGTTTTCTATAATAGTGTCAGTCTCTTGCATCACCTGCAGCGTGATACTTACAATTCTGTAATGGCAATGAGAACCCGGTCTCTTGGAGAGAGGACTCGGTCTTATGAAAGCTCATCTAGGATCCCTTCAACCATGGTTTCAACAAAATCATCAATTCTCCTCTCTGACGAATCTATCAACTCTGTTGCTGGAAACCGCTGTTGCTCTAGGAGTTGTGTTCAACGCTTCTCACGATTGAAGATTAAGGTATTGCGGATGAGGATGTATTTTGGAACCTCCGTTCAATTTAGAAGGCATATGAAGCTAGATGTTGACGGACAGTTTCATGTGGACAATAACGGTAGAAATGTGGTGACCATTGAGGGCGTTGATGTGTGCGCAGCTGCCTGGCAGCACATCATGGGCGTCAGTGAAACCTCATTCTATGAATATGCCAAGGATGCAGCGGCTGGTGTAGTCGCGCAACCCCATGGTAATTCAGGGAAACGGAAACCTAGAAATCACATAGTAGTTGCTACCGCAACATTACGTGTCATTCTTAATAGGAATGCTGACCACATGCCCCACAAGTCCCGTATCTTGCCTTTGGGTGAGACATCTGTGGCCAAAGTTCTTCCCGCAAATTTCAAGTGGAAAGATCAAATTCCTGCAATTGATGTCCACTTAGTTAATTGCGGGCTTTCCCAAATTTCCACTTCAGGGCTGAGTAAGATTAGGCGGGTCAATTTTTCCGATTACGATGCAAAACGACCTGGGGATAACTTTGCTCGTTGTTCAACGTGTGATAAGTACCATTCCCATCGGAGATTGCAGCAGCCTGGAACAGAAGCTGGGCTATTGTGGCAGCAGAGGTTGAATCTCCGTTTGGATTCAGCATGGGCTCATCGAGAGTTGTATTATTCCAACCGTTACCGCTCTCAAGAGTTGCCGGATGAATGTGTTACGATTATGCACGACAAGATGGATCACTCAAAGACTGCATCTCCTGTCCTCTCTCACAAGACAAAACATTTGGATGGTCTGATGAAGTTGCCCATCTCTGTTACAGTGTTACTGGAATGCTTGCACATGGTCATGGTGATGTTCGATATGCTCATTATGGCTTGGACATTTACCCATATGATGTCAACTATACAGTGGGATCTTTTGCTAGATTGTTGCGAGATTTAGAACAACCTTTGAAGACATCGTCCCGACAATTATTTCAGGGTTCGGGGAGAACTGCATTGTTTCGAGCAGTTTTGTAAGGAGCTTCAGATACTTGTGTCCCATTCCTCCGTGCCGCACCTGAGTCTCTAGCTACTGCAAAACCTTTGCCGCCTATTTTGCATGTGCAAATGGACAATGTGGTGAGTGACAACAAAAATAGATATGTGTTTTGTTTTTGGTCTCTTCTTGTTGCAAAGGGTATCTTCCGAGAGGTTTATGTTTATTTCATGCTTGTTGGCCACACATATGATGACATTGATGCATTATTCGGTCGATGGAGTATGGCTTTGAAGAAGGAGAGTTTCCCCACGATCCCTTTGCTCATGAGATCATTTATGGAGAACGAAAGTGTGCCAACAATCCCCCACTTGATTGAAGAAGTCCCGGACTTCAAGTCCTTTATTAGTGAAGGTATTGCAGGTGGAGACGAAGCATTACAGGGCCACGCAAAGGCTCACCAATTCAAATTCTTTGTTGATTCCAACGGATGTCCCATGATGAAATACAAGATTCTTTGTCATCAAGATGATTGGCTTCCAAGAGAAGGGGGTGGGATCAAATTGTGGAAGGAGGATTCAAATGGGAGGTCTTTATGGCCACGTGGAGAACCACCTTCATTGCAGCCACAGGCAATGCGCAATCTTTCTGAAGTGATTAAAGGTCTTTCTGGATTCATTTCATATTGGGAGCATCAAGCACGTGAGGATCGTACAGGTGAATATCGAAGGCGATATGAGCCTTTGAGCTACTATTGGCGGGCAGTTAGAGAGTCACTTAGTCAACCAATGGACTTGCCCACCTCTCTACAGGATGGTTTTTGGCCTTCTAGTCGTATTGGTCAGACAATCGAGGACCAATTCACTAGTGTGGGCGCTGTTCGTGAGGATCATGATGAAGATGACCACTTTGTTGGGCAGAGTCGAGATAGGCCAGCCCCTTCTTTTCGGATTAATGGAGACGTTTACTGAGGCTATTTTGTTGCATTAAGACCGTGTGATGGAGATGAACGTCCTGTTTGGATTGCACAAGCTCTCTCGGGCCCTAATTCGGATCTGGAAAGGCCTAATTCTATCAAAATACAGTACTTCCGGCCCACTTCGCGCGATGCAAATGTCCAAAGATGCTATAATGGATGGGCCTCTTCCAACGGTCTACAATGGACAATTGATGATGAGCAACTTCAGCAATGGGAGGACACGGGATCTCTGTTGACTGCATGGAAGTCTAGAAGTAGGAGTGAATTTCCTGTTGTGAAGATACCTAGAAATCAAGTTCAAATCATCCAAGATAGTTTGATCAGGGATATCAAGCCGTCTTCTTCGCAATGTTTTTTTAGTACAAAGATGTTACTCTTATACTAGTATCCAAGAATGTGTGCATAAGATCGAAATTTGTTGGCGTGATTTTAGCTCGAATCGAGCTAAAGTGTACACCCATTTCTTGTGGAGATTAATACATTTCAGAGTTTTGATATTTTATTATTTGCTATGCTGAATGGTTTATCGCATAGGAATTGCTTGGGCACATTCAGCTCGAGTCGAGCTGAATGTGTATGGCTTTCTTCTTGGAGAGAAGTGAATTCTGGGCTTGATGATTTGCCCTTCGATATTTACTATTCTGAATGTTTTATCGCATAGGAATTGTTGGGTCACATTCAGCTCGACTCGAGCTGATAGTGTGTTTCGATTTGAGAAATGCATTTTCGTACCTTGACATTTGATCTTTTGTTTTTGAATGATATTTGGAGTTGTAAGTGTTGCTTCCTTTCAGCTTGACTGAAGCTAAAAATGTACTTTAATTTCTTTCAAGCCTAATTTTACATTGAAAATAATTCCGCACCTCCCATTTTAGTGGACACCAAACTCGAAAGATAGTATTCAAAGGTTACTATGCAAATCACTAAACATTTGCATATTTAGGTTTGCTCATGCTTTTCATATTATTTTGGGAGGCTCCTAATCTCCCAATATAATGAATATGGTGTTAATTGCATTAACCTCCTCAAATCTTCTCCATATTTATTCATCTACATTTTGTAGATGGATAAACCTCCTCCATTCGTATGGTGTTGTAACAAGAACCGTATTAAAGTTCTTTGCCAAGTCATCCAAAGTTTTACTAGAACACCCTTTTCTTACTATTTTGATGTTACTATCTGTTCACTCCTAACCCCCACAGATCAAAAGTCCCAAGGTGGGCTTTTGCAAATCTCCGGCATGTTTCCATGATTACAATTTGTATTTCTAGACCTTCATATTTTGTATGAAGATGCAAGACGATAAAAGCTACATGGGATTCACATAAATTTTATTTCAATGGAACCTACAGGAAAAAAAATATGCTATTTAAAAAAAAAATTGGCGAGCACATCAAGCACCTTCAAAAAGTTTTGCTACAACCCTGTATTAAACATGAGATTTCTAATACAAATAAATCAAATGAAATCATTTGAGATTGCAATAAATTTCTAGGGGGAAAAAAAAAACTACCGCACCGTGCAACTTTCACTCCAAGATGAGTCAAAATTTCCTCACTCAATTATATAAGTCCAAGAACAAAGTACTCCACAACAATAATACCATGAAAGTAAATCCTTGTAGAATGGAGTGTAAAGGACAAAGTACTCCATTAAAATCATAACATCATAAAAGTATATCCTTGTAGAATGGAGTGTAGCACGCTACCAACAACAACTTGGACAAAGGAGAACAGTGTCCTCTGCCAAAGTAGGTACCGCCTCCAATTAATGCCCCCATGAACCAGCTCCAACCCTCCCCATATTCTATGGCGCATAATCGCAAGCACACTAGTCTCGTCGCGTGGCGTGCCGCGCGCTGCGACGCAGCTGAGAGTCGCGACCTCTCGCAGCTCGCATCAAGAGCGTATGGAATTATTCCGCCTCCAGCTAGCGCCATGATGTTGCGACCGCATGACGTCGTCCTGTTCACGGGTGGGTCCGTTGCCACAACGTTAACAACGTCATGGATGTTAATTCCGCTGCTGCATGTTGCTGGTGAAACTGCTTGCCACCGTCTGATCCAGACTATATATCACACTCCAGGTGCTTTCCTCGGACTGCTGAAGCTGGCTGGGTGATTGCGGGAGGACTGTGGGGGTGCATTGGAAGCTGCTATCTCTGTGAGTCACCGCGTGCAACGTCTGTTCTTGTGATGTTTGGTGATGTCAATTCGATTCGACATGGATTGCTTTTTCGAGTTTGGGAATCCGGGTTTTCCTTTTCGCGTATGACTTGGTGTGTGACGTCTCTGTTGAGTTCGTGGATTGCGATTTCCATTTTGAGATTCTCGATCGGCTCCTGCAGGGTGAGGATGAGTTTTCTGATGAGTGTAGTGATGAGCTTGGGATTGATAATGTTGCAAGCGGTGAGGTCATGAATTGGTTGGAGCATTTCTGTGGTGTTCGAGGTTAAAAGTGGACTGTTCGGGATTATTTGGGAGTTGAGGTTTTGAAGTCGTGTTTGTAGGATAGTTGCGTGTCGCTCGCCATGGCGGCGGAGAAGATGACGCAGCGGATGTCGGTGCACATTGCCCCGGCGCGGCGGCTGCCCGACATGCTGCAATCGGTGAAGCTCAAGTACGTGAAGCTGGGGTACCACTACCTGACGACCTACCTCGCGCCGCTGCTTCTGGCGCCGTTGCTGGTGGGCGTGCTACTGGAGGTGACGCGCATAGGGCCGGAGGATCTGCACCAGCTCTGGAAGAATCTGCAGTTTAACCTGGTGAGCGCGATCATCTGCAGCGCGCTTCTGGTCTTCGGCGCGACCTTATACGTGATGTCGCGCCCGCGTCCCGTCTTCCTCGTGGACTTCGCGTGCTACCTCCCCGCCGCGCACCTCAAGGTCCCCAAGGGCCTCTTCATGAAGAGAACGCGTATGACGGGGTACTTCTCGGAGCCGGTGCTGGAGTTCCAGGAAAAGATTCTGGAGCGCTCGGGGCTCGGCGAGGAGACATACTTCCCGCCCGCCATGTTCAATATTCCGCCCAATCCTAACATGGCGATGGCGCGCGCGGAAACCGAAACCGTCGTGTTCTCTTGCCTCGATGAGCTCTTCGCCGCCACTAAGATCAGCCCGAAGGACGTCGGTATCCTCGTCGTGAACTCCTCCCTCTTCAACCCCACCCCCTCCCTCGCCGCCATAATTGTCAACAAGTACAAGATGCGCGGCAACACCTGCACGTACAACCTCGGCGGAATGGGCTGCAGCGCAAGCGTAATCGCCATCGACCTTGCGAAGGACATGCTCCAAGTCCACCGCAGCTCCTACGCGGTCGTCGTCAGCACCGAAAACATCACCCAGAACTGGTACTTCGGCCAACGCAAGTCCATGCTCATCCCCAACTGCCTTTTCCGCGTCGGCGGCGCGGCGATCCTCTTATCCAACAAGCGCAGTGACGGATCCCGTTCCAAGTACAAACTGAACCACGTCGTGCGCACCCACAAAGGCGCCGACGACAAGTGCTTCCGCTGCGTGTACCAAGAGGAGGACGATATGGGCAAAACAGGCGTGGCGCTTTCGAAGGACCTCATGGCGATCGCTGGTGACGCGCTGAAGACAAACATCACCACGCTCGGGCCGCTAGTCCTCCCGCTCTCCGAGCAGCTCATCTTCTTCTCCCGCCTCGCGGCGCGCAAGGTGCTCGGGTGGAAGGTGAAGCCCTACATCCCGGACTTCAAGCTGGCGTTCCACCACTTCTGCATCCACGCGGGCGGGCGCGGCGTGATCGACGAGCTGGAGAAGAACCTGCAGCTCACGGTGGAGCACTGCGAGCCGTCGCGCATGACGCTGCACCGGTTCGGCAACACGTCCTCCTCGTCGATCTGGTACGAGCTCGCGTACGTGGAGGCCAAGGGGCGCATGCGCAAGGGCCACCGCGTGTGGCAGATCGCGTTCGGGAGCGGCTTCAAGTGCAACAGCGCGGTGTGGCAGGCGCTGCGCACCGTCTCGCCCTCGCCGCGCTCGCCGTGGGCGCACTGCATCGACGCATACCCCGTCATCCTCAAAGACGTCGAGAAAATCCACTACTCCTCCGAGCAAGTGCCAATCTCCGCTGCATGCATCTGAGGATTTTCACCAAGTACGTGCTGTACAGGGGCGATCCATGGAGCGAGCCAGTCTCGCCGCGCTAATAACGTAATCCATGTCATGTGCAGTTGCCTCTGCTTCTTCATTCTCGCTGCTGCAATAGCAGTATATCCGATTGCTGTTGTTCATTTTCATTCGATTAGCAGCTTGCATGACGAAGAAGAAAGTGCAATTTAGTGCTGATTCTAGAAGAACTCCCTTTCTTTCTCTTTCTGCCTGTCTGTCTGTATTGTATTCCACCCTGAATAAGAACAGATTGCGCCGTGTATTTTACCGACTGTGTGGACAATTCTCACGCTCTCTGTCTAGAATTAGAGATATTTTTAGGCTCTTAATTGTCTAGTATTCGTGAGATTCCAATTCTCTGTGAGTCTCAGACGCTGTTTCCAGTATCAGAATGGTTCCAATTTTCTTTAAATCTTGAGCTGGCTCTTTGTCTAGTATTAGAGATATTGTTTCGATTCTTGTTGCGTGTATTGGGACTAGAGTTGTGAGTGGGTTTGTTCACATGGATATTGGTGTCCTAGTACCACGTGAACGTTCCTGGTTGTAGTAACTACCACATTGAATGCATATGTATATGATCATAGTGTAAGGTCCAGAGAAGTCTACTCATTGCAGCTGGTTGCCGGTGTGGGTGGAACAGCTTACTGTATTGCCATGGATTTTTATTTAATGCTCATGTGTCAGAGCGAGCAAAATCAGGTGTCCTTGAAACTCACATCATGACTCTTTATCTCATCCCACCTGTTTCCAAAAGTTTCATACGCAATAGTAGAGTTCTTTCTAAAGTCACTAAAGGTTTCACTAAGATAGCCCCTCTTTTTATTTTTAATACTAATCCTTTCTCATTCCTATCAGCTATTCAGCTCAAATTTCTAGCTAGTCATTTTAGCTCCATTTCATAAGGTCAAATTTCTAGAGGTCAAGTTGTACAGTACCCTCACACAAGTATACGTATTTTTTTGATTTTGTACGTTTCCAAACTACACTGCTGCCAACTTTGGCACCCTCCTGAGGGCTGAAAATTTGTCAATTTACCATGAAATTTTTGGCACAAGATCACCTTTATGTTGACAACATGTGTGCCAGATTTCAAGGCCAGAAGATGAATACAAAAAAAGATATTCAAAATCTACCAAGATGTGTAGTTGTGAGCCATTCACAGCTAACCAACTTTGACACCCTCCCCAAGATTGAAAGAATTTTTTTGCCCATGGAATTTTTAGCATGAGACCACCTCTATGTTTATAATAAGTGTGCCAAATTCCAAGGCCACATGATGAATACAAAAAAAGATATTCAAAATCTACCAAGATGTGTAGTTGTTAGCCATTCACAGCTAACCAACTTTGACACCCTCCCCAGGATTGAAAGAATTTCTTTTGCCCATGTAATTTTTAGCATGAGACCACCTCTATGTTTATAATAAGTGTGCCAAATTCCAAGGCCACATGATGAATAGAAAAAAGGATATTCAAAATTGTTTCTCGTAGCTACATATTTTGGTAGATTTTGAAGATGGTTTTTTGTATTCATCTTATGGCCTTGAATTTTGGCACACATGTTATCAACATGAATGTGATCTTGTGCCAAAAATTTCATAGTCAATAATCCATTTTTCCGACCTAGGGAGGGTGCCAAAGTTGACAATAATGAAATGGTTTCGCTGATTGTTTCTCACAACTACACATGTTGGTAGATTTAGATTTGTTTCTTTTCTTTTGTGGGTCTTTTGGACTTGAATTAAGCACATGTATAACCAACATAGATATGGTCTTATGTCCAGAATATCATGGGAAAAAATTAAAAATTGAATCCTTAGGAGGGTGTCAAAGTCGGCAGCAGTGAAATGTTTCTCACAACTATACATGTTGGTAGATTTCAAAAATCTTTTGATATGTAGATATTTTGGCCTTAAAATTTGGCACGCATGTGATCAACATTGAGATAGTCTAATGTCAAAAATTTCATGGGAAAATACCAAAAAATCCAATCCTTGGGAGTGTGTCAAAGTCGGCTAGGAGTGAAATGTTTCTCACAACTACACATGTTGCTAGCTTTTGATGTAGTTTTAATTGTGTGGATCTTTTGGACTTGAAATTTTTCACACATATAATCAACATAGAGGATGTCTCATGATAAAAATTACATGGGCAAAAAAAATTCTTTCAATCCTTGGAAGGGTGTCAAAGTTGGCAGCTCTGAAACTTTTCTTACAGCTACCCCATGTTGGTAAATCTTGGATATCTTTTTTTGTATAAATCTTCTGGCCTTGAAATTTGGCACACATGTTTTCAACATAGAAGTGATCTTGTGCCAAAAATTTCATGGTAAATTGACAAATTTTTAGCCCTCAAGACGGTGCCAAAGTTGGCAGCAATGTAGTGTGGAAACATACAAAAGCAAAAAGTACGTATACTTGTGTGAGGATACTATACCATGAATGTTAACTGTCTTTTCTCTCTTTGAGTTGTCTGACATTACAAATAACTCTAGTATTTGGGCTACTTCACTATGAGCAACCCTCACACTTCTCACTGAAGAAGTGTCGCCCTTAACTTGCGTAAAATGTGGGAAAGGGTGCTTTATCTTCTCTTTCATGATTGGATTGACTCACCCACTTCTAAAATGCTTGAAATAGTAAGTGAGGAGCGACAAGGTTGCTACAGTCCAAACTCTTTACATGTACCTCTTTAAGTGTTAGAATCTCATATATGTTATGGAAATTACGCTCCCAAAATATTTACTCTATCAAGTGATATATGTTAAGTGTTATGGGATGTCTCGCTCCCTACTTCATTAACTTTACTTCTATAAGCCTTAAAGTTGGAAAATTTGGAGAAAGTTTGGGGCAGTAAATAGGAGTAGGGACAATAAAAATAGCTAGGTAAAATGCATATTAGTGTTTAGGGTGATTGCTTTAGATGAAAACTAGCATAATGGATGAATAAAATGGATGAAAATGGCTTAACGAATGAAAATATAAATGTTATCAATTATTGAGATCAAGTTATATGTTATAACACTATATGTGTTATGATTTTTTTTGCTCCAGACATGTAACATATAAAGAGTTTGGACTGTAGCTGTGTTTCTCTTTCTCTTGGAGCAAGAGCAGTGGAATACTGGTATCTTGTTAAAAAGGGAGCACATTGGGCTTGAAAACAGTTCATTGCTTATCGTACCCTTTGTCTTGGTGAAAACGTCACCACTTGTGGTGTTGTCTTTGACCTTGTCTACGTCTAGTGTGAATGAATTCGGGAGTCACATGAAAATTTCCGGAGAAACGTGATCAAATAGTTTGAAAGTGGATAGCACACTTTTAGACTCTCTCTCTTCTTAACCTCGCCCTTCGAAGCACAAGAAGTCAAATTCAACTCCCGAATTGTTCACCGTGAAGCCCGTTACAATTCACGATGTCCTGATGGAAACTATTCTTCCATAATCAGAAAAGGGTCTTTATTCCAGTTGTCACACTTCCATGACTCACCGTGAGGAATAAAGTAATGGACTTGTGTTGAACACTCTTCAACGCATAACAAGCTTAACAATCAATCACTACATAGGGAATTTAAGGGACTCTACATATTCCACGGACTCATCACTCATGAACATTTGGATTGGAAGATCAGCTGGGATTGACCCCGTCCATCGATAGCGAAGATCTTCACGCGCGTCGCCAGTGAAATGCGCCGCCGTAATCTCTGTGTTTCACCTTGTTGTGTTGCTTTCAAAGCTTGGCATGATTGCGAAAAGAATCAGGTAGCATTTCAGCTTTTTTTGAACCAGTCTCCCGGACGACGACCGACTCGCCCGTGCTGTTCACGATCTCCTTCCTCGCCGCCACCTTCTGCCTCCGCAAGACGCCGTACTCCGTGACGTGGATGCAAACCATGCGGTGGTCCAAGAGGAATTAGTCGAGCGCTCTCGAGGTTCACGTAGTGCTCGTTGTTCGCAGTGTCGCCCATGCGCAGCACCTTGAAGGTGCGGACGTCGTGTCGCTCCCGATGTGCACCTTGTGCTTCGCGTTGCAGTCCAAGGGGGTGCATGAGTTGCATGGACGGCGACTAGTTAGTCAGTCGGTGGTACACGTTGAAGATTCGAGTGCGTGGTACAGACATTTAGAAGTATGGTACAGACACTGTTGTTTCTTTCTATTTAACCGTACAGTAAAGTGTGGAGGGAACGATGGAATGATTCCATTCTGGAAATACTAGTTTACAATGGTCCTCGGACAGGCAAAGCCTGGCTTCCAATGGTGCAACTGTGTAGCTGAGAGAATTAGTTGTTTACAGACAAAGACAAGTATGTTTCCTTCAGTCTGTGCAGCTTCAAATTTGATCCTCCAAACGAATGGAACAGTCTTCAAAGTCTTTGATCAGACCACAGAAGGTGCATTTGTGCTGTGTCAAGAGCTGTCGTTTGCAATACGCCATATCATGTAAAGAAGAGTCATTGTTAGAGCAATTACTCGAACATGCATTTTGAACCAGATTGATTCTTTTCTGCACCTTCCTTTTCCATGGATCAAGAATGTAACTTCTGCAATCAGAACAGTCAAACGCCCTTTTCTTTTCAGATTCTTACGCAACTTAGGCATAGGGGCATGTGGAAATGATATTGTGCTCCTGGAATCGACCGCAAACCGTGCAGGTCTTTTATAATTACATTGACTACCTGGAAATATCACTATGCAGAATTTCGACCTTGACCTGTAACTTAACCGAAAGGAACGCATGGTTGACCGAATCTAGGAGAAACTAGGCGAAAAAAAAGTAGAGACTAGCACTGTTATTTTATTCTGTAACTTAAGCAATGTGGAACTAAATCTCAGTAGGATTTGACGTCGAGATTAGAGTCTCCTGGAGCTAATTGACAGCTCATGTGGTTGACACATGCTCTATCAGGGTAAATCCGCATTGATCAGATTCATAATTATTCGCTGATCAACCTGCAGCCACACAAGTCAACCTCTGTCAACGGTTTTAAAAACCAAGGCATGAAACCTCTTGATTGCAGGCTGCAGCCCATGTAAAACATTTTGGGGCCCAAACTGTTCGCAATGAATCAATAGAGTTATTTGTATGGTGAGGCAAAGATATTGTGAGTTTTGACCTTGTTTCTCATTGAGTTTTTATCACTTGTATCTGAACGAGAAAAGTTGAACCCTGTCAAAACAAACATTAAATCAGGTGACACCATCAGGCTGCCCAGGCTCATTCATCAGATACGGACCTTCAGTGAGCGTGCTAAGAAGCCATGGTAGCTTTACTCCGTGGGCTTGGGCTGCTCAGCCACCGGCGCCACCGGCTCATCACCAGAGGCAACAGGGTTGGTGGTAGTGGTGGTGGTGGTGGCGACGCTGGAGTGCAAAACCTGGGCCACATTCTCTGCTGCAGCTCGGAAGTCGATGTTGCGAGGCGCGGCCTCGCCTGCGGCGTTGCTCTTGGAGCCACAAATTGACGAGCACCATGTCGCCACCGACGTCAGAAGACCACCGCCCTGCACAACGCACACATCTCAGACCTGAAAACTCAAACCAACTTATTGGAAACAGATACACCGTGAGTTTGACCCTTCTAGTTTTTTCATTTTGAATAACTAAAGTCAGCCTAAGAAGTTATCTAAAGCGGAAAATGGTGGCTAAGATGCATGGTATTAACACAATCTCTCCATTTTTTAAGGTTGTTGAAATAACTTCTAACTTTAATGTTTGGTAATAATATGAATTAAAAGACCAAAGAGTTATTTGAAAAGTCACCCAAAGTTTCAATGACATACCTACTCTTACTAGATCATAAATGAAAAAGGGGGTACTTTATATGAGTACAAATGAGGCTATTAGTGACACTCTAAATTTGACACTTTTACACTGCTACATACTCAAGTTTTTTTTTCTTGCACTGTTTTCAATACTTTAAAAAAAAAATGTCGAATTTAGAATGTGGAGAACAGCTTCATTTGTACTACACTAAAGATGATATTTAGTGTAACCACACTAATGTTTTTGGTAAAGCAATAACTTTTTACTTTCGAAGAATATTTTTACCGAGGACACAACTATCAATACTATCTAAAGAGAGTGATCCTTGTTAACATAGTTGGTAAAAATATTCATCAAGAGTAAAAACTTATAGCACTTTTAAACAAATTAGTGTGGTTAACACTAAATATCATCTTTAGTGTAGTGGTGTGGAAACTTCGGCTGTGCAGAGGAGGTTTGGGAGGGCTTTACCGAGGGAGTGGCGGTGCCGTCATCGTTGTTGCCAGGGGTGGCTCCACCGACGTGCACGGCTCGCAATACGGTCTCCTGGATGTTGGGTGTGCCCGAGGGTCCAGTGGCCACGGCGTTCTGCGCGTAGTCCTGCACCTTGTGCACCACGGTCTCGATGTACGCCTGGGACGAGACCGCGGCCTGGTTGCTCTTGTCCAGCACGATGTGCGCCACGTTCTGGATGAACTCGGACGCCGTGCCGGGCTTCTCCGCCACGCCCTTGGCGGCGCTCTGCAGGTCCTCCGCCACCGCTTGGTGCTCTCCCTCGCTCGCCATTTCGATCACTGAAATATTTTCAGTGGCAGAAAACTAGACCCAGGCACAAAATCTAGTCAGTGTGGGCACCTCGCATTGGAAAACCTTCACGAGCTCTAACTTTTGGACAAACTTCTCGTCGATCTCACATGAAGCTAGACGTTCATCTCACTTTGGACAAACTTCACAAGCTCTCTTCTTCATCTCACTTTGGAAAAACTTCACCTGAGCTCACATTTCGTCTCACTTCTGAAGCGGAAAAAAACTTCGAAAGCTCTTCAACTGGTTCAGGTGAAGAACAGTGAGCAGTGAAATGACAAACCTGTACCCCCTGATTAATTCTTTGCACAAGAAGCCAATGCTCGTCTCGTCGAAAAAACTGGCTGCTTGTGTCCTAATCTAAACGATCAACTGGTTTCTTCGAAGAAACACAATTAAAAAAAGAGGAAATCTTTTGCTAGATAATTCAAGGCCGGTTAGAGAGACTGTTCAAAACAAAAGAAACCACGTCGAAGTCTTTTCAACTTGTTAATTCAGCACACTGATCACATCGTCCAATATAGCCACACAAAGCACACTCCGAACATGAGTTTAGCTTCAGAGAAACAAACTTAACATATCTCACACCCCATATATATATTGTCTTCCTAGTAGCAGCTAGCAAAACTGGCTCACCTTGATGCGCTCTAGAAACGAAATTCCGAATGCTCTGCAAAAAGAAAACTCCCAAATGTATGCACCGACAAGCCAACAAGAATCATATGCAGACTCTGAGGTGGTACAGTTGTGAATGACCTACCTTGTTGGAAGTGGAAGGCTTGTTGTTGCAGGAGATTTAAGGAGGCAGAAGCACATGGGAGTTCCGTCGCGGTGTTCGGGGAGAAGAATAATGCCTTATTAGTGTGGCTGCAGTGTGGATGCCGAAAGGTGCACATGGCGGCCTTGCTGGCGCACCCTGGCAAATGGGAGGTCACAACTGAACCCACAAAGGTTGCCCTCTTCCACAAGGAACCTCCACACCAACAATCACTCCAACTTTTTACCACAAAGTAAGCTCACGCACAAAGGAACCCCAACGATTGGTCGTGGGCCCCACTAAACACAAGGTAAGTATAAATTGGTTCCCAGTGTAAACGTGTTGGGAACTCTTTGGAGACGTTGGAACGTGTCGGGATTGTTGGGGTACACAGTTGGGAATATGGTGGGGAACTTTGGAGAACAAGATGGGAACTTATTGGGAACGCAATAGGAACGTTGTGGTATTTATATGGTTTAAAAGGTAAATCAGAAGAGGGTAACCAGATGGTTTGGTTAGGAACCATATCAGACCTTACCATGAAACTGGTGTGGGCATGAGGAGCCCAACCCGGACTTTCAGGGACCATATCTAGGAGATGAAGCCCCATATTGTCGTCATGTGCGTCTACCTAGTATCACGTCAAGTGCATCATGGGCTTAGATTTCGTGGTGGAACACACAGACCCTCTATTCACGCCAGACCCTTCATACATCGGAGTTACTATTTTTCTTCTTAACCCTTTAGCACCCAGGTCATGTTTCTCCAAAACCAAGATATGTTCTGATTTTTTTCTTTGAACTAACTTTGATGGAAATGTAATGCCTAGTTTTAGTATCCAACCATACAAAACTCAACTCAACCCATGACTCATGAACTTTGGGGAAAATTTGCACAACATCCAACGGTTGATGAAATAGATTATAGTGCTTAACCCCTAAAGGACCAATGTCCCCTCAGGGGACATTTTGAGTTTGGGTAAGGTACCACGTTCTCAATTCTAGGCATTATTCTTTGAGATTTTGTAATGAATGGACAACTTTTGATTAGCTTTGTGTAGATACAAATTTCGTAGAACTCCGACTTACGGTTCAAAAGTTACAATTTATTTTCACTTACATATACAAATAGTGCAGTAGTTTAGTGTGACATATCACAAATACTGTCACTAAACTTTAATAACTTCTAAATTCAATAGAAATTCGAGTTTTTGTCCATTTAAAAGAAAGAAAATGTCTTTTTGGAAAGGAAATTGAGATCTTTGCATCTACCGTACGGATTTGTGAATTTCAAAAATTTGAGGAGGATATGATATATGCAAAATATAAAGTGTATTGTTGATTCTCAACACATAGTTGCATTGCAGGATTTTTTAGGACATCTTCTACACCTCTTCTACTTCTAAAATTTGGAGCACATGTGCCTAACATGATCCTTTTCAAGTTAACATAATAAATTCACAACCCGTAGTGCAAAAAGTTGCCATAGAAGGTGGTCAAAGTTTGTTGAAGGTGTTTAGTATGACCTCAAAAAGAGGTTATGTCTCACTTCAAAGGCTGATATCTTTCAATTTGTGCGGTCAAACTTACCAAAATTTTCACCACACACTCTCATACAAGTCTAGTACAAGATCCTACGGTTAAATTTTCAAAAAAATGATTTTGTATCATTTTGTGTTGAATGTGCTGAAAATGGCAATTTTGGAGTGTTTTTGAGGAAAATTTGCCTTGGTCCTTTAGGGGTTAAAGATGCAACGTAAGGGTAATGAAAATTGTGGACTTTGAAGGGTATATTACTTTAACCATCAATGGATTCTTGCAAGAATTTTTGTACTTTGAATAAAAGAGGTTCACATGTGCATCGGGTCGATAGCTTTGCATTGGCATAGCATATGTGAAGAAAAAAAATTTACATGAGTGTTGATGCTTTTTTTTTACTATTGTCTACTTGATGGTATATGAAAATGTTCCAAAATTATTCAACTTAAAATGGAAGTTTTGTATGCAATGAGAGAGATCAACAATCACAAAACAATGAAGAATCTCTTGAAGACAAATTTCAATAAAAAAATGAAGACCAAAATCATTTTGCATGTGTATGAAATGCAACATAGTATGCGGCATGGAATTCATTGTATTTCAGTACATTTGATGTATTTTGTGTTGTATTCCTAGCTTTTCTAGGAATTCTATTACCCCAAGTCATGATCTCATTTTTGCAGTGTCTTCCCGTAAAGCATTACCACATTACATGAACACTCTGCATGACCCAAAATTTTAGCTTCACATTTCACAACCTAATTCCTCGTGGATTTCAAGACAATTGTGTTTTAACACATGCAGAGTCTCATTTTGGGTCTTGTTGGCACTAAAGGGTTAACCCTTCCAGGACAAGGCCAGAGCAACCATGGACGGAATGTACCCGGTGCTTTGACGATGGTCAGAACAATCTACAGCCCTCAAAAATTCCACCCAAAGTAATTTTGGCCTTGTCCCACCGTAGATTCTATCAAGTTTACACTACCCAACTGGTACACTGCCAAAAGAAAACATTGAACCAATCATGAGTGATTCCATGTAAAGCATGACCACAGCATAAGTGCACGATCCCTTATCACTATTTTAGAGAAACTCCTTAGAATATCAGCCACCATATCATCAAATGCTGCAGCCAATTATGCAACGTTCGGGAGCATATTCGTTCGCAAACCACTACAACATGACTTGATTCATAAGCCATGCCCATCTATGATGTCAACATCCAGCTCTCAGTCTTCATACCCAGCTGTCATTGCGTGATGGCCCTTTTAAAATAAGAGAAAATAGCTTTTTCCACACACAAAATGCATGTGTTTGGGAATTGTTTGGGGAATTGGGTCAATGTGGGCTTGACCTTGTGGAGCATCATCCGTGGGATAAAAGCTTAAAATATTTCCAATCATGAGACTTTATCCTCCATTTGGAAGGGGCATGGGCCACCGCTGAGATGCCACCTGCTTTTCTCTGCAGCCATTCATGAGGAAATGGGTCTTAGGTGGACTGGGGAAACATCTTCCAGGTACAGTACCCTACATGTTGGTCAGGTTCCCTGCACATTAGTCAGGTTTGTACATAATAAATTCAAAATTGAGACTGTCCAAAAAATTTGGAAAATATAAGGGATTTGTCTAAGGTGATACTTAATGTAATGCCAAGATTGTACCCATGTAATAGAGTTTTCCTGAAAGTGCTTCCTGAAGGGGCAAGTCACGAGGAATATGGTGCCAGACAGCATGAGATGTATAATCAGAAAGAAAGAGAGCATGAGGAAATTTCATACAGGCTCGTATAGGTTATTATCTAGTTCTAGTTCTAACCTCCCCACTAATATCTAACTCCGTCCCTGGCTTTTACCCATCCTCACCGGACCTAGTGGGGGTTGCCGGGGCTTCTGTTTCTCCTCTCTTTTTCCCTTCGCAGTAAAGGTTTCTTTGCTTGTCTCAAAAAATAAATAAAAAATTTCATATAGCCTTTTTCTGCACGAATTAAATGCTTTGCAATCAATGTTCTTGGGCCCTACCCCATGCAAGCTAAAGCTCCCCCATAGTACCCTAAGTTCTCAAAGGGTTGACCAATAGTTCCCCCAAACCTTTCCCAAGCCAAGACACCATGTGTATGTGGTCCCGGTTACTAACATAACTACAACCTTCTATTGACATTGAGATTTTATATTCAAATACATTATATTGTTTTGGTTGAGTTTGTCAAAATTAAATTGCCTTAGTGTAAGAATTCTATAATGATGCAAGTCAGACAATTTCACAAATTATTACACAGTGGACGGCAAAAACTTCTTCCTTTCTACATCAAAACTAGAGATTTTCATGTTTTGAAGTTTTATTTTTACTATTATATTTGGTGGTATGAACTATATTTTTCATTGTTTAGAGAGCCATTATATAACAAATTTGATTCACAAAAACTCAAAATGTTTAACGGCAATTTTTGAAACATTGTTCTTTGCACAACTTGATTAAATAATGTATACTTGTCTTCTACTTCTAAGAATTGGTGTATATGGAAGTGACATCATGCAAAACATGATGCTATGATATTAAGACCTTGTGTAATGCAAAAATTTGGCACCAAGTGAATCCAATGTCTATTGACCTCTCAAAGCAGGGAAGAAAATATACCTTTTCTTACTTCAAACATACAATCTTCCATTAGACAGGATATGAAATTAAGTGAGATTTTTATTTCATTAACTTAGATTGAGATCTTATGGTTTGAAATAAAGATTCAAAAAAATCTCCATTTCCACACTTTACACTAGAATGGATTGTTTCGAAGTTCTTTTAGTATGAAATACTCAAGGAAATTCATGGATAATTTGAAATAACACGTTTACCAAGAAGTTTTTTAAATTATGTAAATGGTTGCAAGTAATGCAATCTTCATTGAGTAGGATAAAAAGTACACCTATACTTCAATTGTATATTTGTATGAATTGGAAAGACATCTGTAAATGCAATTTCATTTAGAATTCAATTAGTGCTTGACTAATTTTTTAATTGGATAAATAAAAATAAAAAGCACATGTGACAAATTAGGCACATTTTCATTTTTATTATTGTATAGATGAATATAATAAATTAATCAAATCAAACTTATTATAATAAATATATTATCAAATTCATCAATATGGTCCTTACATTAAATCCTTTATCATTTGTAAATACATATTTCTAATTTCAATATAAACATAAAAAATACTTCAATTTCTTAATTAAATAAGATAGTGCAAAAAATTATCAAGATTTTAATTATGAAAATAATGGAAACTACAACTCAAAAAAACTCATTGCATAATGCAATATTTACTTTGAAAAGCAAAAATATTGGTGAATTTGTCAATGTAATTATCAAAGCTATATTTGTTTAAATTATTCATCGTTTTACTTAAAATACTAATCAATCATTTTATCATCTTCTTAGATATTGAATTCAATATCTTATTTCTATAAAACATTTGAATCTTCAATTGTGTTTGATTGAATAATCATTATTACATACATTTAGAATAGATTTTTTTTTGTTGAAAATTTACTTCATTTATTCAAAAAATGTGGCCTTTGAATAAGAAAGAACATTGAGCTTGCATACATAAATAAACATATCACCTATTAAAAGAATGAAAATAATTACTCAGTCTTTTTTAAATGTAATAAAAGAAGCTCTCATTATATATTTAAAATTCCTTTTTGTAGGAGATCTTTGAAAGTCAAAGATTAAAAAATTATACTAATATAATAAAATTGCTATTTGGAACAAATACCCAAAACTATTAATTTGAACATACATGTGAAGGGCATTCTCACCTCAATGTGTATAAAAACCTTTTTCAATGACCTCATTTTGATGAATCATTTTCTCATTATTATAATTATTTGATATTCAAAGGCTCAAACATCATTTATATCATAGTGGTCCATTACACAATATTGTAGACATTGATCCTACATGCATAAAATAAACATTATCCACAACCACTTTATTCAAGTTGAAATCATTGAACATACTTTACATTTTTGAAGAATATGTTAAAAGCTCTCAAATTCCCTCACCACTACTCGCAATCTAACAATGAAAGTTCCTTACTCTTCCATTGCGTCCATCTCTTCCCTCACGCCTGTCTCTTCATTCACACGCTTGTCTCTTCTATCGGGCTCGTCTCATATGTTGTGTTCATTTCTTTTGTCGCGCCCATCACTTTCGTCGTGTTCATCTCTTTTGTCGCGCATGTTGCTTCTGTAGCACCCGTTGCTTCTTACGCGCCCCTCTCTTCAATTGCGCCCATCTCTTTCATCACATTTGTCTCTTCCATTTCTTCTCCTGTTTTGAGATTTAGGAAAATTCAACGAAATGATTCGCAACAATATTGTGGAAGTCGGAGATGAGCTATGCATCGTCCCAGATTGTGGATGAATTTTGAGATGAACTATTGTACTTAGTCTAGAATCTAGAGAGGACTCTAAAACCTAGGACCCTAAACCCTAAACACTTCGTAAAACTTTTTGTAAAGCCAACACCTCGGCATTGCACCCATAAAATTTTTGTCAGCACAAGGCGGTTTGAGGCTTCTATTGACGCAACTATATAAGAATTTTGTGAGAATTTTCCAATTTGGTTTAATGTATTAATAAATATTTGAACTTGCCAACTTAGTTCGAAATGTTTTAAATATATCTGAAAACTTTTTAAACTAACTTATATTTTAAAGTATTTCTTTATGAAGTATTTTGATCATCATCAAACCAACAAATAAATCATAACAATCAATTTTTATTTTAGTTTAAGCAATTAAATTTTGTGACTGCAAACGTAAGAAGGAGAAAACACTTTCATTTTGCATTTTTTAAAATTGGCTTAAAGATAGTATCTAAAAAGCATCTAAATGGCTGAGATAGTTACTTCATATTATTATTAAGAACATCTTTGTCAGGCTATCAATAGCAACACCCTTGTGAGCACATAGTGTGAAGCACCATCAATGCAACCATGGACTTGCAATCTATACATTGCTCACTTGAGGAGAGTGTATTATGAAAGAGTCCTTTTTAATGGACCGTTTCTGAGCTCTATAAATCGTAGATGCAGGGACTTAGCTTGAGACAAAAGGAGTATGAACAACAAGAGGTTGTTGGCCTTGTTGTGAGCCTCCATACTCTTGTTTGAGATAGGTTTTTGGAAGGTCTGGGAAGTAGTTGGTGCGTATTGAGAGAGACTAATGTGAGATCTGAGCCCAAATTGTTGTAGAGCAAGCTATTATGTGCTGGATTGAAACAAGTGTGATCTGAAGCAAGGGAAAGCTAGTGTTGGGGTGTAGATCCGTGCACATAGCGCAAACACACTCAATCTACCTAGATCTAAAAGACTAGAAGGGAAAGTTTAGATATGCAAACCTACCATAGAGTCCTTGTTCTTCTAAATCCATGATCCAAACACACAACAATTACGAGTCAAATTGTTGTCACCCTACTGCAAGGCAGCATACAGTCTGTGCCACACCAAGAGACCTAGCCGTAGGCATATCTAGAGATGCACTCAGTGACTCTCAAAGAATTGGACGAGACCAACACCAACCTTTGAGATCAGAACTCAACACATTTGCCCCACCGTCTGCAATACACCAAACCTAGTGCAAATAACCTCATACCTTTCTTCTTTACCTTATTGCAGATCTAGAGTTTGTCAAACACCCTCTATCCACAGTTTTCTAGTTCTTACTCTTGTTACATGTATTAAGCTAGATCTAGAATGCACACACACACTCACTAAACTTAGTCCCACAAATTTTTTGAAGCTCAACCCTAGAATTAGAGATATTATCACCACCTTGTGGAAGGGCTGTCCTAAATGGTATAGGCAAAAACGATATTGTGATAAGCTAGAAATACTACCTTTAAATCAAAAGTACATTACATTAGACTCGAAGAACACTACGCTAGGGCTATAAAACATAAATAATTTTTTTTCAAAAGCACCCGCTAAGAAAGTACTAGCAGATCCAAAGACTAAAGCCACACCCACAGTAGACAACAATACCCCGATAGTCGCTATGACCAGAGCATCAAGCAACACGACTACTGCCACAGCCGTAGCATACGGCAACCGCCCAAAATCACCGTAACTCTCCAAGTGCAGCCGTGTCCAAGCGCACACATTGCAAATCTCCAACATTGTAGCTTTGACGAGCAGCGCACACCACCAACTAGAGTCATCCGGCATCAACAAAAACAACAAAACCGGGCCACATCTCTCCCTGCTCTTTTTACTTACATCTTGTTGTTGCATTTATAGTCATTACCTTTTTGTGTGCTTGCAGGGTAGAGAAGAGTACCTACTTAATACTAGCTTTGAAAAAAACACGTAGATAATAGAAACTATCAATAAGAGTCATAGCAACAACATATTAGATTGTTGACACTAACTGAACTAGATCTAGGATAATTCTTATCTTGTGGAAGCGTTGTATCCTATTTGCCAGACCCAAAATCAGGATTACCGGAAAATCACCTAATCACCAACCCTGCATACACATCTCAATACGGCATCAAGAGTGGGCTGCCACTTCCACCAAGCAAGCAGAACCAAAACCGCCACAAAGATAAAGACCACAACCGACACCAAGAGTAGGAGCAGATCAAAGTTGTGAAAACAAAGTTACCTTTGCACCAATTGCAGGCCAGTCTCACACACTGTGGATTAAGGAACTTTGGCCAGAGACTCCAAATTGTGGCGAAGCGCCCGACCCCCTCCCCGGCAACCCCAATTCTACTTCAATCTCAACCCTGACAATCCCATCGTTACATAAACCCAAGCCTCGGAGAAATGCAAAACCCCACCCTTGCGCCTGCTGCACAACGGACTTATTCTTTGGCGCTTAGCAGCCAAAGCCCCTCCATAGCATAGAACCCTTGTAGAGCTCTACAACAGACCCCAATGTTAGAACCCAACATCCAACCGTGCTTAAAGACACCAACTACGAGAAACCCTTGAACCATCATAAACAAGTAGCCTCATGTGTCTCCCCTTCCCCACACAAGAGTTGTCCGCAGACAAGAAGGAGCACTTGCGCTCTCCCTACCCCTATCTCAACTTACGGCACTCGACACCAACCCCAAATTCCAACAACCAACACACAACATCCCAACCTTAGCTCCTGAAACCTAACGTGGAGCCCTTAGTTGTAGAGGCCTAAGTGAACACATCCACTACAAGAAGTCCGCACCCACAAATGTCGGAGGATGCGTGCACAGAAAAGTACGAGAGCCCGAAGACAAGGAAAAGGGCGTACACATAGACGTAGAAGCAAGAGGAAATCAACACGAACTCGAGGAGACTGAAAGAAGCCAGACATACATATAGAGGCAAGAGCAAGATGAAACCGACCCAAACTCGGAGAGACTGAAGGCAAGAAGCCAGGGATACACACAAAAGCAGAAGCAAGAAGCAAACAACACAATCTCGGAGAGAAGCAAAGGAGACCAAGTAGCATTGGCAGCCCTACCCGCAACAGCCAAACTACTGAGCCCAACCTTGGACATCCTCGGCTCTCAGTTCAAAATCCCATTGGTCGTGAGAGAGTGCCTAGTCCAAACTCCGCTCCAATCAATCCATGTCCTACCCCATGTTCCCTCAATAGTCAAGTAAGTCCCACTTCCACTATGACAAAAAATACCATGAAGAACCAAGATACGGCAATGGAGGTCGAATCTGTAGAGAGGAGCCGACTCAAGGCCCAAAAACATCAAGGAAGGAAGAAGAAGCAATCAACACCAGTAAGAAGAGCATAGCATCTGCTGTGGAAAAAGGTAAATCAATTCAAGTGCCAAAACTAACCAAATTTAAATTTTGGATGGATTTTCAAGCTATGGAGGCATTGGCGGTGGAGGAAGGTGATGAGGAGCTTTATAGTGGAAAAACGGTGATGGATATGTTGACTAGAGGCATGCAAAAGGAGGAGGCGGAAGAGGTATGTAATGCAAGAGTAGGTTTTCCTAGAATCCGACAAACTCTCTATCCTATGTCAGGAAAGGGAGTTGAGGGACAACACTTTAACTTAACCAAAATCCCGTTTGACATTAAGATCAATGAGAGCTTTGATTTGTCTCTTAACTACCATGTTTCCATTCATTTTTAGCAGCTAAGACCCTCCTCATGCATAAAAATATTAAGGAGATGGTTGATGATAGACTTTAAAAAATGTATATTGCACTTGGAAAGAACATAGTGGATCCACTCATAATTCATTGCTTAAGCATCAAGAAAGGGGTGAAAGGAGTATGGGGGGTAGTCTTAAAATGCACTTACTCAAATCCAAATTTGATGGTATATTACTTCTAAAGGGCATTAGGCCCTTCATGGACTTCTAAACATTGATGATGAACTTGTTTTTGGGAAAGTATGCAAATCTTATCTTGGAATTGCAAAAGGTGCTAACCTTTCCGTGAAGGTTAAAAGCAAAAACTTGATGGAATTTTCAGCCTAAGCCCTCTTTAACGAGGTTCTAGAGAGTAGCTTCTACCGTGGGCACACGTTTGAGGTCTCCAATGTACAAAAAGGCCATGGAGTTGCACATGCATTTATTATTGCCACAACCGCTTCGCAAACAAAGAAAATGCTTACTCACCATGTCATCGTGAGAGGTGAGGTGTTGCAAGCAAAGCAAGTATTTGACACTGAGGGAGTTAACAGTGTGGTAGAAACCAAAGCAAGGGAAGAAGCTCTAACACTAACTCTCTCCCCTCTTTCCATTCATCTTAATGTTATGAATACTTCTAATGAGATTTACAAGATTATAGGTAGAGCCAATGTAAGAAACATTTGGTTCCACAAAGAAGATGGCAATTGCCACAATGGAATGCCAACGTTCTATGTGCTAACCCCATTGTGTATAGGACCTTTGTACACAAAATATTTGTCATGAATGGCAACTACATAGACTTTGCACCACTCCAAAGAAGTTTGTAAGGCACCAATCGCCTCACTGAAGAAGAAGTGAAGAGCTTTGGCTTTGAGGACATCAACACCACAATTGCCAACACCATCTCAACCTTCAAACTACAAGACAAGAATGAGGCCCTCACCAAGAAAGACATGGTGGAACTATTGGAGGACAACAACAAGATTAGAAAGGAGACACGTGAATACACCAACAAGATGCACAAGGAACTCAAAGGAGAAATGGAAAACCTCCAAGATGCTTTGCTTGGAGTACTCAAATGCATGTCGACATCACCGGGAAGAAGAACTTGTCACTTGAAAACAAAGATCCATCAAATATGTGAGGCTTCAAGACTATACGGTAATTATCAATTACCATATAACATAACATAAGTATAGATATAGTATAGCCTGGTATAGGTATAGTATAGCTTGTTCTACATATAAGAGAATACAAGTATATAATACATAGTAGAATACTAGCATAAACATACAAAAATCAAAAGTGTATTAGATATTATATTAAATAAAAACTTAATACAAAGATGACGTATTACATCCAAATCAAATACCATACTTGGGACTATACAAGAAATACTCAAATAAATACATACACAACTATACACAAGAAATACACATATCTAAAAACACAACTCACAAATTATACAAATCCCCACACAAATACGCATAACCATAGACCCATATACACAAATACACCTACATATCAAACACATTCTAAGACACACAATACACATAATCAAACACAATAAAATCTCCTAAACATACCACATAAAAAACAATTATTCTTTAAACTCACAAACATTCTCTAAATTACATCCACTCACTTACAAAACTACATTCATATATACACACACCTACACAAAGGTAAACATACATATACATTCAAATAAATACACGTACACACACACAAATACATACACACCCCACAAACACGTTCATACAAAAAATCACTAATACACATACACACACTTGCACAAATAAACAATTACCCAAACACATACACCTAAACACATACATACATACATAAAACAATCACGCACAAAAACACACTCACATACACACACACTTGAACAAACATAAACACCCTCGCTCATACACACACTAACAAAAACCCAATTAAAAACACAAACACACATACAAAAAACCACAACTATATTTTTGACAACAAATACTAGAACAACTCCAAACACCAACACAAATACCAACACAATTGTAAACATGCCCAAAACAAAAATTATAACTTTCACCACTAAAAATTATATATATCAACAATATTAATATTGGTATTGATAGACACAATTATACCCTTTAAAACCGTACACATACAATCACCAAAAAAACCAAAAAAAATACTATCCACATATATACATACCAATAAAATTACGACGTATCAATAAAACCATGCATCACACACTCCTACTCTTACTTGGAGGGGACATTGAAACAAACCCCGGACCCATTCCAAGCGTTTTAAAAAATCACCCCACAATACATAAGAAAAAGGCTAAAACATATTTTATCTCCAACACCATCAAACTACACCTGGAATACCAACACATTGCCAACTCTTTTTCACCCCTACTAAAAATAAAACCCACACATTGCTCGATACATCCACCAAAAACACACACACCTACCATCATACATCCTACACGTCATAGTAACTACATCCACCCATCCAAAAAAGACTCTAACTACCTCTTAGCCCCACACAACCCAAATATTACCCAATGGATTAATACCCTTTTAAACACCTCAGCCAACCTTCACAACCCGCTTGAAAGACACATCAACATCCCACATCCCTATACAACATTTTTAAAGGAAAATCAGAATATTAGATCTTATTCACAAAAAATATACAACTTCATACATAGTAAAAACCCGCCTCCTAATAAGGTCACAAATAAACAAAACTTCCCTTACCTTCCAAATAAACTAATTGACAAATCACTAAAATGCTTCGAAATTATACTAGAATATACACACCCTCCCCCCACCTCCTTACCACCCTCCACAAAATAAAAATCTAAACACAAACAATAGAAATGCGAGTATTATTACATGGAACGCCTCATTCCTCAACACCGCCTTCTTCATTTTTTATAGTCTTACTACAAACATATAACCTTACTATCCAGTTTATTGAATTAAAATATTGTAATGATAGATTCTTCCGAGAAGCAATTGAAAACAAAATAAATAAATACCAACCACTTATCAATGACATTACAGCTCTTGGATAGAAAGTTGACCCTCTTATTGTCATTGCCGCTAGAGGTAAAGCTACTACGTTCATCCCTTCTATGAAAAATCTTGAAATAATATTCAATATCCCCATTAATTTTATTAAAAAGACATTCACAAAAATTAACACTATTGCTATCCAACATGCGATGTCCATACTCCTACTCAAACGGAAAATTGAAAATAACCAACCTCTTCCAAAATTAAATGATATCCCCTAAAACCTCTAAAAAAAGCACACTTTTAAACCTCTACATACCACCTCTATGGATTGAACCGTGTGGCCTTGATTGGTCATTGATCCTTGATTACTAGTCATTGGTATTGGTTACATGTTACATAGTGTCTATTCTTGAGAAAAGGGAGTAGTTCCATACTATTAAACCTATGTCTGGTGGACATTGGTTTAGTGGTGGAACAAACAGATACTTTATTCACAAGCTACAATACATATTAAAGTTTAAAGTTAGTTAAAAAAATATAGGAATTTTAGATAAAGTAAACACAAATATAAACATAGATGTGAGAAATGGGAGGTTTATTTGAAAATATAAAATTTAAACTCAAATAAAACACATTTTATTTATACATATGCAACCAAATACAACAACTTATTTTTATATCAAATCTACACACTAAAGCTTAGTAGGTGAAATCTTCTAGTCATTAAATGAACTTTTCAAAGCATATGATTTAAAAGGTGTGATTAATGATTTTCTTAAAATAAAATAAACTTATTTTTCTTTGTTATCAATTGAAATTTATCCATAGAAAAACATTGTAATGCTAATATAAATGCCCAACCAATTCTTGTCGTAATTTTTTTATTGTGAATACCATGGCTTTTACTAAAGCAAAAAGATTGTATATATAGAGGTATCTAAATTAGCTCAATAAAGTTCAAACATATTTAAGTTTTCAACTGTGTTTTGACACTTACATTGTCAAAAAATTGAAATTAGTACTATAATCATATATTTTAAATGAATGACATCACATTTGAAACACTTTTGATTTATAAGATTGTTAAGTATAGATATTAAAGCTTTTTAAAAATATATTGTACATCTCATGGTAGAGATTGTCTAAGAAATAAAATATCAAGCTACATATTTATATGTATACATACAAAAATATATTAAAAAAAAGGGTTAAGAGGAACTTGTTAACTAGTTATATGAAAAATATATCTAATTAAATAAATCCAAGTAGGGAAACCATGCCATAAAAGTTTTTGAAGTTAATATTTTTAATTTTTATAATTAAAGGTATTAGAGGACAATATGCACTGCATGTATTGAGTGAATACAAAAGGATTTTTTTAATTATGAAAGTAGAAACATTTCAATCAAAATATAATGGATAAAATTACAAAAGAATATAAAGAGTTGTGCATATACTATTTTAAAGAATATTCTATACGTTTCAAAACATTGAACGAATTGGGAGCAAGACTATTTTTTGCACAATTAAAATTCCTATTTAAATCTCAAAATATAAGGCCCTAAGTTCTCAACATGGTTGAAACTCAAGAAGTTTTTACAAAATTCCGTTGCAAATCCTTAAGATTTGTTTGAACCACATACATTAGTCTTGTATACTTTGTTTTGAAATTATTTATCTTTTTTGACTTAAAACTTTTCATTCGGATCTAATTGTATATGTGTCTTTTCTTCACATAACACATAATACATTTAATTATTTACACCAACTGTAAATATTTTGAATACATGGGAATTGAATTTGATCGAATTTCCCTTGAAAATCGAACTCCACGCCTAGTTTTTGTAACAAACAAATGCATTTAGAGCATCTCCATCCATACAAACTACCATCACTAAATTAAAAGGGATCTCATTAGTTTTACATATTCAAAGCTAGATTTTACAAGCTTGTGTGTATATACTTTATTCTTATGGTTTTTTTGCCAAATTGTAAAATATTTTTTTGATTTTTTTATAGATTTGAAGATGGAAAATTGAATTGGTAAATTTGCAATGAAAATGATAGACGACCCTTGTAAAGGCGGTAGAAGAAACTTGGATTTTGTTATGACAATTTGTTGCCAGAGTAGCTTTAAATTTATTGATTTAGAAATATTTGGCTACAAATTCCACGCTTTCTTAGATTTGTGTTGTCAAAAGCCTTGTTACTTCAAACTAATTGCAAATAATTGAATGAAAACTTGAAGCGTGGATAAATATAACTTATCATTTTGATGGAAAATTTTGAAATGTAGATGAAATATGTTATTTTTTATGATTCACTCTTGCTTCCATAACATTTTATAGCCAAGGCTAGGATAGCTTCTTGAAACCTTTGATTCATGGCTGAAAATCAACAACTATTTGTTTTTTTTTTGGGATCATGGCTATTCCTTCATTGATACACATCTATTCTTCTTTTTGATGCCCACATAATACAATTTCATTAGCCTCTTCCAATCTGGTTGTAATGCTTCTAAATCCATATAAAAATCATCATCCTCAAAGATCCTCAAATACTAGCCTACTTGTTCTAAAAAGTTAAGTGTAGATCATCATTGGAATGAAAAAAATTATTTGTACAATGATGTAAGGGTATCATGCATTTTGATATGTTTTCCTAGTTAAATTCAACTTCAAATAGCTCTAAATTTTATAACGAACATAATGACAAAAAATGTTGCCTAAAATGTATGGTACAACATATTAATCTCATTTTCTTCCTTCTCAAAGGTGGCTAAAACTAATTTTAACTTCCATTGGAAGATAACCAAGCTCTTTCATATTAAATAAGGATTTGTACACGACCAAGTTGTTCCTCATTTAATAGCTATGTAAAGTAAATAAATATTAAATTATTCACCAAAAGATTGATATCTATTCTAAACTGATTTCAATTGTAAAGTTGAGATTAGGAACATGTACAATCCACCGTCTTTAACCCTTAAAGGTCAGTGGGAGACCATATATACGCTCATGTATTTTATTCTTAATATACCAATAATGTAATAAAATTTAGCAAAACGTGCTCCTTTGGATTGAATATTCTTCAAGTGACATCTTTCATTTGGAGGTCATTTCAATATTTGGACCTTATCATGCTCAAATACAACACCATACATGTAGAATACATGACCATTTTGCAACGTCTCAAGCATGTAGTAGCTGCAATAATGATCTAAATTAGAATTGTCATGTGTCACTAGATTGGATTCAATACAAATACAAACTCTTGTAACTATTGTACACATCAATTCTTAGACCTTGTATGTCAAATACACAAAGAACATCATGCTGCAACCCATATGTGGCTTCTCATACCATTAACGGTTGACTGTTACCTCATTATATGTTATAATTTCATATATGTTATGCAAATTTTGCTTCCTAACAATTTATACTACCAAGTGTTATATTAAATGTTATAAAATGCTTCACTCCCTCCTTTGATAATTTCACTTCTGTTAGTTCTAAAGTTGGTAAAATTGGAGAAACTGTAGGGCAGTATATAGGAGCAAGGGCAGTAAAACGTAATGTCGGGCAGTAAAATCGGACGGGTAAAACACAATTTAGGGTTTAGAAAGACTATTTTTGATGGAAATTGTTCCATTGGAAGTAAATAGTGGATGAAAACCGGATGAAAAATAGTTGAAAACTCAACATGTGATATTTTCCATATGTGTTACGATTTTTTCTGCTCCCGACAATGAAATCTTAAAGAGGGTGGACTACACACAAGACTTCATCTTTCGCTTGCAAATGTAGCAACCAATGATTCCTAAAGTAGCAAAAATTAGCTGAAAAAACTACAAAAAAAGATTGGACTGCTAATTATACACTATTAAAATTTGATTTTTTAATAAAAATTTAGCTAGAATGCTGACAAGCATAATAAGTATTTAGCCACCCTCTGAGATGGTATCCACAAGTATCACATAGGTATATTATGGATATCATCAAGGTATATCACATATATTGTAGGGTATAGCCTAGGTATCTCCACATATTATGTGCTTGAATAGCTTACTTAACCTTTTAAGGCGGAACGACCATATATGGATCATTTTGGCACAAGAACCTTTGTAGCAAGCGCTATAGGCTGCCTCAAAGGAAAAAATAGACCTTGACTAAGAGGTGGAGGAAGATGGCATCTATTGAGACCATTGCCACAACTATTGGTGCAAGCATCGGCGAGCTACAGTGATTTCCGTAAAATGAGTTCTTAGATTTTTGTGCTAAAATGTATCCTATGGGTAGATGTCATTCTGCATGATCTAGAACACTCATATATTCTCATTGGCTAGGAAAGGTCATCAACTCTAATCCTTTAACAACGTGGCCATGTAGGGGGGCCTAAATTTTTTTACAATTTAATAGACTCTGCACAACACCATCTACACATTGAGTACATTACACTGCTCACTTTTCTCACACATATCATTGTAGTTTGTTTTTGCCTCAACGGATTGGAGATCAAAAAGATGGGTTAGATGGAGGAAAGCATAGGACACAACCGCTCCGCCTAGTGCAAATCAATCCAATAGTTTAATCACCTATGGCTCCCCAAAAATTGGTCTCATCAACCACATTCTAGTTCCTTGGTCGTCAAAGGGTTAAGGTAAACCCCCCCAGAACCAACAAAAACCCATAGCCAACACTTATAAAATTGGGGCATATCCAACCCTCTTCCATCCCATTACCACCAACTCAGCTTCAAATGGAGGTTTGGTGTTAGTCAAGACCCTTACTTTTGGTCCTTGGTTATGGGGGTACCTACTGCTGGCCACCCACTAAACATGGCTGCATAGTTTGAAAATTCATAACTAATGCAGTTTTCATCGAAAAAATATGAAATCACTTGGGTTGGAATTGTAATTCTATTGGCTATCACTGAAAAACAATAGTATAATTATCTCCTCTCTCCATATATGCACATTCCTTAACTTGTCGGTTTTAGGGGGCTTACCTTAACTACTTCAAAGTGTAGGTTGTAGTTTTTTTTTCTAATTTTCAGAAATGGATTCCGGGACCGCTGGTGGCGACCACCACTGCAGACGTGCCTTGAATGGGCTGGTGAAGTTGCCTTTTTCTCCAGAAATTCAAGGCGTGGACGCCAGTGCGACTTCCAGCAACGCCGTCGACGACGCGACGCGACGCGACGCCCCATTGCAGCACCAGTCCCACCATATCCGTCCTGGTATCGCCACGCCACCGCGCCACTACCGCCCTCGCCCTGACGTCAATCTCACGGGCGCACCTCCGCGAAACGCCTCCAACTCCACTCCGTCACACACTCTGCGAGCCAGATCGCCCCATTGCCCCTGAAGACTCAGCCTCTGCCTTCAACACATTCAGGTACCACACTCGAATGTTCCGTCAGATGGTTTACAGCCTCATGTCTTCATCCCCCCTGGGACTGATCTTCTGATGAGAGTGCTGGTTTTAGTGAAGAACGACCTTTTCACGTCTTTCATTGTGGCGGAGTTGTTTTGGTGAAGTCTTTCTTTCTGGGTTGGAGGAAGTTTTGGAATTAGGGTTGTTTGTTAGTAAGGTTTTGGGAGAATTAGAGTTTTTTTTTTTGGGCTTTTTTTGGCTTTTTTGTTCAGGTTGGTTTTAGGGTTTGGGTGGATAGGTTGAATTGGGTTGGGGAGCATGATGCTCGCCCAAGTGGCGAGAGCTGGGGTGCGGCGGCACTTGGCCAGGGCGTCCACCACGCAGCTGCTGTCGCGCCCATTTGCGCAGGTTGCTGAGCGAGCTGTGGACACGTCGCCTGCTGAAAAGGTACGCTATTCTTTCTTTTGAAGAGGTCTCTGCGCTAAACCCTAGCTAGGGTTTAAGGTGTGGAGGAAAGAGGCGTCATGTCATGTATCATGTGTTTAGGGGTTTCTCATGGCCTATATTAATTGATGAACTGAGTATATATCAACCCTAACTGCTGAAGCTAACGATTCATGACCGTCTCTGCAGGATTTCGAAACAGAAAAGCAGAGAACAATCAATGCTCGTTCCTTAAGTCTTGGTCCCAGTTCAAGGTTCCGTGTGGTGGATCCTGCGCCCTCCGGCTTCACACACACCGTGTTGAAGGTGCTCGGGTATTATGGCAAGCAGAGCCGCCTCATCCGTGGCGCCAACACCTTGTACTCTAGAATCTCCTCACAAGTGAATCAGCCGGAGCTTTATGCAAGTGAGTCATCTTCCATGCAAAGATTCCATGACTTTTGACCAAGTTTTCTCTTTTTTAATTATTAAAATCCGCTCTAAATAGCTCTCAGTCTCTACAATCAGCTCAAATAGCAAACGGCGCCTAAGTTTCATGGTACTTCAACATGACCTCCTTCTTTATTCTTATCAGCAGCTAAACTTACTTCTAACTTGAGTTCAGAGACCACTAAGCTCTTCCATTGATCTAATAGCTATCAAGAGTAAGGAAAGAGTAGTATTATTATCCCAAAAGGGGCATCTTATCGAAACTTTGGAAGACTTTTCAAATAGTAAAAAATCTTTTAGATTCAAAAGGAAAATATCGATTTATGTATTTTATTTTACTATTGCTTTGATCTTGGTTCAACGTTGCTGGCGTGTCATATCTTGTACCTCTATTCTTCTTTGGTAGTAAATTGCTGTCCTCAGGTTCTTAACCAACGGTTCGGTGTGTCTGGAAAGACTTTGCACTTGAGCAGAGTTTCAGAACAACACATGCCATGCTGGTGCTACACATGTGGATGTCTTTGGGCCGCTTGAGGTCAGAGGGCAGGGATGGAGGAGCAATGGGGCAGTCCTTGTACGACGCATTTAATCATGATTTGGAACGACGCATAATTGCAACAGGGGTATGTGCTTGAAATGACCCTGAATGGTAGCAATTCACACCGTGGGCTTGTTATAGTTTTTAGCAAGAAGTTTTGGTTTGTAGCATGTGAGTTAAACTTACTTTGTTATATAACAGACATCCGACTGAAAGGGATGCTTGTCGGTTCGCAGCTGAAAGTACTGCTATCAAAGTGGATGAAGGAGTTAGAGAAGAATTTCTATGGTGCAGTAGCTTCTTATGACAAGGCCATGCGGCCTGAAGCTGACAAGGATGAGCTTGCCCGGGCCATTTGGAGGTGCATTGAAAATTCTCACATCTCTGTTCATTCAGCAAGTACACCATTCTCTGTAACCAGTGTTAGATTTTTTTAACCTTTTATGAACATTTTCATCCACTACATGGAAAGCATCAAAATTTTCAAACCTGGTTAAAAAAATCATGTTAGACCTCAGCAAATGATTAGTGTGAGTAACCATTAAGAGGAGAAAACGGTGTAGTTTCTTCACTTGAATTTGATGGGGATGCTACTTGTGGTGGAGCTTTTGAGTTTAGCTCTTGGGGCATGATTTTCAACTTTCGGACATGTAGGCTTGCAGACGGTTGATGCTAGTTTTGTGGTTCATTGCAGGAATGTTTTTGCAGAAGATGATTCCCTCATGCCCACCGGTTCAAATTCTACGCCTGTACACGTAAGTACTACTGTCTCCACTGATCAATGCCTGTGTGAATCATTTAGACTTTAGTTTGTTCTTCTGTGAATCTCAAGCTTGGATGAGTTTCTCTGTGTTGGAACTGCACATATGATTGATAATGCTTCAGGATATGGTTTGATAATAGGATTTATAATGTGCAGGCTCTTGCAAGACATGTCCGGAAAGAAGTAACTTGTCTGGCTTTAACTGGTGAGTCTCTGCTTTTCAAATATATTATTAGATGTTGAATGATCTGTGTAGTTAGTTTCTGGAAATATTATTTGAGAACTAAATAGTTTATTCATGTTAGCAAATGACAATGAGTGTGTGACGATGTGTCAAGGTAAGGAGAGATATGTAGGTATCATTTCATATGAAGGTAGGGCTGTTGTTTTTTGACACTTTCATGGTGTTCATGTTTTCCAATTTTTAAAGAGTTGAGGCTGAATGTTTGTGTGCAGACTCGGAGTCATTTATGTCTGGAAACATCATGTTTTCCAACGATTTTGGATCTGTGACTGGGTGAGACGCGCTTTCTATCAGCCAATGGTAAATATACGGATTTCTAGAGCCTCTGTTTTCTCATGATAGATAATTGTACATTTTGATCAGAATAATGTTGTTACATGCATCTGAAGTATTCGGCTGAAAATGCTGAAAATGAGTACGTTCCAAAAATTGAATGTATCACTTGCAGTCAACCCTTACATTTGCTCACAACTGGGAAACCACCTTCTTTGTGAGGGTAATGTAGCAGCTTCCATTATAAGAGTGACAAATATCTTTTCGTCATTACCTTAGGTTAAATTATTCTGACCCATTGCTTGCACTTTCACCCACTACCAAAATATGGGGTGCTTTTCAACACTAATTTACCTCAGTGTTGAAAAATGAAAACAAAAACTCAAATGTCAAATCATATGTCAATTATATTGTGTAGAACCTTGTATGTTGTAAAGTCCCCCACATGTTGGTTGACAAGTATTATGATGATGTATGCTTTCGTGAAAGGACAGGGTAATCCAGTGATGTAATTGATGTGGGGTTTCAATTTGGCTGCACATGCCTCATGCCATAACTCAGGTTCAAGAAAGTGAAAAAGGTCGGGATTTTGACAAGGAATTTAACAAATGTTCAACATAGCAACATATTTTGACATATATTTCACATAAGGTATAACAGCCCATTACCACACCCTCACCCAAAATGGTTTTGTAGAATATGCACTCAAAATGGTTTTTTTGGTGGAATATGCACCCGAAATGGTTTTGTAGAATATGCATGAAATGGTGAAGTTTAACACTGATCATTTTACATAAATGTTGGATAGTTGCAACTAGAAATATTTAGTACCCTACATGCTATTTAACTTTTGGACATTATTATTCAAAATGAAGTGTCTAAAAATTCTGGAAAATTTGAGAGATTTGTTTAGGTGATACCTATCTAATGTTGAGGTGATATCTATGTAATACCTAGGTATATTTGTGTAATATCAACGTGCTATCCATGTGATGTCTAGGTAACAGCCATGCAATACATAGGTGATGTCCATGTGTATTTAGGCGATGTCCATGTATACCTAGGAGATAATCATTGTGTTCTAACCACTACGTCCAAGAAAATAAATCTTTTGGTAGGGAGGTGCCAAAAGTGACCACTACATATGGTAGCAACACTTAGTCATGAAGGTGTGCAATTTTAGTTTGCTCGACCTCACTTGAGCTCATCATTGGTAGCCTTGTTCAAAAGTCTTAATAGATCCGTGCAGTTTTGGATCATGCATGACATGCCTTCTTTCTTTATTCAATGTCAAATCCTAGCATTGGACAAAGGGGGTATAATTTTTAATTTTTAATTTTTATTTATTTATTTGGCACACACGAGTTGCTATATTGGCAACTTGCCATGGTCCTGCCAAGTGAGAGAAGATTTTACAGCTAGGGATTGAACTCACAACCTCATGTCTTTGGATATCTCACGTTATCATGTGGATAGTTTAGGGTCATTTTGGCACATGGGATATAAAATTTTGACCCGACCTTTGCAAGTACCACATACTTTGCATTCCAACTAAAAAATCTATAGAATTTTGGCTTTTGAATTCTATATCAATTTGGCACCTTTGAAATTGAATTTGAAAATTTGCTGGTTGAGCTTCATTCCTATTTCCTCATCTTTTTGTATAGTTTCTATAACACACAATGTGATTTTAGACCCATTTGGTTTAAAAGAACAAGTATGAGTTGCGCCACCTTACTTTTGTCTAGTGACCGATCCCATTCTACTTGAATACTTGACTTTGAAGTGTGAGCATTCTTTGAGAATAATCTACCAATTTTTACTGCATACATGTGAATTTCTAAGTGTGAAGCTATATGTAGTGCCAAATGTAGCTTCATACACAATAGTGTCAATGTAGTTAAAAGCTTCTTCTGTATGTCCACATGAATGCACCATAAAGAAAATCCTTTGGATTGAAGGTCAATACTGATTCAATTTTGAAGAAATTAAAGACTACAATTTAAATATTGAGTATGTATTATGCGGCTAATATTGTTTTGATGTGATGAAAAGGATATAATGAAAACTTAATTTTGTGTAAAATTTTCATATCTTAGAACTTAATTTTGTGTAAAATTTATATGCATACACTTTGATTTCATACAACAATTTGAGTATATTAATTGTATCAAATCACATAAACCTTGCATTGATATTGCATCAAAATTGACCTTTGGCTCGATGACTTTCCTAATGATATTATGGAGCATATATATATATATATATATATATGTGCTCTTTCTTAAAAAATCCTAAACTTGTTTGAGGTCTAATGAACCATCTTAACCTCTAAAGACCCAAAGGCATGTTTCTCTCAAGAAACACTCCAAAACTCCTACTATCAAAAAGTGGCAAGAAAATTTAATTTCAAAGTAAAATTGTGAACTTTCAATTAAAAAACCTTAAACTAGACTTCTTTTTGAACTTTAATGTGTTTTTATTGGCTCCAATCCACTGCACAAATATGAGGATTATAGCGTTTAAAGTGCAAAAAAACTTTCTTCCCTCCTTGCCGGACAATGTGCCAAAATGTTCAACTTGGGTTAAAATATTTTTTATACTAAATTGAAGAACTATTCTCTTACATCTTCAATGAAGGTGGTAATATTTCTAAAGAAGGTATTAAGACTTTGAAGGCTAATAACTTTCATATTTTGAATCCAAAAAACATTAAAAAATAAAAATTCCACAAAGTTCTTATCAAGGACAATCTAATATCAAAATTTCCAAAAAATAATATAAAAATTTGAATTTGAGGAACCTGCCGAAAATGAAACACGTCCCCAACGTTAAATGGGCCTTTATGGGTTAATGGACACTTTGACCTTCTAGTTCTAATGTTGAGTTTGGTATTCATGAGATGAGCATAAAAGCAAAATTGGCCACTTAGTCAATATCTCTAACTTCTATACCTTTTTTTTTTTTTTTTGGGGTAGTAATGTATGTTGTTTTTAATTATTTATGAATTCATTTATCAATGTCTAAGTCCTCAAAGGAAAACCAACATTTCTTCCTAAAATCTAAGAAGAGTATAGAAGCTAATGGTGATGGTATTGAGTTTGTAATTGATTTGGGTAGTCCTACCTCAATTTAACTAGAGATTAATACGGGTTCGGACCTCAAGCCCACTCCATTACAAGTTGAAAGTTGGCATCATCGAACCACCAACTTTTAAGCACTTTAGCCTATTTCTACTAGTTCGAGGAAATGGCCTTGTTTGAAGTAGTTCTTTGTGCAAATTGTAAATTTTTTGAACACGTAATTTAAGTTTATAAGTTTTATACAAACTTCCAAAGTACATAGTAACTTCAAATTCATGTTTATAGCCTGCAATAGGTTTCTATGTCTAAACCTTGGAGTTTCCAATTTAAAATCCAAAACCATCAATTGGAGGATCTAAACTGAGACAGCAAAGAAATGATTAATAGTATTTTTCCCAGTGAAATCCCTTATAATTACTAGCTCAAAAATGAAGGATTTCACTATCACATGTCTCTATTGAGAAGATGTTATTATAAAGAACCAATTTTAAACTTAATCAAAATATTTGTAATCCACCTTTACCCATCAGAGCCCAAGGCATTTTTTCTCAAGAAGCACTCCAAAACTCCCACTATCAACAAGTGGCAAGAAAATCTAATTTTGAAGTAATATTTTGGACTTTTAACCATAAAATCTTCAAACATACTTCTATATAAACTTACCATAATTTTTTGGCTACAATCCACTGCGCAAATATGAAGATTACAACGTTTGAAGTCAAGACAATGGTTCATTTTCTCCCTTGCGTTGAGTGAATCAACAAACTTTGACTTCACTTGGTGTCATATTTTTGCACTACACAAGGTCTAAATCCTTCACCATTGTGTTAGCATAATGTAAGCTTTTTATACACCAATTTTTAGAGGTAGAGAAGGGGTGTAGCATATTCAAAACAAGTGTGCAAGAAGTGGAGGTTCAAAAATTGCCAATTCACGTTTTATTTTGTTGTGAAATGAATGGGTTTAAGAATGATAATCCAAACGGTCAATAAGAAGGTTTTCACCACATGTTGTTGGCAAAATAACAAAAAGAGAAAAAAACATGCAGATCTCTAGGTTTTATGTAGAAAAGAAGAAGTTTTTTTGGTACCTTGCCCGACAATGTGTGAAAATGTTTTACACTAAAGAGAAGAATTTTTTTATTGACATCTTCAAAGAAGGTAATATTCTCTATGTGTATGAAAAATCTCAATGTCAATAGAAACTTTGAGCAAAACTTTTGGAGTTGCCTACAGTCTCCAATTTGACTTTGAAGGCTAATAACTTTCATATTATGAAGCCAAAAATAAGAAATAAAAAACAATGTCACAAAGATCTTATTAGGGAAAATCTAATTTTAAAATTTCAAGAGGAAATTTATTTTTCAAACTTTAGGAACTTGCCCAGAATGGAAAAAACGTCCTCCCAAGGATGAATGGGCTCTTAGGGGTTTATTTTACAATTGCAAGGACATACTTTGAATCTAAAATGTGTTGTATGATAGAAAATAACATATCAAAGTGTAAGAAGGGATTTCTATAAGAGAATGGATTTTTCTAGTGGTAGTTTTGATGCACCTATGGGTACACTAATGAACTTGCACACATCTTTACGGATTGAATCTATTAAACACACAAATATCACAACCCTACCCTCCACAATAGCCACCCCAACCAAGCCATAATAACATCTATGGTTTAAATGCTACAAAATTGCACACAAATTACATTTCTCCATAAAGTTAAAGCACATATCTCTATAGAAGGAAACGAACAAGTGGATAAACTAGCTAAGGAAGGACTAGGTAAATCTCATAGAAATGTCAAACACTTGCATGAACACACTACCCAGTACTACTTCCAAAGAGAAAGTTGGTCTTCTATGGAAGACACCGCGGAGAAAGGCCCCATCAAATTTTTGGATATATACCAAGAAGAAGAAGAAGAAGAAGAAGAAGAAGAAGAAGAAGAAGAAGAAGAAGAGAAGAAAGAAGAAGAAGAAGAAGAAGAAGAAGAAGAGAAGAAGAGAAGAAGAAGAAGAAGAAGAAGAAGAAGAAGGAAGAAGAAGAAGAAGAAGAAGAAGAAGAAGAAGAAGAAGAAGAAGAAGAAGAAGAAGAAGAAGAAGAAGAAGAAGAAGAAGAAGAAGAAGAAGAAGAAGAAGAAGAAGAAGAAGAAGAAGAAGAAGAAGAAGAAGAAGAAGAAGAAGAAGAAGAAGAAGAAGAAGAAGAAGAAGAAGAAGAAGAAGAAGAAGAAGAAGAAGAAGAAGAAGAAGAAGAAGAAGAAGAAGAAGAAGAAGAAGAAGGAAGAAGAAGAAGAAGAAGAAGAAGAAGAAGAAGAAGAAGAAGAAGAAGAAGAAGAAGAAGAAGAAGAAGAAGAAGAAGAAGAAGAAGAAGAAGAAGAAGAAGAAGAAGAAGAAGAAGAAGAAGAAGAAGAAGAAGAAGAAGAAGAAGAAGAAGAAGAAGAGAAGAAGAAGAAGAAGAAGAAGAAGAAGAAGAAGAAGAAGAAGAAGAAGAAGAAGAAGAAGAAGAAGAAGAAGAAGAAGAAGAAGAAGAAGAAGAAGAAGAAGAAGAAGAAGAAGAAGAAGAAGAAGAAGAAGAAGAAGAAGAAGAAGAAGAAGAAGAAGAAGAAGAAGAAGAAGAAGAAGAAGAAGAAGAAAAGAAGAAGAAGAGAAGAAGAAGAAGAAGAAAGAAGAAGAAGAAGAAGAAGAAGAAGAAGAAGAAGAAGAAGAAGAAGAAGAAGAAGAAGAAGAAGAAGAAGAAGAAGAAGAAGAAGAAGAAGAAGAAGAAGAAGAAGAAGAAGAAGAAGAAGAAGAAGAAGAAGAAGAAGAAGAAGAAGAAGAAGAAGAAGAAGAAGAAGAAGAAGAAGAAGAAGAAGAAGAAGAAGAAGAAGAAGAAGAAGAAGAAGAAGAAGAAGAAGAAGAAGAAGAAGAAGAAGAAGAAGAAGAAGAAGAAGAAGAAGAAGAAGAAGAAGAAGAAGAAGATGAAGAAGAAGAAGAAGAAGAAGATGAAGAAGAAGAAGAAGAAGAAGATGAAGAAGAAGAAGAAGAAGATGAAGAAGAAGAAGAAGAAGATGAAGAAGAAGAAGAAGAAGAAGATGAAGAAGAAGATGAAGAAGAAGATGAAGATGAAGATGAAGAAGAAGAAGATGAAGATGAAGAAGAAGAAGATGAAGATGAAGAAGAAGAAGATGAAGAAGAAGAAGATGAAGAAGAAGAAGATGAAGAAGAAGATGATGAAGAAGAAGATGATGAAGAAGAAGATGATGAAGAAGAAGAAGATGAAGAAGAAGATGATGAAGAAGAAGATGATGAAGAAGAAGATGATGAAGAAGAAGAAGATGAAGAAGAAGAAGATGAAGAAGAAGAAGATGAAGAAGAAGAAGATGAAGAAGAAGAAGATGAAGAAGAAGAAGATGAAGAAGAAGAAGATGAAGAAGAAGAAGATGAAGAAGAAGAAGATGAAGAAGAAGAAGATGAAGAAGAAGAAGATGAAGAAGAAGAAGATGAAGAAGAAGAAGATGAAGAAGAAGAAGATGAAGAAGAAGAAGCAGAAGAAGAAGAAGCAGAAGAAGAAGAAGCTGAAGAAGAAGAAGCAGAAGAAGAAGAAGCAGAAGATGAAGATGAAGAAGAAGAAGAAGATGAAGATTTGACAATACAGCAATTTAGGGAAATTTGAAAACTACATGTCTACTCAAACAAATCGAGGTGCTTTATATTTGTGAACGCCAAAATCTTTAACAACAATCCACAAGAATACTTGGTCCCCCATGGCTACTTCCATGGACATGTGGAACCCAAAGATGTCATTGTAATCCAGATTTAAACCATACATACTATGCGTCAAAGGACTACCATATAATGATCCCCCACCGACCATACAAATCCAGACCTTACTATCCAATTATTGAATTCAAATATTGTAATAATAGATTTTCCTTGGAAGCAATCAAAAACAAAAATTAATTAATTCCAACCACTTATTAATGACACTGTAGCTCTTGGATGGAAAGTTGATCCTCTTATTGTCATCTAGAGCTATTGCCTTTATACCATCAATGAAAAGCCTTGAACAAGCATTCAATATCCCAATAAATCTAATTTAGAAGACAGTCACAAAAATCAATATCATTGCTATCCAACATGCAATGTTCATACTTTTACACAAACGAAAACTTGAAGACAACCAACCTCCCGGAATTACATAATACGCCTTAAAACCTTTCAAAATACACATTAAAAAAAATCCTCTTGTTGACCATCTAATGGAATTGGCCTTTGTGGTTGTGGTTGGTCCATGGTTTCTAGTTATTTGTTACTTGTTACATAGGATCTACCCTTGAGAGGGGGGAGTAGTTTCATACTACTAAACCTTTGTCCGGTGGACACGGATTTAGTGGTGGAACAAAGAGATACTTATTCACGTCGGCTCCCATCTGGGACTAGAATTCTTCTTCTTTTGCACCTATGGGAAAACTTATCCAACAATTCTATGTGTACTTGTTTTCTCTACAGTTGTGATTGGTAATGCACCCATATACAACCCAAATTGTATTTAAATTATTATTATTTGACCCAAAAAAATTGAACTTTTGAAAGTCCCATTTGGCTCTATTTTTTCCAAAAAGTATTGTTTTATCACCAACTTTCAATATAAAAAGGCTATATGTGGATGAAAATAAGAGAAAACAAGTGAGGTTTTTGCACAATAAGTGATGGCTATTCAAAGTTTGATTACGGTGTAAATAAAAATGGGGCCAATAGGCACTGATCCCAAATCCAATAAGTTAGCACCTGCGGCTTGTACACGTAATCCGTACTCTTTATGCACTACCTTGGGCTGCCCCCTAGGTATTTAAATTACATAGAAGAGTTAAACGTCAATTGGGAGTCATGTATACAGGCATGTCTTTTACTCTGTAGAATACAAATTTTTAAAATGAAAGGTTAGCAAGACTTACATCTCTGGATTGATATTCTTCAACTAACATTTTTCATTTTGAGGTCATCATAATATCCAAACCTTATCATGTTCATATATGACACTATATACGTAGAATATTGTGGCCGCCAATGGCACCTTCTAACATTTAAGGGTTAAAGACAACGGACCATCTCCATTGGAAGGGAATATAAATTATGTAGAAGGGTTTACGACAACTGACCATATCCATTGGAACGGAATATAAATTAACGTAGAAGGGTTAAGGACAACCGACCATGTGCATTGGAAGGGAGGGACACCTAAAGGCCACATCCCAAGCACCGTCAGAAGCAAATAATAATTCAGAAGTACATGATTTTGACTATGCAATTCTTAGATTATGGGCTGTGATGATGCACAAACTATTGCTGTTGCGTGATGACAATAATGTGGCTCAATTTTCCAAAGTTACTCTGTTCATTGTTTGTAGAATTTCCAAGTGATGAAGACATGCTTGTTTTATTGGCACTTGTCACTACACTAAAATTGAGAATTAGTGTAACCACACTAATTAATTTGTAAATGCTACAAGTTTTTACTTCAGATGAAGGTTTTTACTATGAGCATAACTATTGATACTATTCAACGAGGGGAATCATTGTAAACATCATTGGTAAAAACATTCATCGCAAGTAAAAACTTATTAACATTTTAGATCATTAACTGTGCTTAACACTAATTCTCAATTTTAGTGTACCAGTGGCACTTTTGAGTAAATTTTTCTAGACGTAAATTCTAACAATATTCTTGATTTTGTTATTCCATTTGTGTATTCTAAATAGGTTTTACTGTGTAAATACAGGGGAAATAAATTTGGTTAGAACGGATAGCACAATTGACAATGTGAAAATCACCAACGATAGAGTAATGTCATAATTGTGTGTGTCATTATTTTTAAGGCCATCTCAAATTTTGTCTAAAATGTGGATCTTGAGATGTGTACGGTTACAAGTTTTCTTTTCCTACATAGTGAATATGATTACATCTTTATGCTCTCAGACCCTCGTGGATATGATACCTTCAACTTCGTTTTACAAAAATAAAATAAAAAATAACAAGGTTCCCCAACATGAACGTAGGTAAATATAGCATATTTTTCCTTTATTCCCAGGATCCAAACCACCCTTTTGTTTAGTTTTTGCTACAATAGCACTCCTCAATTAATAGGTGAGTTGAATATCCAAGTAAGACCAAGGTAGCTCGGCGGATGTTAGTTTTAAACATATTTCTTTAAGCAATCTTTGTGACATTTTCTTATGCCATGTGATGTTTTTGCAAATAGTTATAAGATAATTGGGCCTATAAACCAACAAGTTTAGTGGTGTACATATTTGGAGGGGATACATATCAAGATTTTTTTCTTTTGTAATACTATTTGGTAATATAGGTTCAGCCTAAGTGATTCTATATTTTTCCAATCAACTGTAAATTTGTTATGAATTTTGGTCATGACCAGTAGCAAACCTTAATTTGGAGTTTTGTAAGCGTGAATGGGGTGGAAATGTGGCAATGTCTAGACTTTCTGTAATAGGATATGGCCGGTAATGAGTTACTTTATAAAAGTTAATAAAATGTGGCTATCCTCATGAGTAGTCACAAAGTTGTCACTACACTAACTATGGTATTAGGTGTCACTTGGCGTTTATTGTTACTTATGTCACTAATAGCTCACTCTCAATATAAACAAGTTGAAATTTTGGGTATTTACAAGTCTACCTGTAATAAATAGCATTTTCATTGAAGAAGAGCTCGAGCTCTTTTAGGAGGTTGGCATGAATAGATTATTTGTTTGTCAACCTTTAGACACCAAAAAGTCTTGACGTAGGCTTTTACAAACTTAGAGCATGATCCCATAGTTGCAATTATATTTCCAATTCTTGAAATTTTATATGAAGATGCAAGAAGATCAAAGCCACGTGGGGCCATAAATTTTATTCTCATTGGACCTAATGGAAAAAAGTAATGCCACCTTAAGAAATTCCACTAACAAAAAGCATTTTAGGCAACTTCAAAAACTTTTGCTATGACGCTCTATTATTTATGAGCTAATTAATACATGTACATAAAATAATTAATTTGAGATGGTAAAAAAATTATCCTACCATAGTGTAAAACTTTCATTCCAAGATGAGTCAAATTTTTCTCACCTTTTTGGAGCAAAGTGCACAAAACAAATTCATTTTTCATAAAACTAAGAAATTCTCTTTTTTTCTCATTTGATTTTTGAAGCTTGAATTTTCTTTTGGTCATTTGGATTTTCAATTTACTCCAAAATTAAAAATCAATATTTGATTTGGCAATTTTCAAACTTCACCTTGTTGCTTAATCCTGTAGGGCTCGGGTCATGTTTTTCCAAAACCAAGAAATGTGTTGGTTTCTTTCTTTGAACTAACTTCGTTGGAAATAAAATGACAATTTTAGTTTCCAACCTCACAAAATTGAACTCAAACCATGACCTTAACTTTGGGAAATATTTGCACAACATCCAACAATTGATGAAATAGATTATAGTGTTTAAAATTACTGTATATTGGTGATGAAAATTGTTGACTTTGGAGTGTATACTACGTTATCCATTAATAGATTCTTGCAAAAAGCATTGTACTTTGAATAAAGGAGGTTCACATGTGCACTAGGTTGATAGCTTTGCATTGACATATCACACATGAAGAAAATATTGATACATGATTATTGATGAATTTTTTTTACTTTTGTCTACTAGATTGTATACAAAAATGTTCCAAGCCTCCTACAAATTAAAACAAAAGTTTTGTATGCAATGAGAGAGATCAACAATCATAAAGCAATGAAGAATCTTTGAAAGACAAATTTCAATCAAAATTGAAGACCAAAATCATTTTGCATGTCACTGTATGAAATACAACATAGTATACGACATGGTATTCAATGTATATCAGTGTATTTGATGTATTTTGTGTTGTTTTCCTAGTTTTCCCAAGAGTTCTATAACTCCAAATCATGATTTGATTTTTGCAGAGTGTTCATGTAATGTAAGCGCAAATCTGAACTTCAAATTTCACAACCTAATTCCTCATGGATTTCATGCAAGTTGAGTTTTAACATCTCCAGAGTCCCATTTTGGGTCTCCTGGGCACTGAAGGGTTAAATATTTTGGATATTCTTCACTTCTCCAATGCCTCAAATTTTTATTTAGTAAGATTGTGTCATAGGAACCTTTTGTTGTACCTACATTAGTATCATGTACATCTCTAAGTCTATCAAAGTGCATACATCACCCCGTTTCCGCTAAATGTCTTGCTTTACTTGCATGTCGTGCCACTTAGCCCCAAAACAGAGAGGAAGGTCAGAGACGGATGAGCATTATTACATTACCTTCCTCAGGAGGTGTAAGAATACGCATCTTTGGGTATAGAGTGAAAGGGGCTGCACATGTTTCCTTTTATATTTATTGTTTACCCTTTTCATTTTACCCCTTAATCTTAATACTACACTATACATGATGTTTAGTATAGTATACACTGAACACGAACCACTAGACGAAATGCAGACTCTGCATTTAGAGTAGTGACATAACCGTACACTAAATGCCAACTTCAACACTAATTACCAACTCCTTTAACATTGCACTAAAAAAAAAATTACTTGATGAAATTTAGCGTAGAGTATTGATTGAATATGTACTATAGTATATATTATATATACAGTAGAAATATTGTATATATTGAAAATAATAGGATATATTGAATATAATATTGAAAAAATTACAAAATATACCAAATATAGTATGAATTATTATGAATATGTGTATTATATATAATACTATATATATAGAACTTACTTTAAACAACATTTGTATTGAATGTATTGTATGTGCTATACATGTTGTATACTCCATATGAAATTTATTTATCTTTGATATGAAATAATGAATTACAAGTCTATTTTTAGTAAATCATATAGTCTATATACTATATGTATGGCATAAACCTTATATAGTATATATTAAATACCATGTTCAGAATATATAGTATATATAATATATATACTTTACATATCAAATATATAATTAATACCATATACTATAAATAACATGTGTATTCTTTGCAATGACTACAATATAAATAATAAAAATATTATATTAATTTATAATGTAATATTTTAGTATGTGCTATGTATAGTATTCTTACTATATATAGCAAGTGATATAGAGTATCACACATAGTATAAATGCTGTATATATATAATCTATATACAAAAACGTATTTGTACATACTACAAGTGTAGTAATGTAGTACATAATGTTTGTATTGTAATATGATATTGTCTATTATAAAAATTATTTGTATATGTATTATAGTTTATATAGAATACACTACAGTAGATGTTGCAATTGTGAGGACTACACTAATTGTCAACTTGTTCATAAATAGTGTAGTAGGGTAAGTACACTAATCGTACCACCACACTAAACATCATTTTTAGTGTAGTATATTGACTCGTTCCATATGGATAATTTGTATCTAAGTAAGTTAACTATTTGTAAAAGTAAAAGTAAAGCCTCCGTCCAAAGCTAAGTCCATGTCGTCCTCATCAGAAATATCTCCCATTTATCTCCTAGTTAAGCCCCCATTCAGTATCTGCCACGTGAGAATATTGGACTTACCCCACTCCTTTTATTATATATATATATATACTAGGTGAATACCTCTCGTCCCCAATGGAATTGGGTATGGGATGTATTATTGATGTATAGCATGTATTATCAATGTTGATTGTGTATACTAATTACATGTCAAGTTCTAATTGGGTACTCACTCAAAGCAATTATGTGTGAATCAAAGATTGCATGTAAAATTTCAATTAATAAACACTTGATTTGTGATGACGCACACTATTTAAAACGAACGGTGTACTCTACACTGTGGTCACTTCTTTCGGCCACTATGTGCCAAAATAGTTATTTTTCACCACCCAAGAAGTTTGGACAAAATGGGAATCACTATCACCTAGGTATCACATGGTATCAAGTAGATATTATGCAAATATTGCCTAGGTATTATATTGAAAATCGCCTAGCCAAATCTCTTGAATTTTCCAAATTTTTTGGACACGTTCCATTTTGAATTAATTATGTACAAGAGCGACCACTCCGTAGGATAGTCTGGAACCAAAAGGGATTTTTACATTAGGCCATGACAACAGATATTAAAAAAACCTCAAAATCCAGACTTGCCCACTTCCCAAGCAACACCATGTTACAAAATTTTCATATAAAGTCTATCAAGTTTAAACCATGACAAAAAATCCAGAGTAGGAAATCAGATCATGACAGAAAAAAGCCCTGAAATTTCAGAGTTGTCTGCTTTTAAGCACCATGTCCGGCTTCTCAATCTCAAAAAGAACAATCAGGTCACATGGAGTCTCTAGAGTTGGTCTCATGAAAAAACCACTACAACATGCAGACTTGTATGGTTACCAAGCAGTATCACTTTTGTTTTTTGAGTCTCAGCAATTCCGCCCACCAGCTTGCTCACTGGCAGACGGTAGAGTGTGGATGGCATAAATTGTGTTCACATGGATGGCGTAAATTGTGTTCACATGGATGGCGTGGTTGAGGTGCACAACACAAACAAATTCCGTCCTTGCCCTTGACACCATCGCTTCTCCTCCGCCATAAAATCTAGTCTCTCTCCTACGAGGCTGACTTTGTCTGCATTGACACGCTCTCCTAAACCACTCCGTCTCCCACGACGCTTGAAAACCATAGAATCCCCACCATCAATTGACACAATGAGATTCGTCTCTCTGAAAAGAAATGGCGATTAAGGATTTGCACCTTCACGAGGACGTCACCATCGCGATGGCATCCGCGCCCGACCACATCTTCTTGTTGTGCTCCTTCCATTTGTTGTTCAGCAGCTTTAGCCCCAACCCTAACTATTGTGCAACTCATTCTCTACCCTTCCCTGCAACAGGACAAACATTCCGTTTTGGAAACTTTTAATCAACAGAGCGATTTAATCAACATCAAAGTAACCACCAAATGCATAGAACCCACGGAAACCCTAAAACACCATACATTCCAAATAAAATATGATCCCATCATACCTCAAATGCGGCAGCGTTTTTGTCCTTGCTCTAGTGACGCTCGTCTACAACATTGACGGGACGCGTTTCTAGTTGCATGGGTGGCCCATGAGCATGAGATGCTTCGCCAACTCCTCGGAGCGTCGCACTCCCGATTGCAGACCTCGCTCCACCACGACCATGGCCGCTACTGCTCCCTCCCTTGATTTCTCCCGCCCTGCTTGCTCGCTTGCTCCCTCCTTCCCTCCCTCGCACAAAGAATCCGTTGAGAAGAAACAATGGATTGTATAGGGTGAGGCCCCAATTTTCGGGCCTCACCGGTTGTGAGGTGCCCAACAAAGAAGGCAAGGGCGGTAGCCCGGCCCGATGAGAAGGGCACCTCACAACCGGTAAGGCCCAAAAATCGGGGCCTCACCCGGCATAACGCCCATTCAGGTTTTCTGCATGAATCTTTTTTTTAATCTGTTGCCCGGTGTTTCCGAGAATCAGGCTTTTGTCCGTGAGATTCCATAATGCCCTATTCTAGCGAACATTCTAGGTCATAATGTGTGCCGAAATGAACGGGACCAAAACCCAATCGGGCGTTACGAGAATAGTTCATGCTTCGCCCGCGCATTCATCAACAGCAACCGGAGTGCAAAAGCCATCTTATAGAAAGTCCCAAGAAAAAACGTCGCTATCCTCCCAAGAAACCCTAAACCCAAGAACCAGGTACATGTTATCTTCCTAGGTTTCACTTTTCCTAGCTACTCCACCAGACTGATATTGGACTGTTTTTTGTTATTATAGAAGATACTAGCACTAGTATACCCGTGATGATAAACCTTGCCCTTGCATTAATGACAAGCCGGCCCTCAAGCGGATACCCATTGGTGGGGCAAAAATTCCTCTATTTTTTTTTATTGTTGATAAGAATTTAAAAAGATGTGTAAGTTGTTTAAAATTAACAAAATGGATCCCTGACTAAATTCAGGGTAATTGGTTTAAAAAAAACTGAAATCTTCTTTAAAAGTCCCGCAACTCTAAATTTAGAAACAAGGCTAAAAAGAGGGCCCGATGCGAGGGCGAGGTTAATGGTCAAGGCTAGTATACCAACCCGTTGTCCCCAACGAGTAGTGTAAGATTAGGTTGGGTAACTAAAATTGTAGAATTAAAAGTAAAATTACATATAATAAAAGTAAATGTCACATGTTGCGTCCTATGGCGTGATACCTAGATTATTCCCGTAGGCCCTTTATTGTTATTAATATTTGTATACGGACTCGTTGTTCCCAACGGATAGTATAAGTTTAGGTAAGGTAATTAAATTGTAAAAGTTAAAGTAAAAGTTCAAGAAATAAAAGTAAATGCCACATGTTGCCGCCTCCTACGTTGAGTATCACCTAGGTGTCCCTAGTTTCCATCACTTAGGTATCCCTCGTTTTCATCACCGGGTATGTCCCTTTCTCATTTACCTAGCTATTGCCACATATCAAGGAAGGCCAATATTGGCATAGGTTGGGTATCGCCACATGGCACAACGGTTTGCTTGGATACCAACCGGGTATTGGCTTGTCTTCTTTTATTATGTACTAGTAGATCCCTCGTTGTCCTCGACGGGCCAATGATACAACTCAATAAAGTAAACATATGCTCGTTATTTAGATACCCAGATTTCCTACGTATATAAAGTAAAAGTGACCCGGATATTGCCACGTGGCACATTTTGGGATGCCTAGGTATCGGTTCAATTATTGTCTCTTTTCTTTTATAACATAGAGTAGAAGAGTAGATACTAGTATATAAACCCATTGTCCCCAACGGATAATATAAGTTTAGAGAGGTTAACTAAGATTGTTAAAATAAAAGTAAAAGCAATAAAATAATTGTTGCATATCGCTGCCTTCTATGGTGGGTATTGCCTAGGTATCCCCAATTTCCATCACCGGGTATGTCCCTTCCTTTGTTTCCTAGCTATTTCCATGTGTTAAGTAAGGCAAATATTGGAGTAAGGCCAAGTATTGCCACGTGGCGCAACGGATTGTTTGGGTATCGACCGGGTATTGGCTCCTCCTCTTTTATTGGGTGTAGTAGACTAGTATACCAACCTGTTGTTCTCAAGGGGTAGTGTGAGTTTAAAGTAAAATTGAAAGTAAAATTAAAGTATAAAGTTAAATATAGTATTAAAAAGTTTATTTCAATGAATAATATTGGCGAGAATCCTCTGGGCACCACAATGCACGTGATGCTGCTAGGCGACGCAGCGCACACCATGACGATGCATTGGAGGATGGGCGCGAACACGGCATTTGCACATGCGACAACCTGGCGCGCACGCTGGCACGGGTGGAAGACGTGTGGGGCGCGTTGGGAGAGTACGAGGCGTTTATGGTCCGGCGGGAGTTTGAAGCCGTCCGCGTGTGGTCGCATAACACGCACTTGATTCACTTGGTAGGAGTCCGCCAAGTAAATTAAAGTACAAAGTGTAAGTTTATAGTAAAATTGAAAGTAAAATTAAATATAATAAAAGCCCTCAAGGGTGACATGATGATTGTCTCTTAGGCACTTAGTGTAGAAAAACACTTAGTGTAGAAAAGTGTTTATCCTCGAAAGGGGAGATACTTCTATTACACTATCATGTTCCATGGTCAATGGTCATGGGCTTAGTGAAGAGAATGAACAAACACTATATTCACGCCAGGGTTGTCATACTGGACGGACGTCCAGTACGCCCGTCCGTCCGATTCGCCCGTCCGTCCAATTCGCCCGTCCGGTAGAGCTCTCGCCCGTCCGGGTAAGTCAACTGAGGGTTGACTTACCCGCTAGGTAAAAAACAGGCGACGTGGCAGCCACGTATGAACTAAAGTGATGCCACGTAGGATATAAACTAAAAAAATGAATAATTGACTACATAAAATAATATATTGGCCGCAAGGAGGTGTCCGCCCCTAAAAAGTAGGGGCGTGGACGTCACCGCCCCTAAATGGTAAGGGCGGAGACGTCCCCGCCCCCAAATGGTAGGGGCGGAGACGTCACCGCCCCTCCCCGCCCAATTTTGGAATCAGGATCTTTGAACGGCCATATCTCACTCACAAATAGTCCAAATTAAGCGTGTGATATGTTTTTTGGCATCTCGCAACATTTAGATGCCAAATCACACCTCAAACGCTTGATTTGGGCTATTTTTGAGTGAGTTATGCCCATTCAAACATTCTGACTCCAAATTTAGGCGGGGAAGGGGCGGGGACGTTAGGGGCGGGGACGTCTCCGCCCCTAAATGGTAGGGGCGGAGACGTCCCCGCCCCTAAATGGCAGGGGCGGAGACGTCACCGCCCCTCCCCGCCCAATTTTGGAATCAGGATCTTTGAGAGGCCATATCTCACTCAAAAATAGTCCAAATCAAGCGTGTGATATGTTTTTTGGCATCTACACAAAATTTAAATGTCAAATCACACCTCAAACGCTTAATTTGGGCTGTTTGTGAGTGAGTTATGCCCATTCAAACATTCTAACTCCAAATTTAGGCGGGGAAGGGGCGGGGACGTTAGGGGCGGGGACGTGAGGGCGAGGACTCAACCCTTTGAAGGTTGTAGAGGAACAAAGTTGGGCAAACTCCATTCTCGCCTTGGCATAGGCCTTCCTCCTTCCCATGCGTTAGAGAAACGATATTTTTAATGTAAATTTAGTTTTCCTTCCAACTTCTAGGGAATGACATGATTGCCGTGATGATTAGGGAATGCAAAGATCTTGTCGGAACCAAATATAGCGAATTTTTGTTCTAAATGATTCTATTGGACTTGAAGTAGGAGAAGAAGAAGAACTACGGTCTTCCAATGGGACCGGCGTAAATGTAGTGTTTGTTTATTCTCTTCACTAAGCATATGGCCACGGGACATAGGCTAGTGTATAAAGAACTACTTTCCCCTCTCGAGGGTCAACACTTTTCCACACTAAGTGCTTCCCTACACTAATTGCATTAAAGATAACCGACATGTCATCTCCCCCAAGGGCTTTGTGGGTTCCCATACAACGAGGCCGTGGGATCTTCCATCATAATTGGGTGGACTATGGTGGTACTTGAATTAGAATGTTGTGTTATGCTGTAAACAACAAATTCTTTTTGATATTTTCAAATAAGGTAATATTCTTTGCACAAGTGAAACCTCATTTATTATCGACGGACAAATACCATTGAGCAATGTAGTTCTAATGTAAAGATGTGTTCTTAAATGACTCATCTTGAGGTCATATTCAAATTTATGAAGCATAATATCGAATCGTCCAATGTGTAACAACCCCTTTGGATCAATCCACGAATTACTCTTCATAACCATAGGGTCGATGAAATATCTATCTTTAAATTGTTGGGGTTATGATCATTTATCCCTTTATTCAATCATAAAGAAAGATGATGCAAATAAAAGCATTCTCTAAAGGCCACAATGTTCCAAAGTCGAAGTGGTTCTCTCACAACACTTCTTACTAAATGGTGTCAATTTAACTTTAAATTGATTAAACCTTGCAAAGGTTAGATTAAACTCCAAAAGGCTTTGCAACTAAGGGTGACACCTCAAAAGGTCACATTAAACATGTCTATTGTAAAAGCTATGGATGTAGGGGAGAGACATTGGACCAAATGTTTTTTAGTATACATATAGATGTACAAAAAATATAAATGTCAATAGAAGCTCTAGTAAAATTTCTAGCAATATAGGACATAACTATTAACTTCTTTCTTGAACTCATGTCTGTATACAATAACGATAGAACTTTGTATGGTTTGCATGAAATTCTTTTCCTAAATAAATATAATTTTGAGGTTGTGATGTACTATACATATGCCGTATTTATAAATTGGAAATGTCAATTTCTATATGTTGAAATGGAAACTATTACATTTCCTCTAACACGTGTAAACTATTTGTATGTTCCTTACCTTTTGGTTTATCTTTCCATGCCCCTTCTTAACATTGGATTCAATTGTAGAATACTTATATATAAAGCGTATTATCTTCTTCTAAGATTCCAAAAAAAAGTATTTTCTTTGTTGTTAAAATACATTTTAACCCAAGTAGAGCACGTTTACACTTTTTGGGGAAGTTGGAAAAAAAAGTAATCTCGAAGGGGCCACTAGCATAAATTGTAGAAACGACGTACGATAAAGAAATAGGGGCAAATATATTCACTTAGGATCAATTTTATAAAGAAAGTACATGAAACATACATTGCTTTAAAAGTGTGAAATATGGTTATAAATAATATATAAATAGATATAATATCAAAGACCTATGTAATTGATACAAACAAAATATCATGGAATGAATAGGTACAAAATTTGAATGGTAGATTATACTGATTTGTGCTCTCACTATTTCTCAATGGATGAAAAGGGAGTATTTATTGTGGGGCACTCATGCAACATTTTATTGTTGGGTAACTTGTACATTTCCTCCGTGGTTAGAAGTTTACATGAGCCCTTATGTTTGGGGAGATATATATTTCTCTCTCATTGCATGTTTAAAAAATTCGTTTGTAAAGTTAAGTTGAGTAATTCCTTTGTAAAGTAAAGTTGAAGGATTGTTTCACAAGGGAAATATAGACATTAGACGATTCGATATTATGCTTCATAAATTTGAATATGACCTCAAGATGAGTCATTTAAGAACACATCTTTACATTAGAACTACATTGTTCAATGGTATTTTTCCGTCGATAATAAATGAGGTTTCACTTGTGCAAAGAATATTACCTTATTTGAAAATATCAAAAAGAATTTGTTGTTTATAGCATAACACAACATTCTAATTCAAGTACCACCATAGTCCACCCAATTATGATGGAAGATCCCACGGCCTCGTTGTATGGGGACCCACAAAGCCCTTGGGGGAGATGACATGTTGGTTATCTTTAATGCAATTAGTGTAGGGAAACACTTAGTGTGGAAAAGCGTTGACCCTCAAGAGAAGAAGTTAGTTCTATACACACTAGCCTATGTCCCGGGGCCATATGCTTAGTGAAGAGAATAAACAAACACTACATTTACGCCGGTCCCATTGGAAGACCGTAGTTCTTCTTCTTCTCCTACTTCAAGTCCAATAGAATCATTTAGAACAAAAATTCGCTATATTTGGTTCCGACAAGATCTTTGCATTCCCTAATCATCACGGCAATCATGTCATTCCCTAGAAGTTGGAAGGAAAACTAAATTTACATTAAAAATATCGTTTCTCTAACGCATGGGAAGGAGGAAGGCCTATGCCAAGGCGAGAATGGAGTTTGCCCAACTTTGTTCCTCTACAACCTTCAAAGGGTTGAGTCCTCGCCCTCACGTCCCCGCCCCTTCCCCGCCTAAATTTGGAGTTAGAATGTTTGAATGGGCATAACTCACTCACAAACAGCCCAAATTAAGCGTTTGAGGTGTGATTTGACATTTAAATTTTGTGTAGATGCCAAAAAACATATCACACGCTTGATTTGGACTATTTTTGAGTGAGATATGGCCTCTCAAAGATCCTGATTCCAAAATTGGGCGGGGAGGGGCGGTGACGTCTCCGCCCCTGCCATTTAGGGGCGGGGACGTCTCCGCCCCTACCATTTAGGGGCGGAGACGTCCCCGCCCCTAACGTCCCCGCCCCTTCCCCGCCTAAATTTGGAGTCAGAATGTTTGAATGGGCATAACTCACTCAAAAATAGCCCAAATCAAGCGTTTGAGGTGTGATTTGGCATCTAAATGTTGCGAAGATGCCAAAAAACATATCACACGCTTAATTTGGACTATTTGTGAGTGAGATATGGCCGTTCAAAGATCCTGATTCCAAAATTGGGCGGGGAGGGGCGGTGACGTCTCCGCCCCTACCATTTGGGGGCGGGGACGTCTCCGCCCTAGTGCCACGGTGGCGTGACACGTTCGTATGTGATGTGGCGATCACAGTAAAAATTTCTTACTTGCAAAAAATTACTAGGCGCTCTTCGGGCAATCCGTCCGAACCGTCCGTCCGTGCCGTCCGGACCGCCCGTCCGGTTGTCCCGTCCGATCACCTCAACCCGTCCGTTATGACAACCCTGATTCACGCAGGTCTCCAATGTGAACCTCAGTTCTTCTTCTTCTTCTTCTTCTTCTAGTAACATAGGATTTGATTTTTTCATCTGTTTATGCTGAGTTAGAAGCATATGTGATAGAGCACAACTACCTATATTACTTAAAATGGTGATTATTGTCAAAATAGTTGGTAAAAATCTTCATACAAAATATAAATGTATAGCATTTAGGTAGATACACTAAAACATCATAATCATTCTAGTGTAACTTATCCCTCTATATCCCAAAAGAGGAAAGAATATACTTGGTGGTGGGAACCAACGAACCTAAGTGATATCCCCTTCTTCTTTGAAGTCGGCACTTGGCATTTATTTTAATCCTTTTATTTCATATACCTAGGCAACCTGGATATCCAAAGTGAATAATGGGCATACAGTGTACCTCGCTTGACGGAGATCCACTAGTCTATTTACTACTAAGTATATACCTCGGCAACCTGGGTAAATAACTGGCATATGTTTACTTAACTTGGGATTGTCCTTGGCCCATTGGAGACAATGGGAAGTCCACTAATCTTCTCTTAGTATCTCTCTATATATTAATAGGCATAAAAATATCATCTAGGTAGCACACATAGGAAGCAACACGATGTGGCATTTACTTTTGTTATATTTAATTTTACATTTAATTGTACAATTTTGGTTACCTTACCTATACTTACACTACTTGTTGGGGACAACCGGTCAGTATACTAGTATACAAACATACATACATCTATCTATATCTATAAAAGAATACATGATGACAAATGATCCTTTTGGATGAACGCGCTGATGAAAAACGAGCTTCATCAGGACCACTACCGTAACCCAGTTAGGGTTCTTGTGAGCTTCATCGAGGGACGGTGATGTCACTGCGCGGGAAAGGACGGGAGACCTGATACCCGACGTGTTCCCAAGTTTGGAATATGACTGTTCTGCACCGTGCGTCAGCAAGTCCACGTTTTAGTGGCTGGAAATCATCATGGCTGGCATTTTTAGAACACGTCGGTAGCCGGGTAGCTCCACTTGGAAAACCTTTCGAGTTGCAATGGATGGGTTGTTCCTGTTCTCACATGTCACAGATCATGGTGTGAAAACTTTTGTTTTTTACGAACTTTTGCTTTGCAAGACACTTTTAATTTTCACTTAGAAAGATTATAAAAACTATATATATATATAGTTTACAACACTATCTATCTACCACATCATTCATCTCATAAAGAATTAGAAGATTCTACAATTACATTTTCAAAAAGGACGGGGACGGGGACGGGGGACGGGGACGGGGGACGGGGGACAAGGGGGATGATGGATTGGAGGGAAAGGGCTAGGGGACGGGGAGGTGGAGACTCAACACAAAAAAATGTTGTGTCCGAAGGACATGGGATTCTCTAGATTGATGTGAAGGGTTTTCTCCTCCTATATTAGGCAAGTGATACTTATGTGCACAAAGGGTCGATCAAAATGCAAATGTAAAGCAAAAATACTTTATTTTTGGAGTGGATTTAAACTAGGGTAACGTTTATATGCACTCCAAGAATATAAGTACTTTTCCATTTAGATTCCATTTGAGCTCATAGGTTTTAAAATACAAAACATACAAACGTAAATTTAACACACCACCCTTCGCTCTCCTCATCGAGAAGACGGGTACCAACCCTAGACAACGCAGAAGACAACGGCTCCCATGTCGAGGAAGTCCCGCAACCAAATTTGGAGGAGCGTTCGTTTTCGCAGCTATGGCAGGGAGGGAATGGAAGCACGTTGGATGGGCCTGCACTCTACTATCATACAAATTCAGCTATAGATGAGCATTTTTATTATAATCTTAATGGAATTAGGTCATTATCCAAATATATGTGTACTTCATTGACGGATTGTATATGGGCCCGTTAGAGACAATGGGTCAAAAATCTTCATTTTTATCTTTTATTTTTTACTTCTACTTTTGTCTTTTACTTTTTATAGCTTAGTAGAATCATATAAATACATATAATGTGTGAAAATTTGAATATGTATCTTGATTATATATTTTTTGTTGGGTCATATTCAGATGTATGTAATCAACGAGAGCCATCGGTCGCGAAGAAATCGTCTTGATCGCGAGCGACGTGCGGATCGGACTACGGCTTAGCGTGAGGCAGATAATGCTGCCCAACGGCTCAGGCGTGCTCAACGGCGACAAGAACTTGGCAATGATGACCAAGAAGGAAACCGTGATCGTGAAACTGAGGAAGAGGCAGCAGCAGTACAAGGTATGGTGGAGTCACTTTGCTTTTATTTGACTGCCCTTCTCCTAATAACTTAATTGGCAATGTGAATCAGAAGCGGTCAACGAGAGCCAGCGGTCACGAAGAAATCGTCTTGATCGTGAGCGACTGCGGATCGGACTACGGCTCAGCGTGAGGCAAATAATGCTGCCCAACGGCTCAGGCGTGCTCAACGGCGACAAGCATTTGGCAATGATGATCAAGAAGGAAACCGTGACCGTGAGCGGCAGTGAGTGACAAAGTGCAGTACGACCCGTACGCTTGAGCAACGGAATGAGCATCCACCAATCGATCACGAGACACTTGGGGCTGAAAGGCCTGCTCAAACCGAGGAAGAAGCACAAGTAGAAGGTATGGTGGAGTCACTTTGCTTTTATTTAACTGCCCTTCTCTTAGTCTTAATTTGCAATGTGAAACAGAAGCGGTTAACGAGAGCCCGCGATCGCGAAGAAATCGTCTTGCTTACGAGCGACGTGCAGATCAGACTACGGCTCAGCTTGAGGCAGATAATGCTGCCCTGCAGCTCAGGCATGCTGAGCGTGTTATTTTTCTTGCAAGGCGTGCAATTGACGTGGTGGCAGACGCACTTCGACAGGATCTTCGTTGCATGGACATTCGTTGTTGAGACTGTAACGCATTTCATTGACGTGAGGAGCGTGTTGCTCCAAACGGTTCGACATTTACAAATCCACACTTCACCATGTGCTGCGATGGAGGGAAGGTCGCAAACAATGAACCTCTGGCATCGTCGCCCGAACCGCTCCGGAGCTTGCTGAGAGACCAAACGCCTACAGCAAAGGCCTTTCGGACAAACATCCGTGCATATAACAGTGTTCTATCGTTTACATCGTTGGGCGTCAAGATTGATGAAAGGTTTATGCAGGGCGCGGTGTACACATTCCGGATTCAAGGCTCCATGTATCACATGATAGACAGTCTATTGCCGACACAGGGAGAAACTCCAAAGTTCTCTCAACTGTACATTACCGACAGCAGCACCGCTCTTAACCGCCGCATGAACATTCTCAACAATCTGTATTGCCGTACAATGGGTGAGCTTCAGAATATGTTGCAAGAGCACAATCTGTACGCACAAATGTACGAGC